>CM062806.1:607361546-607763608 GCA_031772625.1 Pinus tabuliformis
TTCTTCCAGTCTGGGAAACTGGAATTGGCGCAGTTACCATTTTTCTTTCAGCAGATCCAAGCTCTTTTTGCATCCTTCATCCCACTGGAAGGTCACATACATGTTCAGAAAATTATCCATCAGTGCAATTATTTATGCATACTCTTTAATAAACTTCCTATAGTAACTAGTGTGTCCTAGCGTAGTACATAGTTCTCTTACTGTTTTCGGTGTTGGTAGGTTCAAAATGACTACGATCTTCATCGGATCCACCATAAATCCCTATTTACAAACCACATGTCCCAAAAATAATTTCCAAATGGCACACAAAATATGCACTTCTTCAGGTTCAACGATATTTGATGCTACTTACATGTATCCAACATCAATCTTAAGCTCACCACATGCTTCTTTAATAGCCCAAATAATGTCCAATAATCGAAGTAGACTTCCAGAAATTTGTGTATATACTCCTTGAAAGCTGAAATTACAACTCTGTAAGATATATTAGGCACATTATTCAATGCAAAAGGCATCATTGTATACTGATAGGAACCCCATTATGCGGCAAACGTTGTCTTATGTCTATCTTATGATGCAATTCTGATTTGATGATACCCTAAGAAGCCATTTGTAAAGAGTAAGTCTCTTGTCCTCCTACATTGTCCAGCACTTCAACTGTAAATGGTGTAGGAAAAAGGTCATTTGAGCATGCATCATTCAATTTCCTTAAGTCCACACAGAATCTAATTTCCCCTTTCGCCTTCTTCTCCTTAACTACCATGAGACTTACCCATTCAAACTCTTTGACAAGTTCAATTATCCTCGTTGTTAACATCTTGTACAATTCTTCTTTTAACTTTTCCTTATACTTTGGATTTAGTCTGTAAGACCTCTGCTTAATAGGCTTCACATCAAGCTTCAGAGGAATCCTCATAACTCCCAAATCCCCTATGATTCCCTTCATGTTTGAAAATTTAGTGGGAATCAATTCCTGGTATTCATGCAACAAATCTATTATCTTCCTGACAGTGTCTTCATCCCAGTAATCTCTTATTGTTGCATATTTCGGTTCATCCTCTTATCATATATTTACCTTCCTCATCTTCAATGGCTTCCTTATATTGGGAATCTCTATCTCAGGTCCATTTACTTCACGATGTCCCTCTGAATCTTTTATATCAATGTTGTGAGGATCTTCGTCCTCTTCTGCAGTGATATTATAGTATTCTATCACATTTTGTATCTGTGTAGCCCAATTAGGTTACCAGATAACTGGAACTTCACTTTCAAAATATTCTTCTTAAATATATTCAAAGCTGCATCTATATGTGGATAGTCATCTCCAAGTCAGAATGTCATCACAAATCCATCCACCATCTGTGCCCAACTAGAAATACCGTGTCGAATCTCAGTTTCCGGATACCAATTTTGAAGGATTGTCTCCAGAGTATGGATGAAGCCATGCACCCATTCTTCTCACGGAATTTCTCCCCAAGCTACCATACAGAGCTGTATGTGGTCTCTAGGATCATTCTGGCCATCATACTTGTCTGCGAGCTTTGTTTCTACTTGTCCAAATCTTACCCACATCAATCTCCTACATTTTTTCCAATCTCCTATATTCTTCTTATGAGTACCCCACCATCTAGCAAGAGTAGCCCTCAGTGCTTGATCTAGAGCTAACAGTCTTTGACATTTTGGTACCCATCTTTCATAATCTCTAAAGAAAGTATTTACATCACCCAGCTCATCATACAAAGGTAAATCACATAGCTCAGTTTTTATGCAATGCACTACTTTAGTGACTCTTTCACATCGCCTTGTAGACACTTCATGCAACCTGCTTTGCTAATTTTCCAATTCCTCATCTGAATCTGAGGTGCATGAACTATCTTTCTCCCAAGTCAGCTTTCCATTTACAGTGGGATTGATTCATTCTTCTTCCTTCATTGTAATCTGATATATATTATCAATGTCATCCGTGTTGTATTCTTCTTTGATAGGCTTTGTATACCTCTCCCATTTTGATGGATCTAATGGAACAATAACCCTCATATTATTGCTTTCGAATATCATCTTCCTTTTCTTCAGATGAATTATAGCAATGTTAGCAAAATACCAATCTAATCCAAGAAATGTGAGGTAAGGATTACTATCATCTACAATATCAATTACTTCAAAGTCAGTGGTAATACGCACTCCGTCAATGTTCACTATGAAATTAGACAAACTCCCTAGGGGTAATATTTTCTATTGATTTTCCATCTTTAGTTGAATAGTAGATCATTTCAGCTTGGAAAGACGTTAACATCAGATCCCAGATCCAAGATAACTCGATCCATGTCATACTCTCCAATCTGCGATGTAAGCCTCATTTATTTCCCTGTTCTCTTCTTGTGTCTATGTATATTATTTATTGCATGCATCTCACTTTTCAGTACCTCCTTGGAAGCACAAGATTTTATCAGTTCCTATAATTCCTCCATAGCCTTCTGATTGCTCAATAGCTTCATGTAGGTCTATAGAAAGGACTTCAATATATTCAAATCTACCTCTTGTGTCACAACTGGTGCTATCTCATGGTTATCCTTCTCATTTGGCTGCGTGGTAGAGGTTAAGGCCCCATCATCCATAAAAATTCGCCTCACCTCCATTAATGCTTGAAATTCCTTTAGGATATCAAATATAGGAGTTTTTTTCAGTAGTTTTCCTTATCCACGTAGCTTCAACTTCCTTTTTTCCTTCGAACTTATCATTCCCAGGCGCAGTTCCACTTCTTGCTACAATGCCAATGCGCAATTGATATTCTCTTAGCTCAGCGGTCATCATTTTGACATTTGCTACAGGTTGTTGGTTTCTTTTTTCTTGCATCTTCGCAATAAGGATGGGACATTCTTCTATTGCATGATCAAAATACTTACAGTAATTGCAATTTGTCATGGGGTTCTCACAATCTCTGCGAAGTGTCCTGCCTGTCCATAGTTATAACATATAATCTAGCCACATCCTTGACCATCTCCTCATCCTTGTTCTTGTCCATGAAATCCTCCTCGACCATTGTGTTGGCCGAACTATTTATGTGCATGTCCCTCGACTTGTAGTATATAACTATCAGCAATGCACTCCATCATTAAGTCATAACTTTGGCAATTCTTCTCATCATGGCCTACTGATCTAAAGAAGTTACAAAATAGTTGCTTTGGGGTCTGTATATATTTTTGTAATAGGTAGTAGTCTTCAGAGTGATGCTGACCTCATGTCCTACAAATCTCACACCAGATACCTGGGTTTACTAGATTAGGTGCTCCACTTGCAATATAATCTTTGAAAGCAGGGCATTTATCCTTATAATGACCTTCTTATTTCCATATTGTACACCACAATTCTAATCTTTCTGGTCTGACTTCTTTACCCTTCTTCAGATCTTGCAATTCCAAGGTCAACGTAGCTAACTGATTTTGTATCTATTTTACACTTGTGTGAGTATCTCCAACCAGCAAAGCTTCGAGCTTCATCGCAATCTACAATTATTTAGCTTGTGTCGTGATCTTCTGTTGCGTCAATGGTAACTGTTGATGGTGCTAGACCCACCAACATGTCAGGGGATCTACCCAGTAAGAAGTCCCAACTAGACCTCAGACCATTTGGTGTAGGAGTCTTAATAGTGGGGTAGTACGGTATCGCCTTGACCATGGTTACGTGCAGAGGTGAGTAAGATGTCCATGTTGGTAGCAAAGGTGTGACATGCACAACAAGTCAAGGAAGGTGCATGAATGGGCCTAACACACGTAATGGGGGTATGAGTGTGCCCCTTAGAAACCTGTGACAATGCGTAGCTTGGAAGGGAACACACGAGAGAGATACATCACAAGATGGAAAGAAGGTTAGCCAATGATCCAAAGTGATGGTTAAACCAACAACACATCTCGATAAGATTCATACAAACATATAGGAAAGTCCATACATACATGCATAAACAACAAATACATGTCATTAGAGTAACCAAAATAGCTTAAATGCAATAACAACATATGCGTGAAATGTGTTGGCTTTGTTGTATTAAGAAAGTGAAAGCTCCAATCATACATACAACTATGACCAACCACTAGTCCCGATAATGGAATGTTACAATCACTGTCGCCTGCTCCTCCAAAGAGATATACTAGCTCTGCACTATGGAGAAGCCAAGGCTCATTACAATACACTCCAATATTTCTCTAAGATACACCTATAGGAAGCCTGGATCCCAAATCCTGTACAATGAGTTATGAGGTTCTGTAAATAGCAAAGGGTGGGGTGACCCTTGAAATTCCCCTTTGTGACTTTTCACCCACCCTCATGACTCTTCAACTACTACATGATTGTTACATTCTACATTCAACACTTGGTCTTTCACTTTCACAAGATGTTACATTACAATGTGCACATGTACCCACGCGATAAAAAATAGGCTTGACCAAGCCATGTAGGATATTGCTAAGACTTAGACAGTTGTGGGAAGACCAACTCTTCGACATCCTCGTGATGATCGATGATGGTGAACTATTGCCAAGCTTGGTAGTTTGTTATGGTGTCTGCATGCTCAATGGTGACATCCTGCTGAAAGTGAACTCTTGCCTCTATTGCATCTGGGTACACTGATTTGGCACCTTTGTCCAACTCATATGATAACATGCGCATCATAGTCTTGAGTGCAACTAGACCAGAAACATACTGATGCATAGTGTTTGTGTTGATCTCCAGGTTTATGCTGGTGGCTACGAGCATCAACTCATCAAAGTAAATGTCAAGCTCCAGTCAGACTTGGTTCTTTGTCTTCGCCTCAGTGACTGTACCAATAGATGGGATCACTTGCATGCGCACAATGAAATCCATGCTTCTAAACACCTGTGCATGTGAAGCCTACAAATTGGTGATGAGTTGTAGGAATTCCTCATAGTTCCAGATCTGACTTTGGATGCATGCCTTAAACTCTATCGCCTTGGGCTTCATCATCTTTAGCAAGTGAAATGGGGCTCCTTTGTACGTCATTGTCCATGTTTGCATGTGATCGACATAAGTGTGCATACTTGACAAGATGTGTGCTCTCCTAGCACAACCCTAATGCCAATCGTTGAGATGGACAACTAAATTATGCACGGTGACAAATCTGGAATACAACATCTGCATGACTGCTTCGAGAGATGATACTTCATCTAGTATCACTCTCTTCAACTCTTCTCTGGCAGATGATGTAACATGTTCTCCTCCCTGCTTGGCTACTTGTAACTCCTTAGCCATGCACTCGTTCTATGCTATCAAGAATTGAACACTCGAGCTGGTGGCTTCGGCATATGCTCTATTATCATTGACCAATGATGCTAGATGTTTTCACACATCAGATACGATCACTCTTTCTTCAAACTGCACAGGAGATATGTGAACATTCGGAGTGGGCACTCTATGTTGTGACTCGTTGAAAGATATGTTGTGCATCTCTACCTCTGGATTTTCTTCAAGGATCTCTGTGTCTCCTTGATCACTTGGGACTTGCTCTACTTCCAGATGTGGTGAAGCTAGTGTTGCGACCTCTTGGTTTTGAGGCATGAGATCAATATCCTGATCTGACTCTCGCTGGACCATATCCATGTCCATCCACTCTAGCTTCTGTTTAATCACTTGAGCTAACTCTTTCTCTTGTGAATGCTCACCCTGTCCTCTTTGTGCCAGCTGCTTGTATGAGTCTATAACCTGTATGGGCGCAGTTTCACCAATCTATGCATGTTATGCCTCCTGCTATACTTGTTCCTGCTGCGCTTCCTTCTCTCTTCTGCGCAACTTTTGTTCTTCACTGAGTTTTCGCTTGAACTCCTGCAACTCCTTTTTTGTTTCCTCCATCCTCTATTTCTCTCTTAGCCTTTGCGCGATCCTCATATCGCGTTGTCACCTCCTAGCCTCAATCTCCAAAACTACTTTCAACACAATTGGATCTACTTTGAACTTGCCGCTTTTCTCTACCTTTGCACTATCAACAACCTTTCTCTTGCCTTTGTCATGCATAGGTATGTTACCCTCTATTGCTGCTGATGATGGTGCTCTTTGAGATGTTGCTTCCCTCTGCTATTCCAACCACTCTACAACTATGTTGACTAGTTCATTAAGCCTAGAGAAGTGATAGAAATATCTCAATGGGTCTTCCTTAGGCCAATGACACACCCCGTGGATCTAAGGAAACCACACTCTTGCACAGTGGTCCTTCACCAAGAAATGTGGGTCATATGGATTGAAACTTCTCGTGCCAAAGGTGAATATTTTGAACTCTTCCATCTTGGCCTCAGAATGCTTGAGATTTTGTATCTCATACAACCCGATTCACAAAGGAAGAGTGGGCCAAGGTGCCTTCTTCTTCCCATGCAGTCTTGCTAACAACCCTGTCGAGATGTGATATGACACCTCTTGGATGATGAGCTTGTCCATGGAAAACTTTGGTAAAATATGTGGAGCCTTCCCTGCGCTTTACATTTGCATGAAGGTGCCAAGGGGTGAGGCATACCAATATTCTATGTCGATCAATGCCTCCATTGTTTCCTATGACATGCAAGGTGGATCCTACTCAAATATCATTTTGTACACTGGGGTGACAAATTGGTCTGATAACTGTGTGATAACTCCACAAAAGTTGCATTCAGAGAAAAATCTACAATAAGTGTGCATAGAGGTTTCCGAATGTGTCCATGCCAAACTCAATCCTGGGAACTACTGACGGGCACAAAATGCATCAAGAATGTATGAGGACATGTATATCTATGCTTTCTGACCTTTGGGTGAATGTTGGGCTTCTGTCACCTATTCCTTCAACCTGAGAGTGAACATGTCGGACCAGTTGCAAGGTATTCCTTCACTGGCCAGTTGGTCCAATGTAATCACCCAACTCTATGGGAAGGTCTCTATGCTCTCTTGGCTGTATAAGTGGCATGAAAAGATGACCAAGTACTGATATGCCTTCCACAGTATCTTCATATTGTAAACCTGAATTGGTGTTGTCCTGAACTTGGTTGTCTCTTTCACCTAGCTCTTCAAGATATCTCTTGAGTTTGCACTGCTGCTGGGTCTGCTAAAAGGTTTCTCCATTGTAATCCCCGATTGTGGCAAGTGATACATCTCCTGAAAGTACTTTACCTTGAAGGTAGCAAGCTCTATCCCACTGACACTTCTCAACACCATTGTCTTAGGATCAGTGTTGAGACAATCTAGTGGATCATGTTTGTGCATGGAAATGCGGGATACTTGCATGGAATCCAGTACAAGCCAGACTTGTGGATGTTGACATAGATCCCGCGGTCTTCCATATTTTCCTCAAATGTGCCTAAGAATGTGTCATTGATGTCCTATCATTTCATCTTGATGTCCTTGTCTATGAACAACTTGGTATCTTCGTAAATGCGCAAGTTCATAGACACTTGTTCAATTGCATCTCTAGTTGCACTTCCAACAGTGTCCTTTGAACTTGCTATCTTGGAGGCCATTGTACATGTACTGCTTAGAGACAGACGAACACCTACGATGCTTGGAGACATAGCAATACTCATGGCAATAAATCTATCATTTGGAAACCAAAACAAATTTGAGGACTGACATGAAACATATCTGGGTGACTGATAGTGAAAATTGCACAATTTTCACTAGGCGACTGGGAGACTAACTGCCAAAAATGCACAAGGCACAATCCGAGCTATCAGGAGGCTAACTAACTACTGAAACTATGAAATGCATACTCCAGCCTATCCTGTTGATTACTGAAATTGTGCAATGCATAGTTTTAGTCAGCAATGACATGCAAACCCACAAAATGCATTGTGCAATTTCTGGGGTTAGCAGGGCACTGCCTCCTAGAATTGCACAATGTAAGCCTGGAGGTCAGTGCTAGCCATATTTGCACATTTTCTAGGAGGAATGAAAATCCTTTACTCTCAGAAATGTGCATTTCTATCCCAGAAAGGAAAGGTTTGGGCAAGGCAGCCCAGACCCACGAACGGGTGAATGAAAACATGAAAAGTTTTGAATGCATGGCGAGACCGAGTGTAATAAAGAGTGAATGATCATGCATGAAAACAATGAGTGCAATATTTAGAAAATTGGAAAGCAAGCATGTGTGTGAAGCGAGTCTTCACAACGTCGACCGTCAATGCAGAAATAATGTCATGCATGCGACAGTAGTGAGATGCAAGGAAAAACTTAAAACAATGCTTCTACAAGCTAACATGCATTAAAACAACAACAAGCATTCATTGAAACCAAGCAAACAACATTCATACAAAGTGAAATACATAAAGTGACAAAAAAGCAGAAAATGAAATGAAATGCAGACTTACCCAGAAAAAGCTGAGTTGAATGTGTCGAAGACTCCTTGATGTGATGTGGGGTGTCAGAGCTCCATGTTCGATGTGAGGAATGAGATCTACAGGGTAAAATGAATAAGTTTGATAAATATGAGTCTTATGAGACACATGCCACAAATATAGGAAAAAGTGACACTTGGAAGGAAGTTTCTACAATGATCTTTGCATCTAACCTCCAACTACTAAAAATAGATCCCTAAAATATAGGGATGCTTTTTTTATTTTTCTTTTTTCTTTTTTAGGAAAAGCATCCCATGCATGAAAATCAGAATTTCTCAGTCTTGGAGGGAACCAGTCAACTTGAAAGAACATGTAGTAGTCTGCAAGCCCGGGGATGAGATTTGTGCAATTTCTGGGTTGAGCAAGACTGGATGTCCCTCATGTATTGCGCAATTTCTGGACTAAAGCCCTAGATGTCAGTCATAATTGCAAAATTTCTAAGCTGAAGCCCAGTGCTGCGATGGATTACGTATGTTTCAAAGGGAAGGTTACTTGGCTATATTGCGCATTTCTGGAGCCCAGTAGGCAGCCCAGCTAGATTGCACAATTTCTGGAGGGAAGGTGGGTTCCTCTTCATGATTGTACAATTTTTAGGGGGAGCATCTCAGCCAGAAAAATGCCTATGTTTGGAATGACAACCTATGGTGGGAGACAAACAAGTTGACATGCATAGGCTAGCAGGCCACTGAAAATCAGTTGAAGCCTATGTACTTACTCAGTGAAATACATACTGCTAAGGATGGTTGGTAGGGAGGCTCCAAAACAAAGCTAAGGCAAAACTTTGGAGGTTGGTTGTAGCTGCTACAACATTAACCTAATATGTGGTAGTAACACGGCTATGAACCATTCTTTCTACTGGTGTGGGGGTATCTCTTTTAGCTTCGTGATACACTGCGATTCTGATTTTGGCTACTTGAACTCTATGACCAAGGCTTTCTTAATTTCATCAAACATAACATTCAACTTACATGTGGAGTATTTCATATACCATGTCAACATTCTCTCCCTCAACGACATGACCAGTTGCATCTTTTTTACATCATCATTATTAATTTGTCTCACTGTCCATACTACATCAGCTATGAACCAAAATTGGTCAGGGTCCTCTGATCCCAGCCCTCTAGAGACAGGTAGCTTAATTTCATCAACCATTCTTCTTCTTGGGGGGCTATGTGGGGGTGGAGGTGGAGGTGGAGGTGTAGGGGAAGTATGGGGAGGGGGATGGGGTGTGAGGGGGGTGAATGGATGGGGAATTCCAAATGCGCCCTGATTCTTCTCAACTCTTGAATTTGATGCGTCTTTAGGGTGGGTGGGGGAATATCATGTGGTTGTAGGCTTAATTATTTCATATTTTCTCTTGGATCCTAACAAAGGGATATAATTAGTCTCAATATAGTTCTTTCGCTCTATTCCTAGTTTCAGCTTATTTCTTCTTTTCCCAAACATTAATATGACTGCATCTGTAGAATCCCTTTTTCATACAATAACATCTTAATCCAGAGCTTCAGAGAGTTTAAGAACTTACCTCGTGGCCCTTTGAAGAATATGTGTTCAGCTTCACTATAGGACACGATCACATCAATCACGAACTCAGTGATAAATCCTCCCAAAATGCCATTGATCTAGAAATCAACAACCCTTGAGATACTTTAATCGATTCTCTTGAGTTGTTGTATCAAATCATGATTCCACTCCTCAGGTTCGTTGCCTTTGAAATAAGTTTTATGCTTGGTCAACTTAGATACCCACTCATATAATTCAATGTGGAATGAACTAAAGAAGATTTCATATTTCTCTTCGTAAATGTATTTCTGTAACTTGTCTTTCGTCAATAATCTAGGGTTTCTGTTTTCTTTTTTTGAAGTTCTCTTTATCTCTGTTCAATCCACTCCTAGATATCTTTCTTCAATGGATGCCAGAACATATCCCTTAAGTAGATGTCAGTCCCGACAATGGAACCATTTGTTTGTTTGAGGGGCCTTGACCTAGGTTTAGAGCGTTATGCGCACCAAAAAAGCCCTCAACTACTGACCCTTTCAGCAATGACCTGCAAGCAGATCGTAGTCTCACTCGAAGCAATTATGGGAGGCTACAGAACTAGGCTTCTACAACCGAAGGGATATCCACGCAGTGGTGCCATGTATTTAATTCTACTTTATATTGATCTTATAACTTTGCGTAGATGATTACTTTAACATAATTACATTAAACCCATAAACTCTAATGATTAACAATATATCTTACAGTTCTTCGCATAATTTAGTGCAAAACATACATAACCATATTAACAACAATAAAGACTAAACACAGAAAGATATATACTTCCTCACCAAAACTTATTCTCTATTAATATAAATCTTTAGTACATACACATATTCGAACTGCACACCTAGCTACAAGTGGTATACACACTCAACTGGAGACTCTTCCAGGCCTCCATGCACTCATCTGCGAAGCCTTCCTGAAAACTAGAGACTGCAAATGCAAATACAAAGATTCAATTTACTTAAGATATGTCTTATCTCTTATTACAAAGTATTAAATATCCCTATATATCTTTCATCTTTACAAAAACCATGGTCCACATACCATGGATCCAAAAAAAAGGACTAATACCTGATACCCCTTACAAAATAATGGCTTTATCCCATCTACAAAATCCATAAAAGTCTGCGCGATGATTATATCTTCACCAGCTCCGCGCATCTGCTCCTTCTTTTGGAGGGTCTTTTACCCAAAACTTGGACCAAGTTGGGCCATGCCCAAAAAACCTCGTAACCCCAGAATCCATTAACCCTTTAGAAAATGAATTTCCAAAATCTTTGGTCACAAGGCCATATAGGTTCTAGCTCAATAGAGTGGAAGTGTTAGGAGCGCCATACTCGGAAGGTGAAGAACCAAGAGTGGAAGAATCAAAGTAGAGTGGGCCAACAAGAAAACACTATTATTGGTCCATAGGAGAAGCTAAGTAGAAGTGGGCTTGTTGGCATTATGATACAAGTATTGTCCTTGATGGAAACTCTACAGGTCAACTCAATTTTGATAAGAGGCTAACAGGAATATTCAGAGGCAAGAGGGCAGTGGTACAGAGGATCAGGAAGATGGAACTAAGGTCTATTGATCAGAGTAAAGAAGTTGAAGGAAGAAGATGATGTAAGAGCAGTTTAAGGGATACACGTAGGTTCACTTAGTCCAAGCAGTGTATACATGCAGGTACTCAAAACAGAAATAGCGTATAATGTACACACACACTCCCACAGAAGGAAAAGCGCGTACATGTTGAAAACATGATTTTGGTCTGAGGTATTTTGTCCAAGGTATCTTTGGACCATGATATTTACCCTAGGTATTTAGTAGGAGGTATTCGGTCCATGGTATTGAGAAAGGCCAAAAACTATATAAAGAAGAGAGGATCATAAGGCCAGATGTGCAAGTGAATAAGATTCTAGGGAATACTTCTATCTGAAGTATATTTTATCTTGCAGGGTTATGTTTGGGACTAGATTTGAAATATTTATGTGCACCTTGAGTTCAATATTGGATCAGGATCATGAGACCTGAAATGACTTATTCTTGAATGATATGATATTGGTTGAGTCTAGATATAATGTTTTGTGTCTATTTTATTCGTTATCTATCATGATTTGGGTTTATCTAAAGTCTGGAATTGCAACGAAGTTCTGAGTCAATATTTGCAGATCTGTATGTAGGTTCATATTGGAAAAAGAGCATATACACGTAGGTTCTGTTATTTCAAGTAGCATATACAAAAGAAAGGCTTGACGTTCAGAGATGACCGATCTATCAGATCAGTGTTGCTAATTTATTGCTGCTACTATTTTACTGTTTTCTGTCAATGAAGTCTTCTTAGATCTGAATGTAAATCTGAATGCATAAGGAGGTTGATATTTGATTGATTATATAAGTGAGAAGAAGTGCTTTCTGTTTCCTGTCTATGTAAAGTTCTGTAAGTTGACAATAGATGTTCAGTACACTGCTGGTTGGTACAGTTTGTGATTCATAGATTTTATGATTTAGAATCTTTAGAGGTATATGCACGTTGGACTGAAGGAAGTAGTGTATACACGCGGGTTTTCTTCATTGAAGTAGCGTATATAGTATGAAACGTGAATTTTTGAGGTTTCAGTTGGCTCTGAATGTTGATACAAGTTTCTGGGTTCAGCACAGTGTTCTGATGACAGTGTTCTAGTATAAGAGCTACACGGTTGTAGCTCCCTTCCAGTAGAACCTGGAGAACAAGAGAAGGGTGTAACCTTTTGCAGGTAGAAGCCTGTGTATTGGTATGAGTCTACACCAGTACAAGAATGTAAATGGATTTTCTTATTATTAAAATAAGATAGAGACGACAGCAGCAGGTGGTTTTCACCCACATTGGGTTTCCACCTTAAATCTTGGTGTTCATGTGTGTTTCTTATGTGTAATGGTTTATTATGTTTATGCTACACATGGTTACTATTTAATGATTGATGAAGTACTGATGCAATGATTAAATATCAGTGCATGATGAATTAACTGAATCATAAGTTTACTGCATAAACATTAGTTGCCTTAAAGATAGTTGTGTGTACATGCTAGTTCCCCTCTCTGAAGTAGTGTATATAAATCTGATTATGAAAAAGAAAAATTCTTGATCTGATAATACTGATTCACCCCCCCTCTCAGTATTATTTCCAACAATTGGTATCAGAGTAGGTCCTTTAAAAGAAGCTTGATCGCTTGAAGGAAGATCCATCAAGATGAATAATCATGAAAGCATGGGATCCATAAAACTATCAATCTTCGATGGGAGCAACTTTGTTTATTGGAAAATAAGAACCACAACCTATCTACAATCTCTTGGAACAGATGTCTGGGAAATTGTGGAAGGAGGATATAAATTTATGTTAAAATTGGCAACTAGGGCCAAACTCCATGAGGGTCACCTCATTTATGGTAGCTAATATTTTTCCTAGATTCCTCTTATCGAGAGGTGTACGATTGATCTAAAGATCATCCGATTTCAAACAAGTATTTATGGAGATATGAATTGATTTGTAATTACTTGACAAATTGTCAAGGTCAGCCAACACTTAAGTGTGTGGCACACATGCCCATTGTTGCATATAAATAGAGGAGAGGTTGAGGCATTATTTCATCTCATCATCTCTTCTTCTCTATCACTCTCCTTTCTTGTTTGGGTTAACAAAGGAGCAACCAAGTGGGAGAAGAAGTACACAACCACAAGGAGGAGGACGTAGCAAGGAAGGGACACAGGCCTATTCTGCGTTGACCTACAGTGCAACCAACAAACAGGGACATCGTTTACCAGCAAAGAGGATCCTTTGACTGTGGCCTTGTGTGGGGAGTCTCCCTCAAGAAAGCCACAAATCAGATCTACATTTTGGAGGGTTGATTTGACCAAAAAGTGACCAGCGCAAATCTAGTTAAGGTTGATTGCAGGGCTACCTGAATGTTGGCCAGATTTGACCATGTTGTTTGAGTTGTTTCGGGCTTTCCTTAATCTCTGTTGAAGGCTGGTTTGTCTAAGGTTGATCCTAGACTATTTGTGAATCATTTGATTCACTTTGCAAGTGCTGGTTAGGGCATCTCTTACTGCTGTCATAAAAATTACAGATCTGATATATTGTACTATTTCTTTCTCTGTTGAAATATTGAAGATTAAAGAAGAATTGATCAAAGGGTTTCCTCGCAATGGGGTTTGTCCCTGGCTAGCCACCACATCTGGTGTCTCTTGTCTTGGCTTGTTTTTTGTCGATATTTTAATGTTCTATCTACACTTTACTTTATGTTTATGTGATTACTAGAAAAGTAAACTGCTCTAAGCATAGAACATGCCATAATTTAACATGGTATCAGAGCTGAGGTGAAGACAAAGCCCAAGCAAGAGAAAGAGAAAGAGAAATCACCGAAGAGAAGGTTGGAAAGGCTATCTTAAAGAAATCATGGGGTCCTCAACACACTTCCCTACTAAAGACAAAATCTGTGAGAAGTCTGACTATCACAGATGGAAGATGTCTCTCGATCTAACATTAGAAGAGTAGGAAGTGTTGGACCATGTGAGAGGAAGAATTGTTGAGCCTCCATCAAATGCATCCACTGCTGCAAGGAACAAGTGGACCAAGGGAGAATTCAAAGCAAGGAAGATCATCTGGGACTCTATCGACAAACGCCTGGTGGCATATGTTTCCGAGCTGACCACCTCCAAGGAAATCTACGATAGACTAGTGAGTTTATTTAAAGTTAATGATGCAAATCAAGTTTTGTTCCTTAGAAATAAGCTGAAGGAAATTAAGAAGGGCAAAGATGAGAGTATGCAAGCATATTTCTTAAGGATGACCGAGATCAAGAATGATCTCCTATCTATTGGGGAAGTAGTTCTTGACAGGGAAATGACACTTACAACTCTTGGAGGACTGCCACCTGAATGGTATATATTCAGGACTACTCTTCTCAACAATAATGTAATTCCTGGATTTGAGGAATTGATGCCAAAATGCATTTAAGAAGAAACAAGGATGGAAGAGCAAGAAATGTCTGCAAGATGGAAGAGCAAGAAATGCTTGCACTTAAAGTCCATCCCTCTTCCTTTTCTTCTCATGCTAAAAGAAGAAACAATTCTAGGGCTAAATCCAAAGGAAAGGCTGGAACGAAGGGTGGAAGAAAAGGATAATGTTACAATTGCAATAAAATGGGCCACTATGCGAGGGAGTGCCCTGATAAAAGGGACTCACACCATGATGATGATAAAAATCACTCTCAAGGCAATCAAAGGAATGACAAGTCCAATGGCAGAGGTAAAAGAAATGATGGAAATTAAGAAAGAGTGCAACCCTTCAAGAAGGCAAGAAACTCTAGGTATGAATCTAACGTTGTTAACAATAAGCAAGACGAATATTATCTACTAGCGGCCGTCTCTACTACTACTCCCTCGGAATCGCTGGGAAATTGGCTTATTGATAGTGGTGCCTCAAGGTACTTCACTGGTTACAAAGAAGCTCTCTCTAATATGATAGAGAAGGAGACAAACATGGAAATTGTTCTTGGGTACAACTCAAAGTATCCTGTGAAAGGCGTAGGGAATGTCACTCTCCAATTGAATCAGGGAAATAGAATTCATTTACAAGATGTATTATATGTACCTGATCTAAAAAAGAACCTAGTGTCCATTTCGGCAATGGAAGACAAAGGCTACAAGGTGGCCTTCATTGATGGAAAGGTACGTGTATGGAAAAAGAACTTTAAAGATGCTTTCACTATTGGGTTTCGAGTTGATTCATTATATTAGGTCGGAGGAAGTCCGTTGGGTGTCATGTCTTGTGACACATCTCTTTAGTCCGAACTATGGCATCAGAGGTTTGCTCACCTTCATTATAAAGCTCTACCCGATGCAAGACAAATGGTGATAGGGATGCCCGAGTTCCGAGTAGAGCAAGAAGGTGTATGTCCGAGATGTGCCGAAGGGAAGCTCAAAAGGGGACCATTCCCCTCAAGCTAAAGCAAGACCTCCAATATATAGCAGTTGTTCACTCAAACATATCTGGTATGATGCCTGTGAACTCCTTGGAAGGATATTTATATTACCTCACTTTTACAGAAGATTATTCTCGCAAGACTTGGATATACTTCTTGAAAAAGAAGGATGAAGTGTTCTCCTGGTTTCGTCACTTCAAAGCCTTGATTGAGAATCAAACCGAAAAAAAGATCAAGATCTTAAGGACTGATAATGGGACTGGGTATGAATCCAATGAGTTTCATGACTTGTGCAAAGAGGTTAGCATTAAGAGGGAGACTACTACACCATATACTCCTGAGTAGAATGGTGTGGCAGAAAGGAAGAATTGTACAATTTTGGAAGCTGTCCGTGCTATGCTCCATGATCGAAGACTTCCGAAGTTTCTATGGGTCGAAGCTGCAAATACCGTTGTATATGTACAAAACCGATGCCCTCATCAAGCATTAGGTTTCAAGACTCCTGAAGAGATTTTCACTGGTAAGAAACCTGACATATCTCATTTTAGAATGTTTGGAAGTCTTGTAGATTTTCATGTGCCAAAGGAGAAAAGGAATAAATTGGGTGCATCTGGAAAGAAAGGAATCTTCATGGGCTATAGCAAAAATAATAAGGGCTATAGAATCTATGTGGCTGGTCAAAGGGAAGTCAAGATTAGCCATGACGTCACCTTTGACGAAGATATCGCTCTTAACAAAGTTGACAATCTTCCCTACTCTAAGGGGATCTAAAGAAGCTGACACTAGGGAGCCGAAGGAAAAGGAAGATAAGATGATGCTCGATGTGGAAGAACCTACGGATCCTATTGATCCCCCTTCACAAGAGCCCTCCTATTCTAGGAAGAGGCCTTCATGGCTTAGGGGGACACTTGATGATGCTGAAGGGCATGTTGCACCTAGGGGAACCTTATTGGAAAGTAAGAAGTCGACAGGTATCAGGGATACTTGACCATCATGAGAATGATCATCTAAAATGAGCCTTCGTCATTCACAAAAGCTGTCAAGCATCAATTATAAAAGGATGCTATGATTGAGGAATATGAGTCCATCATGAAAAACGATGTCTGGGATGTGGACCCTAGAGCCTAGGACAAAGCAGTTGTCACTTCAAAATGGCTTTACAAGATAAAGCATGCAGTTGATGGAAGTGCGAAAAAGTATAAGGCTCGTTTTGTCGCTCGTGGCTTCTCTAAGAAGGAAGGTATAGACTATGACAAGATATTTGCACCTGTTGCCTGATATACCACCATCTGCTTGATCATAGCCCTTGCTGCTTCATAAGGATGGAACCAACATCAGATGGATGTTAAGAATGCATTCTTGCATGGTTCGTTCAAAGAGGAAGTCTATGTGGAGCAACCTGAAGGATTTGAGATTCATGATTGAGAATCTCATGTGTGCAGGTTGAAGAAGGCCCTCTATAGGTTGAAGCAAGCACCCTGAGCGGGTATGAGAGGATCGATAACTACATGATGAAGCTAGGATTCACTAGGAGTGAAGCCAACCCTAACCTTTAATTTAAGGTTGAAGATGACAATTCTCTCATACTGGTGTTGTACATTGACGATCTCTTTCTAACAGGGGCAGACCCTCTTATTCACAAATGTAAGAGGGAGTTGGCTTCTGAGTTTGAGAGGGAGGACCTAGGGTTGATGCACTATTTCCTAGGACTAGAAGTTTGGCAGAAGCCAGGGAAGATTTTCCTATCTCAAGGAAAATATGTGGTGAAGATATTGGAGAGATTCGGTATGGTGGACTGCCAGCCCGTAACTACTTCGATGGAGATTGACTTCAAGAAGTTAAGCAGTAGTGCTGCCGGACCTGTTTCACGAAATGCTATCGAGTATCGTCAACTCGTCGGAGAATTGATGTCCTTGGTGAACTCCCATCCAGATATATGCTTTGCAGTCAACACGTTGAGTCAACACATGGTTGCGCCTCACCACACACATTGGATTGGTGCCAAGAATCTATTGATATATCTTCGTGGCACAATCACTCATGGGTTAAGATACACTGCCGGAGATGTGAGACTACTTGGATATACCGATGCTGATTAGGCAGGCATTGTGGTGGACCAAAAGAGCACTTCTTGGTGTTGTTTCTCTTTGGGATCTACCTCGATATTTTCGATGAGTAGGAAGAAGAAGTCGGTAGCTTTGAGCACTACTGAGGCAGAGTACATTGCTGCTTGTATGGCCTCTTGTGAGGCGGTCTGGTTGTGAAATCTCTTCAGTGAGCCGTTTGGATTTACATTGGATACCACTGTGATCTTGTGTGACAACCAGAGCAGGATTCATTTATCAGAGAATCTTGTATTTCATGATCACTCCAAGCATATCGATATTAGGTACCACTATATTCAAGATATGGTACAGTGGGGAGCAATAAAGCTCCAAGATATCGGTACAGATGAACAAGTCGCTGACATTTTGACGAAGCCCCTAGGAAAGGTCAAATTCTTGACAATTCGAGAATGACTTGGTGTCATTCAGAGACCCTCTTCTGAGGGTCGAGTGTGATGTATTGAGCTCTGGGAGCTCCAGGGGGGTGTGGGGTGCTTCTTGGAGCAACATGAGAGCATAGGGTGACTCACCATCCAATGGTGGTGCACTATGTACAGGTTGAAAGGTTCAACCTTCCCCTATGACACCCCGTGGTGACTGTAGGACAAGATGATTAGTTCTCCTATGGGCCAGGATATTTAGTTCTCCATGGCGACTGTAGGACAGGATGATTAGTTCTCTATGGCGATTGTAGGATAGGATGATTAGTTCTCCTATGGGCCAGGATGATTAGTTCTCTGTGGTGGCTGCGGAACACGATGATTAGTTCTCCTGTGGTGACTATTGGACATAATGATTCGTTCTCCTATGGACAGGATGATTCGTTCTCCTGTGGACAGGATAATTAGTTCTCCTGTCGAGGCATCCTACCCATGCAATTTGGGACTCATGGGAAGTACCTCTCATCTGATCAATGAGCAAGGAAATGGGGTTAGGGACCATAGTAGTACTATCGATGGACGCATCATTATATCTACCATACTCCCTATGCTAGGATGACCTCCATTGATTTGGGATCAGTGAGAGTGGTATGACACACTCTGAGACTGACTTCGGGTCAGTGGAGGATGGTATGATACATCCTCGATCATTTATTCTTCTTTATAGTTCGAGCAAAGCAGAGCAGAGTAGTTCCGGGCCAAGCAGTGCAGGGCAGTGCATTTGATGGCTGGATAGTAGTGACGATCAAACGGATTGTAGATGGAGTTCTCCCTAGTTGAGAGGGAGTGTTAAAATTGGCAACTAGGGCCAAACTCCATGAGGGTCACCTCATTTATGGCAGCTGATATTTTTCCTATATTCCTCTTGTCGGGAGGTGTAGGATTGATCCAAATATCATCCGATTCCGACAAGTATTTATGGAGATATGAATTTATTTGTAATTACTTGACAAATTGTCAAGGTCGGCCATCAATTAATTGTGTGGCACACATGCCTAGCATTGCATATACATAGAGGAGAGGTTGAGGCATTATTTCATCTCATCATCTCTTCTTCTCTCTCACTCTCCTTTCTTGTTTGGGTTAACAAAGGAGTAGCCAAGTGGGAGAAGAAGGACGCAACCACAAGGAGGAGGATGTAGCAAGGAGAAGGACATATCAAGGAAGGGACGCAGGTCTATTCTGCGTTGACCTAGGGTGCAACCAAAAAATAGGGACAACGTTGACCAGCAAAGAGCCTCCTTTGACTGCAGCCTTGTGTTGGGAATCTCCCTCAAGCAAGCCGCAAATCAGATCTATGTTTTGGAGGGCTGATTTGACCAAAAAGTGACCAGCGCAAATCTGGTTAAGGCTGACCGTAGGGCTTCCTGAATGTTGACCAGATTTGACCATGTTTCTTGAGCTATTTCGGGCTGTCCTTCATCTCCGTTGAAGGCTGGGTTGTCTAAGGTTGATCCTAGACTATTTGTGAATCATTTGATTCACTTTGCAAGTGCTGGTTAGGGCATCTCTTACTGTTGTCATAAAAATTACAGATTTGATATATTGTACTATTTCTCTCTTTGCTGAACTATTGAAGATTAAAGAAGAATGGATCAAAGGGTTTCCTCACATTGGGGTTTGTCCTTGGCTAGCTGCCACATCTAGTGTATCTTGTCTTGGCTTGTTTTCTGTTGATCTTTTAATGTTCTATCTGCGCTTTACTTTATGTTTATGTGATTACTATAGAAGTAAATTGCTCTAAGCATAGAACATACCATAATTTAACAATTTCCAACAACAATTCCTACAGACACGACACGTAAAAAGCTATATGAAACCAATGCCAAAGATGTCAATACTTTATAGGGAAGTTTGTCACAATCAGAGTTTGTCAAAGTCATGCAGCTCAAATCAGCCAAAGAGATATGGGACAAAATCGTTTAGATCTACGAAGGAGACTCTCAGGTAAAACGTGCTAAGCTTCAAACTCTCAGAATTCAGTATGAAACTCTTAAGATGCATAGTGATGAGAGCTTATCTAGTTACTTCTTACGTATAGATGAGGTTGTTTATTGTATGAAGAATCTGGGTGAAGAAATAAAGGAAGTTACCTTAGTTGAGAAAATTTGACATCATTGTCTGCTAAATTTGAATCAAAAGTGTCTTCCATAGAAGAAAAATAAGATTTGTAGAATATCACTATGACACAGCTTCACAAAATCCTAACTTCTTTTGAGATGAGAAAAGGAGGTCCATCAGATATGAGGGAAGCCGCATTTAAAGCTTCAGCAAAAGGAAAAGAAAAGGAAGAACACAATGAATCAGGACACATTTTAGAAGAAGAAGAGGAGGTAAATTTTGTCAAGAAGCTTCAACAGGGTTCTGGAAGGTTCAAAGGTAAGCTACCTTTCAAATGCTTTGCTTATGGTAGAGTTGGTCATTATGATACCAGATGTCCTCATAAATATAAATATGAAAAAAGGAAAGGAATATGCAAAAGGGAATAGGAAACAAGTTGTGAATAGAAGGAGTTACATACTCATGAAGATAACGATGGTTTATCTAATAGTGATGAAGATGAAACTGGTCAAGATTACAAACTTCTCATGGCTTATGAGAGTGATGATTTTTGGGATAGTTTAGAAGAGGATAATGATGGTTTATCTAATAGTGATTATTATAGACTTCTCATGGCTTATGAAAATGATGATTTTTGGGATGCTTTAGAAGAGGAAAACTTTCATGAAGAAATATCTAAACTCAAAATCTGTTTAGAAGAAAAGAATATGATCTTAGATACCTTGAAATACCAACTTGCTAAAAAATAAAAACATAATGAAAAACTAGAATGTGAAATTGTGGGTCTAAGAAAAGATCTTGAGAAAACAAAGTCTCTCAATCTTAGATTTGCTAAAGGATTAGAAACTTTAAATGAAATTATCAAAGTTCAACGTTCTCCTCTGACAAAGAAAGGCCTTGGATATACTAAAGAAGCATTTCAATCACAGAAGTCGTCAACCTCCACCAAAAGCTATCTTGATGCAACAAAGACTAGTGAACAGTATGACAATCGTCATCAAAGGCATAAAGCTGATCACCAGGTAAATCATACTCAATTTGTGCCAAGGATGAATATCAATAGAAGCCACAACCAACCTCAGGAAAATCATACTCAATTTGCTCCAAAGATGAATATCAATAGAAACAACAATCAACAGGTAAATAGATTCGATAGTCATACAAACTTCTTTAATGGGAAATGTTTTTCATGTCATAATTTTGGTCACAAAGCTACTCAATGCGTTTCTTACAAAACCATCACAATTAGAGAAGCACGAAATCAAAAGAATGTAATAGGGATCAAGAGAAGTTCTTATAATAACTTTTTTCCTCTTGAAAATGAAATAGAATGCTCAATTTGTAACAACTTTGGACATGAAGAATCTAAATGCAGGAGCAAATTTCAGAAAACACCTCAAAAGGAGCAAACACCATTAAATCCCAAGATATGGAGAAGGAAATAATCTCAAACATAAAGATGTGGTATAGATTTGTATGCAGAAGGATAAGAAAATCAGTAGTACATCGACAGTGGATGCTCCAAACATATGACAGTTGACAAAGAGAAACTTCACTCATATAATGCCTTAGAAAAGGAAAAGAATGTCTCATTTGGAAATGACACTCCAACTGTCATCAAACGTAAAGGTTCTGTTTTCTTGAAAGAAAATGTTAAAGCTAGAAATGTTATCTATGTATATGGTTTAAAGCATAAACTATTGAGTGTCAGTCAAATGTGTGATCAAGGAAATGAAGTGGTGTTTCGATCAAACAGATGTGTTGTTCGTGAGCTTGATATAGGAGAGACCATGATCAAAGGTACAAGAACTCCAAACAACTTATACATACCCAAAGTAGGACAACAACAGTGCTATCTAAGCAAAAATGATGAAAACTGGTTGTGGCATAGAAGATTGGGACATCTAAGCTTTTCTCAAATAAGAAAAGCATGCAGACTCAAGGCTGTTCATGATCTTCCAGATATAAACATCCTAGAAAATACAATATACAAACCATGTCAAATTGGTAATCAAACCAGAGTTCACTTCATGGAAAAAGAAGGGCCAGCTAGTAAGCCTCTTGAACTTATCCATACTGATTTATGTGGACCAATAAGGAAAAAGTCACCTCATGGAGAAGAATACTTTATTTTGTTCATTGATGATTTTTCCAGAATGTGGTGGATATGTCTTCTAAAGCATAAAGCTGAAGCATTTGAAAAGTTGCAAGCCTTCAAAGCTTTGGTTGAAAATGAATCAGATCGAAAAATCAAATGCCTCAGATCTAATCGATGAGGGAAATTTATATCGGATGAATTCTTTGACTTTTGTGAACAACATGGAATAAAAAGGGAATTCTCCACTACAAGAACACCTCAGCAAAATGGTGTAGTAGAAAGGATGAACAAAACAATTCAACAAATGCCTCGAGCCATGCTAGATGAATTTGGAACTCCTGCAACCTTTTGGGGTGAAGCTACGTTCGCTGCTTAGGATGTATTTTTTGTAGATGGTTCAAAACATAATTTGTTGAGTGTAAGTCAAATGTGTGACAAAGGTTGTGATTTTCTTTTCAGAGCTCAAGACTGTGAAATTAGGTCAACAATCACTGGAAGATTCTGGCTAAAGGAGTTATAACAAAGAATAATGTATATATCTTAAAGGAAGAGAATGAAGAATGCTACATCAACAAACAAGATGAATCTTGGCTATGGAGTAGGAGATTGGGGCATCTTAATTTTGATCATATCATTAAACTTAATAAGAAGAGAGCAGTGATATAGCTACCCACAATAAAGAAGCCTCAAAGAACTACTTGAAAGTCATGTCAAATGGGAAAGAAAACACGAACATCCCTGAAATTCAAAGATAACCTATCAAGTAGTAAGCCTCTACATCTAGTTCATAAGGATTTGTGTGGTCCTTCTAGGATAGAAGCATCAGGAGGATAACATATTTTATGTTGATAATTGATGACTATTCTAGATTGACATGGGTGGAATTTCTTAGAAATAAGTCAAAAGCATTTACGAAGTTCAAAAAATCCAAGGCACTAGCAGAAAATAAAACAAGGTGTAAGATAAAATGCATAAGGTCATACAGAGGAGGTGAATTTACTTCAGATGAGTTTGCGGACTTGTGTGATGAATTTGGCATAAAACGACAGAATACTAATGTAGAAACACCTCAGTAGAATGGGGTCGCAGAAAGACAAAACAAATATGTTCACCAAATGGCCAGATCCATGATGCAAGAATGAAATATTCCCCAAACATATTGCGAAGAAGTGGTACATACAATAGTACATATTCTCAATAAGGCACATCTTAGAATAAACTATGATAAGACACCTTATGACTTGTGGCCTAGTTAGACAACTTCAATCAAACATTTTAAAGTATTTGGGAGTAAATGCTATATCAAAAATAATGATGAAAATATAGGAAAGTTTGATGCTTGATAAGATGAGGGAATATTTTTGGGATATTCATCAAAAAGTAAGGGATACATGTGCTATAATAAAAGACTACATAAGATTGTGGAATGCATAGATGTAAAGTTTGATGAAGAATTGCCTGATAAGAACAAGAGAACAAGTTTTATCAATCCTCCAGATCATAATGATCATGACAATAAAGAAAATGAAGTACAAGATGAAGATTTAGAAAATACAGAGACTCATTCAAAAGGTCTCTCAAGACACTCACAAAAGAGTCATCTTGAAAGCTAAATTATTGGAGATAAAAGTGAAGGAGTGCAAACAAGAAGGCAACTTGTAGAGAAATCATACCAAATTCATATTCCTATGCTGTCATAGATTGAACCAAAGTTATTTGATGAAGCAAGCAAAGACGAAAAACTATTTGAGTGCTAGATTTGAATGTATACAAGTGGTGGATGCTTGAAGTATTGAAGAATAAATTCCTTGAAATGCTTCTGCAACCTAAAAGTTCATTCGTAAAAGAAGAAATTACATTATATGAATATATTGTTCTCCATATCTCTAGAAGAGGACTATCTTTAACAACATGTTTTTGTGTACATCATTGAAGAAAAAAAAAATCTAAATAAAGATGACAACCAATAAGAAAGTGCATAAATCTAATCAAATAATGAAGCAAAATTCAAATCAATACAATGGAATTTCACTAGCCACCATCGCATGCCATTGAAAGAAATATTACCAGCATTGAATAACTACATAGATTGAATTTCTACATATATAAATGAAGGAGAGAAGACAAAACCCTAAAAATAAAGGTTTAGATCCGTCTTATGTGAATGAACCAAAAGAAAATAATAATAGACCTTGAATTTCCTTCATAGAGTTTTTTTAGCACAAACCTCTAATACTAAGACTAAAGCCTCGTAATGAAGCTTTCATATGGATATAGACACAATGGACAAAAAATCTTTGTTCTAAAGAGAAAGAAAGAACAAAGAGAATGTGCATATATCGACAAGAAGAATTCCCTAGATTGGAACACAGAGAATGGGTGTCAAGTATGAGGTGATAGTGAGATATAGGACAGAGGAAGAGGTAGAAATTAATGCTAATAATAAAGCTATAGTTATTGACTATGCAAAATTTATAAGAGCATAGATGGCAGAAGACATAAAGGGAAATGAAAGTTGCAAAGATAATGAATAGTGTCAGTACATTCATTAATGGACGCTATATCTTATCTATATGTTGTAAAATTGTTGGTGTTATGTCATTGAAACATTATTCAACATTAATATTATTGGCGTTTCTTTGAAGTTGCATCACAAATCCTATTGGCATATGAAGGAGTATGATGATTATGTTCACACAATGTAATGTTGAATATTGTACATCATTACATCGAAATTAAAGTTTTTTTTCATAATCGAGGCTGTGACTATTATTATTGATATATTATGGCCCGACTATACTGTGGATTTGATTATATGGCATTAGTGTAGTCATATTTTCATTCTTTTAAATTAATGTCACATGACAAGATTACTTTAACATTGAGGTATTTGCAACGGGCGTTAATATTTCAATGAAGCAATGTTTAATGATATAAGTTGATAGAGTATTTGATGAGTTGATATGAGTTAAATTTAGGGTTTTATGCCCTAATTTCAAACTCCTTTGCTCAAAGCCAAGAAACAATTTCAACATGGACATAGGAAATATGGTCGACAAACTCTACAATATGGTAGACAATCATTGGAACTAATGCAGCTCAACCTTATGAATTTGATAAGTCCATACTCTAAGAACAATGTTATAACAATATCAACGCCGCACAAAAATATGAATTCTTTGAAAGGTTGGTGTACTCCAATAGGATGATACAAGAGTAACATTGCAAAATAATGTTGAGCATTAAAATCTCTTAAGCACTGAACTTTGAATCAAATTTGAACATTGACAATGTGTGGAGCGGCATTAATACAACATCAATACATTACTTGGAGCAATGTCAATAATTAATATAATTATTTGGACAACATTAAAATAATTATTTGGAGCAACCATGAAGGAATTCATGCATAGCGTTATTTTTTTATGAATAAAGCAGCGTTCACTTAGGCAACATTATTCATTTATTCATGTTTCAATTATTCATTGCAACAACATTCTTATGAGGCAACATTAAAATTCCTTGGTCCCTATGATTTATACATCCCTAAATTCCTTTGGAGCAACATTCTATTTTATTATTTTTTCCCTTTCATTATTATTATCTTTATTGGAAAAGCATCCTCTTTTATTTTGGAGCAAGTTAATTAATTAAGTTATATGCAACGTCAATTTAT
The DNA here is from genome assembly GCA_031772625.1 of Pinus tabuliformis. Taxonomy (NCBI): domain Eukaryota; kingdom Viridiplantae; phylum Streptophyta; class Pinopsida; order Pinales; family Pinaceae; genus Pinus; species Pinus tabuliformis. The sequence goes on from CM062806.1 coordinate 607,387,778, forward strand.
GTTAGCGTCAACATCAATTTATATGCAACGTTAATCTTATATGCAACATCAATTTTATATGCATACATTATGATATTTGAGTGCTTTCAGGATTCAAATATTTTTATATGCAACATTCAGATTTTTTCTTTCTTTTATAAATTAGGGTTTGTGCCCAACATACATTTATTAAATAATGATTATTGAATGGATCTATTTTTTTTTGTGGAGATTGAATTCACTATTATGGAGCTACGTTATTTATTATTGGAGTTGCTTTGCTTATTTTGGAGCTTGAATATGCTGCAATGGAGTTGTTTTGTTAATACAAATGCTCTAGCGTTAATAAAAATGCTCCAACATTAGTATAGTTTCCGAAGCGTTAATATTTCTCCAAAGTTAATTTGCTCCAATGTTAATATTGCTTTAACATGATATTACAGTGCAAGACAATCTCATCTCTTCACCAATAACAATTACCTTTGAGTTGAGTTGCTATTACTATGGGATGAGCAGCGTTGTTATTACTATGGAATCACTCACATTTTTTTTTTAAATTAGGGTTTTTATCCTATCAACGTCAAAGTAGTTAGGGCTTGCATTGTCATTTATGTGTTAAATGGTGAGGAGTAGCTTTATCTCTTCTGTATTAAATGGGAGGTTGTAACAACCTTGGTTAAAAATCCATGTAAAAATATATATGTTAGAGTCAGTATTTTCATACTGCACCAGTGATCAAATATGCTCTTATAAAGTGGCTTTAGGGTGTCAAAGTCAAATTTTTTTCATTTCAGTGAGTCTTCAAGTAAAAATTTGGTCACTAGGTATTATGTCTAGGATTTGTTTTCAATCCTTCCAAAGTCTTCCAAGTATTGGTTCATGTCATCAATCGGTTGAGTGTACCATCATTCAAAGAGTTGTCATCATTATTTCAAGTTCCAATGGGTCATTTTACACTTTGTTTGTGCTTTAGTTGTGCTTAGGTAAGGCTCATTTCCCTCTCGTAGGGTTTTGAAGGTAATTTTTCTTAGATATTCAAATCATCAACAAAACTTGTATCCTGATGCTCATACACCTTCCCCTATCCTTAATATACCTTCTTAAACACTTCTCATCACTGATATCCTTCAAATTCATCATTTTCCCACAAACCCTAGCCTACTGCTACAATTTGACACTTTTCTAGGTTAGGCCTGTGTTTTTCCCTTTTAGACCTCTTCCCCTCACTCAATCCTTGCAATTACACTTTCCCCTGCTTCCTAACATCCCTCCCTACTTCCCAAAAGTTTTTCAATAATTTAGAAGCCCCTCATCCCCTTCATTCCCCTTCATTTCTGCAAATTCCCTGTTCCACATATCGGGATAGGTTTTATTCAAATGATGTTTCTAAGCAAGAAAAAATGAATTTGACAAACGTGAGAGAGGTTTTTGTCCATCATAGACCCAAGAAGAAAATTCTCCTTTAGTTTTTACACAAGTCTCATGGCTTTGGAGAAATGTCCAAAACATCATTTGCCTGAGGAGAGTTGATGCACTTCTGGGGTGACCTTGGGAAAATCAAGCTTTCTCCTAGCTGGAGTGACCAAATGACTTTCTTGATGAGTCAAATGATAACTAGACACAAAGATATTTCCAATGAGCTATCATGAGCTAAATTTTGAGTTTAGGAAGACCTCCAAAAGTTGACTGCAACAACACTCTGCATTTTGGCAGCCTCATTCTGCACATTTTGACCAGTCTTGGGAGATTGAGTTTTTGACAGGGCAAATGAGCTCCAAATTGAAAAATTCAAAATTTTTTGGAAAGTAGACAGGACACGATTTCCAACGAGCTATCCCACGCCTAATTTGGATACTAAGAAGGTAGTCAAAAGTTGTCTTGAAGTGGCGATGCACATTTAGGAAGTGGCGTTGCGCTTTTCCTAGGGACACCCAATGGACAAATGAATTAAATTTTTGGATTCAGAGCAATGAGTACATGCACCCTATGGATTTGCTAAGTTTTTGGGGCAGAACTAGTCCACCAAAAGGTCAAAAAACACCCTAAAAATGACATTTCTGCCACTTTTTGGACACACAGAAGTAGTCTTGGGAGAATCAATGTTTGAGGGGTCAAATGAGCTTCAAATAAAGAAATTATAGGTGTTTTGAAAATTATACTTGAAGACCTTTCCAATGAGCTATCATGGGCTCAATTTAGATGTTGGAAAGGCCTCTAAAGGGGACCTGAAAGTGGCACTGCGCGTTGGGCCAGTGGCGCTGCGCGTAGGGAAAATTTGCACAGGATGGCTACTTTTCCATTTTTTTTACTGTGTTCGTGGATTTTCTCCCATGGAGGATGTTTTACTGGTGTAAATGATGACTTGGCTTGTAAATATGATAGATAATTAGTACTATAGGGTAGATTCATTATATTAAAAGTCAATTTGAGTTCAAATGAATCAATTTTTCACTTTTAGAGGCAAGTTGTTAAGATGCCTATATTCCTGTTTCTTGTTCAGTTTTGGTTAGATTAGCTCCTCATCTTAGGGATTCGACCATTGAAGATGGGAGGAGGTTGAAACAAAGCATATATCTTCTTCTTCTTTTTCATTGTAAAGGGTTGGACTCAGCTGGATGCTTAGACCTTGATTGTACATCATTTTGTAGTAGTTTAGCAAGAGATTAATAAGAATTGTAGCTATTTTTATGGGATTCATGTGGTATGGAGTTTAGTATAGTCTTTCCTCTTGTGGTCATATTTATTATTTTTTGTGTATTCCATTAATCATTTCATTGCTTCTAAGTGAATGCTTTCAAGTTGATAGGCATAATTTATTTCATCAGTGCTCCACTTTGGGAAAATATTCACCATTTCATGTTTTCTACAATTTGGGAAGGATACATGATAATTACATGCTTTTCTAACCTCTCATAAGTCTTAAACACCTCACCCATCAAGCCCTAGAGTGCTAAACCTTATGCCTATCTTGCTCCATTAAACACCCTGCAATTTTGACCTAATTCCCTAGACCTAAACTGTCCAGCTCCTTCTGATCCAGCAAAACCCCTTCAAAATCCAATCAAAACTTTGTGCTGCTATACCTAGCCTAAAATCCTTTTCTTGATCCAGTCATTTTGGTTGAGATCCTTACGGAGAGAGCCCTCTCCCGGCCTAGTAGGGCTAGCTACTTGGCTAACCGTGGTTTGTGGTTACCCTGGCATTGCCTTTCTCAGCCCGAGGTTCAATATAGGTGATAACAATATATATGACCACGGTCATGGGACACATATTCCAAGCTAAATGGTGGGTAAAACATCCTAGTGGGTGTTCATTTTGGTTATTATGGCTAAGGAAATTGCTAGGGGAAAATTGAAGGATGGAAGTTTATCTTAAAGATTAGAAACCTTGGCGAATATTACTAGTCCCTAATATGCAAATTGTAAATTTTTTGTTGATATTTTTATAGAAATATTTAAATTTCCAGTGATTTATATTAGTAGATATAATATTTTGGTGAATTTGAAGGTAAAATAATGATGTACTATAAAATTTGGGTGAATCATTTTAGACAAAAATGGAAATTGGAAAATCTTTTTTTTTGGAAAAAGCATGGAAAACTAGCCCACGTGCGAATATTAGCCCCTAAAAATTTCTCTGGAAATTGGCAAAGGCAATGTCAAAGTGTTAGGCCCCTATACTACTAGTGTGACTCCTTATTGTTATTAGTGCAACCCCCTTATTATATTGATGTACCCATGTAGTGCCCATATTGTTACTATTGTGCCCCATAGAAGCCCACTATTGTTATTATTGTGCCCTTACATTATTATTGCTATGTCAGCTCTAATTATATTATGACCCCTTAGAATCCTATATATAGAAAGGAGGTCTTTTCATTTGTATCACCCAAGAATTGTTTAATTATGTAATGTAAAGGAGGTTGCCCCCTCGAAGAGGCTGAATTCTAAGGCGTTGATCTATCTTTTCTATCTTTTTATGAGTTGATTTCATAACATTTGGTATTAGAGCTTTGGATTCTAGTGTTTCACTACTCCAAATAGGTCATCGTGGCATTTTCGCTATAAATTTTTTTCTACGACGTTTCAGAAGTGAAAAAAACCCATTTGAGACGAAATCACATTGAACCTTGGGTCCAAATTTCAAAGCTTTTCGTGCTATATTTGCGGAGATATGAACTAAGGAAGTTGGTCTTTTTGTAGATTCCTGAATTACATTCCAAACAGGTGACCTGGGGAAAATCGTCATAACTTTCTCTCTGAGCATCGGATTGAAATTTCGTAAGAAGGTACAGAAAGAGGACGAACTTTAGTTTTTTGTGTATATTTTTTAGAGCCAAAGGTCGAAACAGTGACACATGGAACATTGTACAAGTTCCCTCTACTGAACCAGTGTATAATCAGGTAAACGTGGGAGATTTGGCATAACTCTTCCTTGGAGAATCCAATTTGGATAAGACTGGTGCCATTGGAAAGAGGACACAGACAACTACTGCAGGTCGCAATTTCAGAACTGGAAGAACCAAAATTTCAGAGTTATAGTCATTTCAAGGTCGAGCTCCTAAAATCAAGAAAAGGTGATATGAGGAAGTTTGATGGCAAGGTTTTGGTAAATTGGATACTTCAGATGGAGCAATATTTCGATCTACATGGTGTACCACTATTACAAAAGGTATGTATTTCATCTTCATATTTAGAATCAGATCAATTTTTATGGTATAAAGGGTTTTGTTCTCGTAAACAACTTGTTACGTGGTCAATTTTCACAGAGGAAATGATAGCACATTATGAGGATACAAAGAGCAACACCTTCTTTAGAGCAACACCACAACAATTGGAAAGAGTAAAAGGGCTTTGTGACATAGTAGAAAGTAAAATTATGGCAACAAGGAAGTCTACCCCTCACAACTATAAAGATGGAAGTGTTGTTTCTCCTAATCTTCCACAATCTACAAGGGTTACACCAAAACAATCGGAAGAAAAAAGAGAAAAAGGGCTTTGTTACAATTGTGATAGAAAATGCACTAAAGGTCATAAGTCTGCTGAGAAGAAATTATTTTACATAGAGTATGAAGAGGAGGAAGAAAATGATCAAGAAACATCAAAAGAAGAGGATATACACCAGGACCCAACCCCAGAGAAAGAAGAAATGAATCAGACCATATCTTGTAAAGCATTGGTAAGAATTACCAATCCTCAAACTTTCAAGATAGAAGGACATATCAAGAAGAAAAAGGTGCAAGAAGTGAAAGATCACATCGAGAAAGAAGAAATGAATCCAACCATATCTTGTAATTCATTGGTCGGAATTAGCACTCCTCAAACTATCAAGATAGAAAGACATATCAAGAAGAAAAATGTTCAAGAAGTGAAAGATCACATCGAGCATCAAGAAATGAATCCGACCATATCTTGTAAAGGATTGGAAGAAATTACCACTCCTAAAACTCTAAAGATAGAAGGACATATCAAGAAGAAAAAGGTTCAAGCAGTGAAATATCACATCGAGCATCAACAACAAGTTCTCCAACTTTTAAAAGATAATGCCACTTTCGTGCAAAATTGAATGAAACAACAAGTAGATCAACATCATAGTGAAAAATGTTTTGATGTAGGTGATTGGGTATTTTTACTGCTACATCTCAAGCAAGCTATTTATGAGAAGGAAATGTTGGCAATAATACATGCACTTAATAAATGACGACCTTACCGAATGGGAAGACACTTCAAGGTAAAAAAGGATCATGATAGTATTAAATACTTTTTACAACAACTATTATCTCTAGAAGAACATAAAAAATGTGTCACAAATATGTTGGGTTATGACTTTGACATCATCTATAGAAAATGGAAGCAAAATTTTGTTGCAGATGCACTCTCAAGAAAGGATGAGGATGTGGAAGCATTGTTGTGTGCTATTTCTATTATCCAACTAGATTGGATAAACGAAGCAAGGGATGAATGGAAGAAGGACGAAGAAGTATGGCCACTTATTCAAAAGTTGCAAAAGATCCAAATTCAAACAATATTGCCAGAAATTGAAGAGGAAGGAAAAATCATATTGGAACCTGGAGCAGTCACAAAAACAAGAAACCGATAGTGACAAAATCGATCAATTTCAGAGTATCTGATCAAGTGGAAGAAATTACCCGATGAATATTCCACATGGGAGGACAAGAACTTTATACGGAAGCATCATGAACTACTCAAGCGTTGAGGACAACACTTTTTGAAGGAGAGGGGCATGTTAGGCCACTATAATACTAGTGTAACCCCTTATTGTTATTAGTACAACCCCCTTATTATATTTATGTACCCATGTAGTGCCCATATTGTTACTATTGTGCCCCATAGAAGCCCATTATTGTTATTATTGTGCCCTTACATTATTATTGTTATTTCGGCTCTGATTATATTATGACCACTTAGACTCCTATATATAGAAAGGAGGTCTTTTTATTTGTATCATCCAAGAATTGTTTAATTATGTAATGTAAAGGAGGTTGCCCCCTCGAAGAGGCTAAATTCTAAGGCATTGATCTATCTTTTCTATCTTTTTGTGAGCTAGTTTCATAACACAAAGGATTTCGAAAGGCATGAGGCATATATTGGCATTTTATTTATGAAAATAAAGGAAATTAGGTGAAGAGGAAGGTGAAAGGTCATAGGTTGCATGTGAGGAAGAATATGAAGGAAAATAATGGAAAATGAAGAAAATACAGGCCTCATTGATAAAAAAGGATTATGAGGATTAGTGGCAAGATTTTGACATGTTTTGGTGGAGACGATAACGGGATCAGAAGCTACAACAGGTTTTGCTTGTAGGTACCTAGTTGCATGTATGTTTTCCTCACTAGTTTTGGCATTCATGCAATATGGATGTGGTTTATTGGTCATGATTTGTCATTGGCATGGAGGATTACCTGTTTTGATAGTGGATTTTCCTATCCTTTCCATTTCTTGGATAGCCATGTTGTTGTGGGTTCATTTCTTTGTTTTTTGGTTGGTTCTCATGTTTCCTTTAGCTTGGGTGGAGTTACTAGTTCCTGGAAGCCCTAGTTGGAAAAACACTCTAGAAGCCCTGTAACAGCTTGGGTTGAGTTACTAGTCTTGGAAGCCTTGGTTGGACAAATGCTTTGGAAGCCCTTGGTGGGTTGAGTTACTAGTCCTGGAAGCCCTGGTTGGAAAAATTCTTTGGAAGCTTGGCAACAGTTGTGGGTTGAGTTATTAGTCCTGGAAGCCTTGGTTGGAACAAATGCTCTGGAGCCCTGGAAGGCTTGGTTAGAGACAAATCTGATGATGGTTTTGTGATGTTCGACCATGAGGTGGAATCACTATTTGATGGGTTGAGGTGGCTTGGCATAAGGAATATATGGATGGTTTTGATTGATGTGTTTTATGAGAGCCCACATTCATGCTTGGAATATGGCACGAGGGTGAATGGTTGAAGAGAGATTTGGCTCAACCATGTCTACGACCAGATGGAACGCGGTAGTGTTAAGTCACTATAATACTAGTGATTACCCCATTACTATTGTAGTTGTATCCCTTATTAATATCGTTGTGCCCTTATTGTCCCCATATTGTTATTATTGTGCCCCATAGAATCCTTCTATTATTATTTTTGTGGCTTTATATTATTATTGTTAGGTCGGCTGGGTTATATTGTGACTCCTTAGACTCCTATATATAGAAAGGAGGTTTTGTCATTTGAATCATCCAAGAATTGTTCATTTATGTAATGTAAAGGAGGATTCGCCCTTGAAGAGGCTGAATTCTAAGGCGTTGATCTCTCTTTTCTATTTTTTTTTGAGCTAGTTTCATAACATTGGTATCAGAGCTTTGGATTTTAGGGTTTCACTCCTCCAAATAGGTGATCGTGGAATTTTCGCTATAAATTTGTTTCTGCGACGTTTCAGAAGCTAAAAAAAAAACCCATTTGAGAAGAAACCACATTGAACCTCGGGTCCGAATTTCAGAGCTTTTAGTGCTACATTTACGGAGATATGGTCTGAGGAAGTTGGTCTTTTTGCAGACTCCTAAATTACATTCCAAATAGGTGACCTGGGGAAAATTGTCATAACTTTCTCTGTGAGCATCGGATTGAAATTTCGTAAGAAGGTACAAAAATAGGATAGTCTGTAGTTTCTTGTATAAAATTTTTAGAGAAAAAGGTCGAAACAATGACTCGTGGCACGTCATACAAGTTCGCTCTACTGAACTAGTCTATAATCAGGTCATTATGGGAGATTTGGCATAACGCTTCCTTCGAGAATCCAATTTGGATCAGACTGGTGGGGACACAGAGGGCTACTGTAGGTTGCAATTTCAGAACTGGATGATCCAAGATTACAGAGATACATCAGAGGCAATATCGAGCTCCTACAAAGTGAAAAAAGGTGTGTAGATTTTTTAAATTTTTTTCTTAAGCTTGGTTTGAAAAACTATTTTGAAGAATTCAAAGGGCATAGTAGAGCATTATTATTGATAACTGATGCCACGAGGAAATAAAATGCAAACACCTAGTAAGTAACCTGAAAGTGCTAGCATGACTCATGAAAAAGAGGAAGAAATGCTACATGATATATCAAAATTACAAGACCAAGTGTAACAAACGTCACTCTCACAAAAGCTAACAGAAGCTAAGATAAATGGCGTGGAATCTAAGATAAAGGGCGTGGAAGCTATGATGAATGGCATGGAAGCTAAGATGAATGATTTGAAGATAGATTTGAAGACATGCATGGAAGATTTGAAGACAGATTTGAAGACAGGTTTGACAAAGTTTCTACAAGAAATGCTTACTAATGGTGAAAGGATAGTAAAGGAAACTCATGACGAAAACAAAAGAAATTTTAATAATGATTTCATAGAATCTAATGTTGGACCGAAGACCCACCATATTCCAAAAATCGATACGGGGAAGTTTGATGGCAAGAATCCCGCAACATGGATATTACAAATGGAGCAATTTTTCGATCTCAATAATGTGCAAAACACACAAAAGGTACGTATTGCAACTTTATATTTGGAACCAAATCAGTTTATATGGTATCAATGGCTTTTCTCTCGTAAACAAATTATCACTTGGGTAATTTTTACAGAAGAATTGATAGCACATTATGAGGATACAAAAAGCAACACTTTTTTTTAGCGAATTGATAAGTCTCAAACAAAAGGGTTCAATAATGGAGCACATTGAGGAGTTCCAAAAATTGAACATAAGGGTAAAAAATATTCCAGAGGAGCATAGGATTGATGTGTTCAGCGGGACTTTAAAGGATAATATCCAACATGATGTTCGCCTTTGGGAACCTGATTCATTAGAGAAGGCATTTAAGTTAGCAAGAAAAAGGGAAAGAAAAATTATGGCAACCAGGAAGCATACCACTCACAACTATAAAGATGGAAGTGTTGTTGCCCCTCGTCTTCCACAACCTATAAGGTTGACACCACAAAAATTGGAAGAAAAAAGAGCAAAAAGGCTTTGTTATAGTTGTGATAGAAAATACACTAAAGGTCATAAGTGTGCTGAGAAGAAATTATTCTACATCGATTGTGAAGAGGAAGAAGAAAAGGAGCAAAAAAGGTCAAAAGAAGAGGATATACTCTAGGAACAAATCCTAGATAAAGAATAAATGAATCCGACCATATCTTGTAATGCATTGGATGGAATTACCACTCTTCAAACCATCAAGATAGAAGGGAAAATCAAGAAGAAAAAGGTAATAGTGTTGATTGATTCAAGAAGTACCCACAATTTTATTCATTGTAAGATAGCAAAAGAATTGAATTGCTTCCTATATCCAGCACTAGAGTGTCAAGTGATGGTTTCAAATGGAGGAATGATAAATTGCTTTGGAAAGTGCCATAATATAAAGCTATCCATGGGAGAATATGTATTGACTAGCCCATTTCTTTCCATTCCAATGGGAGGTGCTGATGTTGTACTGGGAGTCAATGGCTACAATCCTTGGGTACAATAGCTTTTACTTTTCAAGAACTTTTCATGAAATTTTCTGTGGAAGGAAAAGAAGTTGAATTAAGGGGTATTGTAGGGAAACAGGTAAAGATAATCAACTCCAACGGTATGACAAAGCTTCTAAAAAAGGAACAAAGAGTTGTAATTGCACAATTATGTTCGCTAGATGTTTCTACATTGGAATCATCTATTTCTCTAGATCTCCAAAAAGTCTTGGACAATCATTCCAAGGTATTTGATACTCCCAAAGGTCTCCCACCTATTTTTGATCATGATCATGCTATTCATATGATTCCAGGAAGTGTTCCTCCAAACATCAGGCCGTACAGATATCCCTATGCGCAAAAGAGTGAAATTGAACGTATGGTTGCAGAAATGCTAGAGGCTGGTATAATTCAACCTAGTCAAAGTTCTTTCTCTGCTCCAGATAGTATTGGTGCACAAGAAGGATGGATCATGGCACATGTGTCTAGATTATAGGGAGCTAAACAAGCTCACTGTTAAAGATAAGTTTCCCATTCCTGTCATTGATGAATTACTGGATGAATTGCATGGATCAATTTACTTCACCAAGTTGGATCTTCATTCAGGATATCATTGAATCAGAATGAAGACTGAAGACATTCTGAAAACAACATTTAGAACTCATGAGGGTCATTATGAATTTTTGGTCATGCCTTTTGGCTTTACCAATGCACCTTCTACATTTCAAGGTTTGATGAATTCCATTTTTAAACCCTTCCTTAGAAAATTTCTGTTAGTATTTTTTGATGATATACTAATCTACAACAAGTCTTGGAAGGATCATGTTGAACATGTTGATAGGGTACTACAACTATTGGAGGAGAAACAATTATATGCAAAAAGATCCAAATGCTTCTTTGGAGTATAAGAGGTGGAATATCTGTGTCATATTGTATCTCTTGAAGGAGTTAAGGTATACCCTAGAAAAATTAAATCCATTAAGGAATGGAAAATCCCCACATCCATAAAGCATCTGCAAGGATTTCTCGAGTTGACAGGGTATTATCGAAAGTTTGTTAAGAATTATGGGAGAATAGAAACACCTCTAACAACATTATTGAAGAAAGATGAATTTTCATGGACTCCAGAAGCAACAAAGGCCTTCGAACATCTTAAAGAGGCAATGTTCCAAGCACCAGTCTTAGCTACACCGGACTTCACAAAAACCTTTATTGTGGAATGAGATGCTTCAGGAAATGGAATTGGTGTTGTTTTCATGAAAGATGAAAGACCCATTGCTTTTGAAATTCGTCTAATCAAGGGAAAGTTTTTACACAAAGCTATTTATGAGAAGGAAATGTTGGCAATACTCCATCCACTTAAGAAATGGTGACCCTACCTAATGGGAAGACACTTCAAGGTAAAAACGGATCATGATAGCCTTAAACAATTTTTAGAACAAAGATTATCCTCTGAAGAGCAACAAAAATGGGTCACAAAGATGTTGGGTTATGACTTTGAAATCATCTACAAAAAATGGAAGCAAAATGTGGTGGCAGATGCACTCTCAAGAAAGGATAAGGATGTGGAAGCATTGTTGTGCGCCATTTCTATTATCCAACCAGATTGGATAAATGAAGCAAGGGAGGAATGGAAGAATGATGAAGAAGTGTGGGCACTTATTCGAAAGTTAAAACAAGATTCCAGTACATCTGATACATTTAGTTGGCAAAATGATTCGTTATGGTACAAAGATCGCTTATACCTCTGTAAGAATTCCCAACTAAAACAAAATATTCTTATGGAATTGCACACTTCTCCCTTAGGAGGGCACTCAGGATTTTTAAAAACTTACCACAAGGTTAAGAAGGAATTTTTTTGGGATGGCCTTAAATCGGATATTCAAAAGTTTGTGGCGAAATGTTTGGTTTGCCAACAAAATAAAGTTGAAACAATTAAGACACCGGGTCTATTACAACCTTTATCCATTCCAAGCCAAAGTTGGGAGGAGGTTTTAATGGATTTTATCATAGGTTTACCCAAGTATGAGGGAAAGAGTGTTATCATGGTGGTAGTTGACACACTTACCAAGTATGCACACTTTTGTGCATTATCACATCCATTTAAAGCCTGTATAGTTTCTACTACATTTATGGAAACAATTCAAAAGCTACATGGAAACCCAAAGATTATTGTAAGTGACAGAGATGCCATTTTCACTGGAAATTTTTGGACAAAATTATTTTTTTTTCTTGGTACTCAGTTAGCTCATATCTCATCTTATCATCCTCAATCTAATGGGCAAACTGAGATAGTAAACAAATGTTTGGAAGGATATCTTCGTTGCTTTATATCTGATAAATAGACACAATGGGTCAAATGGTTGCCTCTGGCTGAATGGTGGTATAACACTTCCTTCCATACAGCAACAAAAATGACCACATTTATGGCACTTTATGGATATCAGCCACCATCCATCACATCATATTTAAGAGAAAATTCTAAGGTTCAAGTAGTGGAACATCACATCGAACATCAACAACAAGTCCTCCAACTCTTAAAGGATAACCTTGTGTTGGCACAGAATAGAATGAAACAACAGGCAGATCAACATCATAGCGAAAGAAGTTTTGATGTAGGTGATTGGGTACTCCTACGACTACAACCATATAAGCAAATGTCCCTCAAGCAAGCTAATAAGGATAATAAATTATCACCAAAGTATTATGGTCCATACAAGGTGTTGCAAAAGATTGGTACTATGGCATACAAATTGGAGCTTCCTGCAACTTCTTGATTGCACCCAATTTTCCATGTTTCATGTTTAAAGAAGGTTATAGGCGACAAGCTCCCAGTTCAAACAATATTGCCAGAACTTGATGAGGAATGAAAAAATATATGGGAACTGGAAGCAGTTACAGAAACAAGAACTCGACAGCTATGAAATCGATCAATTTCGGAGTATCTTATCAAGTGGAAGAACTTATCCGCTGAAGATTCCACATGGGAGGATGAAAATTTTATACAAAAGCATCCAGAACTACTCGAGTGTTGAGGACAACACTTTTTTGAAGGAGAGGAGCATGTTAAGTCCCTATAATACTAGTGATTACCCCATTACTATTGTAGTTGTATCCCTTATTAATATTATTGTGCCCTTATTGTTCCCATATTGTTATTACTGTGCCCCATAGAATCCCTCTATTGTTATTTTTGTGTCTTCATATTATTATTCTTAGGTCGGCTTGGTTTTATTGTGACTCCTTAGACTCCTATATATAGAAAGGAGGTTTTGTCATTTGAATCATCCAAGAATTGTTCATTTATGTAATGTAAAGGAGATTGCCCCCTCAAAGAGGCTGAATTCTAAGGCGTTGATCTATCTTTTCTATCTTTTTTGAGCTGGTTTCATAACAGGTAGTCCCATACCAGGTTGGATTTTTCATCATTAATATGAGGTTATTTCTCCTTATTATCTCATGAGTATTATGCTGGTTTAGATGTGGATTGTATGGTTGTTTTTTCCTTAGTATTTCTCTTGTTATTATGCTGGTTATGAATATGTATTGTGACAGTGGCTATGTATGGACTTGTTGATGCCTCTAAAATTGCTGCACCAACATCGGGGGAAACCACTCGGTCTGGACCTTAGTGCAGCTCCTTTTCCGTTTGGTGTGGTGGCTCCGACTGGATGTAATGGGACCAGTTTTCCAGTGATATATGGGTTGATGGGTGATTGGTTTGTATGTATAACGAGAGTGATAAGTGCTTTATTCTAAAGTGCAAAAATATACAAAGATAACTAATCTATCCCGGGTGTTATTCTAACAACGCGATTCTTGATTGTTTTTATTAACAAATAACCATAAAGATGACTTATTCATAAAATAGAAATATGTATTCATATGATGATTACTTTGTTTAAGTAATTAAACAAAGTAATAATAAAACATTATTGCATTGATCCTAATATATTACTGACATATATATTTCAAAAGATAACAATTCTGAAACATTCAAAAGTGATAAGTTAAAGAATTGCTTTTTAAAAACATAATACATATCAATAATAACAAAGTTGATAAATGCTTATTCACATACAAAAATAATACGAAAGCAGAGATAATAGTACCATATGCATTTGGATTGTCCTAATGTAAATAAACATTCGAATTCTACGTTCTAATTTGGGAATGCCTTCAAAAGATGCAATAGTGCAAATCTCATAAGAGCCTCTTTGTCAAAATGCAGAACTTTGGTCCAGTGTTTTATAAAAAATATATATCAGAAGTACAGTAGTGCAACTTCTGAGTTAAGTCTTAATACAAAATTGCAGACCTTTTCTAAAAACATGAAAGGGTCATTAAATACTAAAAATGACAACAAAATATGAATGAAAATTGTTATGCGTTGGTATAACTAAAGACACATAAATATGGGATTTATCATGAAAATAGTAGTACTGTGGCGGTCAAATGGATTCACTGTATCGACTCCTTCTCTTGTGATTGCAGTTGAAAAATGGTGAGCGTAGGATGAATTTCTGGTGGCTGACTCATCTTCGAGTGTAGCTGAGCTGTATAGGTGGCATCAGAGAGTTTGGAGACCATATAGTTGATTGCATCCGAGAGACACTTCATCGCCATCTACTGACTGTGTTGTTTGACAAGGAAGAACCAAAATGTTTCCCATGTTAGGCTTTGGATTCCTCCGATTAATTTTTCCTTTTGTGTCAGCTCTTGTCTCCAATGTTGTTCTAATAATTTCACCTTTGGGAGTTTACCCGGAGAGTAGTCTGTAATCGGATTAGACACATGCAAACTATTGTTTATCAATTCAACCAAAGTATTTGTTGCAACTCTACATCTGAACATGGCTCTTTCAACTTTCATTAATTGAGACTCCCATTTGGAAAACAAGATTTCCTTATGTGATTCTTGTATCCTTGGTAGATTGGCGGCTTTTCCTTCTTTTGAATCTTGCCATGGATAGAAAATTTATTTAGTTTTTCATCTACCTTATCTAATTCAAGCCTAGCATCCACTGATTTTTCAATCATAGATGTAGAGATATCACATAAAGGGGCGGCCAATGATATATTATGACATAGAATATCCAATTGTTGGGACAAAGCCTTGGTCATTTCCAGGGCTTTTGCTCTGAATTCATTTATCTATGGATATCCTTTGAACCATTCTATCTGGTCTTTCATTTGTGTGATTTGTTCTTCATTTTATTTCTTCTCCTGATCACTCTACAACTTTAGTCTGCTCAACTCCTGAGACAGCTCTTGTTGTTTCTGGAGGGTTTGTTCATCAATCCTCTACTTTTCCAGTTTTAACGGCTCCTTTAATTGTTCATTTAACTGCCTCTGTTCAATCAACTGTCATTCAAGCTGATCTACCTTTTGTTGTTGTCCTGCCGATAGTGCCTCTAGTTGGATGATTGCTTGGTCTTTTTCCCTCATCAGGTGGCTAACCTCTGAGGCCTTATCCATTTTCGCTGCTGTATAAGCTCCCGCATACTGTGATAGTTTTGTTAAATCTTCAGAGGGATTGACCTCTACTTTCCATACCACATTCATTATCTTTGCTTGAGGAGTCAAAAGAGGACTTTGATCAATTTTCCTCTTCTTCCTCTGTCTTTTGACTACAACCCTATGATTTGGACTGTAGAAGACATCAATTGGTGGTATTTCTTCAATTTGCAGTACAATCTCCTCAGTGGGATTTTGAAGAATAATCTCTATGTCTTGCTGAAACCTGGGTGAGCCGCTTGTTCCTACAATCAGAACTGTGTTGACTTTTGGCCTTTGCACTGTAGCCACATCTGGTGTAGTGAACCCTTGGGTTTTATTGGGGTTACTGATGATTGAATCAAACTGTTCCCATTTCTTGATTAACTTGGGATTAATATTAATATCTGTATCAAGGGGTTCCTTAGTTCTTACCTTCTTCTGTTCCCTTTCTAGTGTCTTCTCCTTCTCAGGAATCTTTTCAATGTCAGGAGTATTCTCAGTAATTTTCTCCTCACTATGGCCTTGAGGTTGTTCCATAGAGGTTGTACTCAATAAGTCTAGAGGTAGGGTTTCCAATCTCTGTGCCCTGATCTTATAGAATTTGTCTAGTCCTTCTACTCTCAGTTTGATTTTGGCCAAATGTTTGACTTGAGAAAATACTTCCGCTCAAAAAAAAAAATCATCGTAGCTATCCTTCTCATGATCAAATTTGGCGATTTTAGCCTGAGCAGTAACATTGTAGGCAATTGATCTAGGATCATACTGCCTTTTTGGGATAGTTGCAAGGTTTTTAACAACTTTATTTTCTCGGCCTCTTCTGCATGTTTGAAATCATGCAGGGTAAAAGCACCACATTGAATGGGAAATGTCGGCCACATGTGCTTTTTAGAATCCCTAAGAGTCTTTGACATCCCTTCAATTGTTATTTGATGTGCTAATTCTCTGGCCAACAGTTTATTAGGGATATACAGGGGAAGGACATGTGGGTTGGCAAGACTACCGAAAAAAAATATGTAGGTGAATCTCTCCTCCCCAAACCAACTACTAATTGCAGGTCGATTGATGCTTCCTCAGATAACCTAGGGGTAGTATTATTGAATATGGCATAATACACAAGAAGAATAAAACCATGAAAAATTTTATATAGGTGGTTTTTGTAATGGGCTTTCCATAGTTATTTATGATATAGGTGAATGGGGTTGGGGTCCTACTGAGTCCATTTCCATCCTAGAATGGGATATTCGAAATTGAAACAGATAGTGTCCATAATATAGGCACTAATGTAAAAAGGGGGCATCATCCAAGTAGAGACAACCCTAATTTTTCTATACTCAACTATCTGGTTGGCCATATTATCGGACAAGATGGTTGCCTAGTCCATGATAAAGCCATTAATTGCAACCTCCATTAGTGGTACCATCTCTATAGAAAACTTAGTAGAATTATGAACTCCCAAGAATCTGCACATCATTGCACCAACATAACAGTAAGGAGAGGCCAACGAATCTACGGAGTACATACCTGATGTTTCATGTTTGTGCTTGGTTGGAAAATGCCTCCATTGTCTAATAGGATCAGATTCAATGGCATTCTCCTTGGCGAAAGCCTTCAAAAATGATTTGTTATAATGCTTCTCCGGTCGAGGCAAATGGTACATTTGTCTAATATCTTCAGCTCTAAATGACCCAAACATTCTTCCTTCAACTGTGAAGAAAGTTTTGTCTTTAGTTGCGATGCTCTCAATAACCCACCTGACCACATCATTATAGGGTAAAACTTTGGCGCAGGCTGCTATTCTATGAAAATATGAGTAGGAAAATTCCTTAAGAGTTCTTTGATTTACTCATTCCATCTGCTGTTGCTTCCACCTCGAGTTCTTTAGGATCCTCTGCTTCCAACAAATTATAGATGCTCTCCCAGGATGCCTTGCCTAAACCAAGGCAAGTAGTATAAGATATCAAAACCTTCTTCGCTGGTTCCTCCTTAGCTACGACGGGGGCCTTGGGTTTCTTGGATTTCTTCGTCATCTTCTCTGTATTCATCAACTCAGAATTGCTCTGCACAAATAATGAAAGAACGTAACAGAGAAATAAACCCGCTCAAAGCCAATGTAAAGTGAAAAGAGTTAAGGTAATTCAAGTATGATAATCGAAATGTAATCAAGTATTACCACGGGTGAAATCCTCGAAGGACTCAACCTTAACTACATTATTAATGACCTCCAAAACTTCCGATCGTGATAAACAAATGTAATAATTATACATCACATCGCAGATATGCATGATGGTCCTTTAAAATGAGTCTTTTGCTTTTCCCGATCAGCGATCAACGATAAATTGCATATCGTAGATCGGGAGGTTCACTGGTCTAGCTTAAAGTTTTCCATTGGTATCCCTGAATGCGATAAAGGTAAGAAGTATAATAAGGTGGCGGGATAATTAGTGAACTTCTTGATTTATTTCTTTTTCATTTATTATTGATCCAAGGGTTATGCCCGCTAATAATACTTTAACGTCATTTTATCGTAAAGCGCACTTTCCTTTATGATATCAGATCGACGAATTTGAAAAGGGGATTTTGCTATGTGTCACATGGTATGTGCGATGGCCGATTACGATTGTGTTATCGCATCAAAGTTTTGGTATAGACCCTTGAGATGCATCTTTATTCAACTTTGCGATTTGCGATCTCCGATCGCATTATCGCATCGGAGATTTTCTTATGAGGGCTTCTCGAAAAGGATATGACATATTATATTACATTTTAAGAAAGGCTTTAAATATTATTTTTATCGGATCAGACCTTTTGCTAAGTATTTCCATGTGTTATGTGACTAAATTGAAGCATGCAATTATTGTTGAATTATTGAATTTAACTAAGTCTTAAAAAGGGACCCATTTCTATTTAAAGTTTTTTTTGATAAAAAATTTGAAATAGAGGGTTGTTGTACAACACAACAATTGGCGATTCACTGAGAGAAACAATTATCTCTGAGAAAATAATGCAATATCTATAACTTTCTAAATTTGAAAACCCTTTAAGATAAAGAAAACAATCTAATAATAGTTAGATAAAAATTAACTCTGAAATAGAATGAAAACTATTTTTGTAATTTCTTTTCCAATCTTAAAAATAAAAACATTCTGGGTTTATTCAAGCCTTGATTGGTTAGTATAGATAAAGCAGAGGGGATTCTCCAACTTAGCTTTAAAGATTACCTAGTTGTCATAGGTAGTGCCTCTGCTACCAGCGAATGTTTATAGTCTCGACAGGGTTACCTTTTAACCATTCAATCATTCATTGTCCCATCCATTTTAGAGTATAACTTTTGAGAGTTAATACAAAAAGATATGTTTACAGATATTTTTTTTCTTTTTGTATTTTCCATCTTCTTTATTTGTTTTTAAAAGATAAAAAGCAATTGTCCTGGTTTGGTGGCCAACTGTTGACAATGCCCTTCACTGGTTGTAATTGAATTGAACAAGCTGGTTCGTGATGAGACCCCTTGTCTTATAATTATAAGACATTACCCTATTTTGATATGCAGTATTGGTAATGTCAGTTTAATTAGTTCCCTATGATCATGGTAATCAGGCTCATAATGAGACCTCCTATCTTTTATGTCAAACATATTTTAGAATTACACTCTGAAAAATAACAATCTTTGTGGATGTGGTGAATAACTTACTCCTTTAGAGTGCATGGATGACAATTTAAGAGTTGTAGTTGCTAGGTTTGGTAAAATCTTTTCTTTTTACAAATAACCTCACTTGGCTCTTTAAAACTTGAAATGATTTACAGTACTTTCAAGGCTTGTAAAGGGTTTACAAATTTAAAAGACGTTTTCAGAGTTTTATGTTTATCTAACATTCTAGAACTGTAGTCTTTTCTTTAAAGGCTTCCATCTGTTGAAAGTAAGTATTTAAACTATTTTCTTAAACAACTTTCATAATAGAAAAAGGTCAATGGAAGGCTATTCACAACCTTATGTTCCTAAATATAGAAATTCAAACAAACAAAACTGCGAATTGAATATTTACAAGTAAGAAGGGGTTACCTTCTTAAGTAAAGAATTTTTTCAAGATAAGCCCATTTACAGGAAGAGAATCCCTCTTTCCTGATAGATCTTGCAATATGAATGTTGATGGGCCTATCTTCTCAATGATTTGAAATGGTCCTAGCCACATCTTCTGAAATTTAGTGTGTTTACCTTTATCTTCGTGTGCATTATCCCATTTCAAAAAAACATCACCAATTTGTAAAAGTTTTGGGCCGGTAGAAATTGTATCAAAAGAAGACTTAACAACCGTTTGATGTTTTGCATGTGTAATTCTGGCTTTTTCCTTTTCTTCTTCCAATTTAAGGATTTGATCATATCTTAGTTGAATGGAAGAGGAGAGATTTTCCTCAATAAACTGCATTAGGGCCAGAGATGGAAGTGCTAAGTTTGTTGGTATAACAGCCTCTTTCCCATACACTAAATTGAATGGAGAAGTACCTATTGAGGCCTTCTATGTTATGCGGTCTGCACATAATGCAAACATCTAAGACTTGTGCCAATTCTTATGATTCTGGTCAACAGTTCTCTTAATGATTTTGATAAGATTTTTGTTGGTTGATTCTGCTAAACCATTACCCCGAGGATAGTAGTTTGCAGAATATTTTAATTTAAATCTTCTCTTAATAGCAAATTCAAGTATGGTATTTCCAGAAAAATAAGATGCATTATAAAAAATGAGAGCATTAGGTACGCCAAACCCGGTAATGATGATTTGATCTATGAATTCAATAATTGGCTCAGAGTTGGGTACCTTCAAAGGAATTTATTCTACCCACTTCGTAAAGTAATCCGTGGCTGTAAGGATATATCTGTACTACTTGGAGGAATGTGGAATAATCTCTCCAATGATATCCAGTCCCCATTGTTCAAATGGTTGTTCAATGTTGACTAGTTGCAAAGGAAAGACTGGCTTTCTTTGTCTTCCACTGGTAGTTTGACATGTTCTACATTTCCTTACATATTCATGGGCATCTTTGAATAATGTGGGCCAATAATAACCAGCATGTATAATTTTTTGAGTTGTTGTATCACCTCCAAAATTTCCACTTGCTGGACCATCATGTAATTCTTGCAAGACTTTTTGCGCTTCAGTTTTCTCAAGGCATCTTAACAAAACTGAATCATAATTCCTTCTAAAAAACACATCATCAATAATCTCGAAGTGTTTTTATTTCAATCTTAAGGCACATTTACTTTTGTAAGAGATATTAGAAGGAGCGTATCTATTTTTCAAATAGTATAACAAATCTGCATATTGAGATTTAGGGTTAATGATACTTATCTCATTGATTTCCTCAATACTGTTCGAACCTTCATGTTCCTGAATATTAGAAGATTTTGCTAGCAACCTGCAATAACCTTGGTCTTTCACAATTTTTGCTGGTTTAATATATAAATCATATTCTTGTAACGTTGTAACCTAGTTGGCCCTCTTCACTCCCATTTCCCTTTGGACTAGTAATTGTCTCACTACCGAGAATGGGGCTATTACTTTTGTATAAGTCTTCAGGAGGAATAGCCTAATAGATTTGAACACAACGAATTCTTTCTTTTCTACTTCAAAATAATTAAGTTCAACACCTTGTAGATTTTAACTAAAAAATGATATAGGTGTTTCTACTTGTTGATCATTGATTTGTGTTAACACAGCTGCATAGGAAGTATCGGATGCTAAGGTATATAAAATAAAATGATTGGAAAAATTTGGAGTGTTTAATGCAGGAACACTAATGATTGCTTGTTTGATTAAATCAAAAGCTTCCTTTTCTTTATGCCCCCATTTAAACACTGAATTTTTCTTAATCATGGTCTGTAATGGTAAAACAATCTGTGAAAAATCTGGAACAAATCTTTTTACAAAATTTATTTGACCTAAGAATGATTGCATTGATTTTTTATTGTGTGGGAGAGGAATATCAGAAATCTCCTTGATCCTTTCCGGATCGATGTAAATGACATCTTTTGACACAATAAACCCCAAGAGTTTACCTTGATCAAGAGCAAAAAATGATTTCTTGGGATTTAATGAAATCCCATACCTTGTACAACGTTCAAAGATTTGCTTCAAATCATGTAAATGATTTTCTCTTTTCTTGGAGAAGACAGTAATGTCATCCAAATAGACAACAACTGACTTATTAATCAAACCCTTGAATGCTATATCCATTGCTCTCTGGAAGGTAGCTCCAGCATTAATCAAACCGAAAGGCATTTTTTGGTAGGCATAAGTTCCCCACTTAGTTCTGAAAGTAGTCTTTAATCTATCATCTGGATGCACCAATATTTGATTATATCCAAAAAACCATCTAGAAAAGAAATTAATTCAGAACCAACTACTGAATGAAGAGTCTCTTCCATTGTTGGTAGCAGGAAGTTATCATTTTGGATAGCCTTATTAAGATTTCTGAAATCAATGCAAATTCTAATGCCACCGTTCTTCTTTCTAACAGGTATTAAGTTAGAAACCCATTTTAAATGTCTAATTGGGAGAATAATCTTAGCTTTCAAGAGTTTATTTAACTTTGCTTTAATCTGACTTTCTAAATTTCGATATATTTTCCTCAGTTTTTGCTACACTGGTTTCTCCTCAGAAATCATTGGAATTGTGTGTTGTATAATAGGAGTATCATATGTTTTTAAGTCATCATAATTCCAAGAGAAAATTTTTTTGTATCTATTCAATAGTCTGATAAAGGCAAATCTTTCCTCGGAGGTGAGTCCTAATCCTAGATTAATATTTTGCGGTTTGGTTTCACTGCCAAGATTTATTAATTCAAACCTCAAACTAGAACTTTAAATTTTTGAATAAGTAACTTGTTTAAACCTATCCTTGATGTCATAAAGGTCCTCTAGCTTGACTACTAATTTAGGTATGGAATTTTCCTCAAGTCTTTGCTTTATTTGAAAATCATGATCACTCTCTTCAATAATCTGATCGTCATATGATTTCTCAGAGGTTAAGAAATTCAAAATGTCCTCGTCATGATTAAATACCCACCAATTGGTGACATTGTCTGGAACTGATGGTCTAAAAATCAATTCGACTGAAAACCTATCAGGGCTGTAATCCTTGGATAGGAGGAGCTTAGAAGCAACATTGACTAATAAATCAGCTGCTACGTTCTGAGATCTAGGGATGGGAGAGATATTAAATGCTATAAAATGAGATATAAGGTCTTGTACCAAGGAATGATAACGCTTAAGATGTCCGGATAGGGAATGAATAGTATTCCTTACCTGTTTGATAACAATCTCGGAATCACCGAATACTTTTAGATATTGCACGTTCAGGCCTATTGCTTTATATAGTCCTTGAATCAATGCCTCATATTCTGCAGTATTATTTTTACACTCAAATTCTAGTTTGCGAGATAACATAGTTTTTTCCCTCTCAGGACTAACTAAAATACATCCTGCTCCTGCTTCCTCATTGGACTTTGACCCATCAAAATATAAAGACCAAAATACAGGCTTATCTACAATTTTATGTACAATTTCTTCAGCTATAGTAACACACCTTAATGTATCTGTATGAGAAATTTTTTCTATTTGTGATGTGCAACTATTGATAGAGAAAGGGGATGACTGAGCTTTAAAATTACCGAAGAACGATTCTGCCGAGTAATTCCCAAGAATGTTATTATTGAAAGCTATGGGCTGATTTTCTTGCTCAAACTCCGTTACAGTATGGGTCATATGCTTCTCTCGATTGATCTTAATTTGATTTGGTTTCCCTTTATAGGGAAGCCACATATGATACCAAATAGTAGAAATGTAACCATGGAGTTTCTCAGACCAATCACTGCTTAGAATTAACCCATAAAACTCATGGATGTCAGCAATCAATATATCAATTCTCTGAACAACTCTAGGATCAGCTGATAACCTAATGCTGATTGAATTTATCTCTCCTAATACTTGAACCTTAGTTCAATCTAATTGCACAATATGCACTGCAGATTTTTGGGGCTCAATATTTAATTTTGAGCAAACCGAAGTTGGCATTATGTTTGATGAAACCCCTGAATCTATTAAGAAATTATGCAGATTTCTATTGTAAATTTCATAGGTCAAGAGAAAAGTAGGGGTATGAGAATTAGATCTATCTCCAATCAAAACAGCATCAGTAGCTTCTACTCTATCAAATGGTGGCTTACTTCTTCCATTAGCTGCCTTGGACAGTACAACATTTGGAAGAGGAGAAGAAGGTACTGCATTTAATTCTTTGAGTAGAAATTTCTGTTGATGTTTGAGCTTGCTAAGCTCAAATATAGAGATATTTGCTCTAGTCTTCTTCATGTCTTCGATGATGTTGTAATCCATAGAGTCAGCAACTACCAATGTCTTGGATGATGAAGGTGGATTGGAAGATGATGTCTGATTTTGAGTAGGCATTGCTATAGATTTATTTGTGGGAGCCTTATCTTTGGTAGTAGGACTCACATTTTTCTTCTTTTGAGTTGGTTGAATAGGCTCTGCAGCTACTTTACTCCTAGTACTTACTGGGAAATCTTCCTGTTCATTTTCAGTATCTGAGTTGGGCAAAATGAAGTCCCACATACCATGGCATTCAACAACCTCCTCTTCCTCAGTTTTCTCTGATGACAAAATTGTGTCTTCATCTTCATCATTATCCGGATCTGATTCTGCATTAGATATAGCATTAAGTGGTTCTGATGCAGGTCTTTTGAAGTTTCTAAATGGATTCTTAGTGGAGGTCTCGACTACTTGTTTTTTAATTTATACCATCTCATTTGACATAGTCTTTAGAACCTTTTGCAGAACCTCCATATCATATGGATCTTTAGCCACTTTCTTCGTCAAATCATCTTTAAAAGTAACTTTTTTTTTGGCCTTTCACTCTTCAAGGTCAGTTTTCTTCTCTAAAGCGGTGATACGTTTCTCAACAACAATTGCTTCTTTCATATTCTCTGCTAAAGTGGGCTTTGAATCTCTGTCAACAAAGATTGCGATATTCGAAGGTAAGGCAGAAATGTACCATTCACTCCGGACCTCTTCATTGGGCTTGGAAGTAGCAAGAATCTTATTTAAGAGCTTATTAAATCGGGAGTTGAAATCTTTTATAGGTTATCTTGATTCAGTTTTCAGGTTTGAGAGATCACTGATTAATGTTGCTGTAGACCTATCATCACCGAATTTGGTCAAAAACTACTCTTGGAAAGCATTCCAACTAGTAATGGATCCTGCTGGTAATGAAAAATACCATGATCCAGTTGCTCCTTGTAAGGTATATGGGAAAAGCCTAACAACAACATCTTCTTTTGTCACTCCGTTTAAGTTTATTGACAACATGAAGTTATTTATGTGTTCTTCTGCCAGTATGCCTATATCTGGGTTAAACTTTGGCAACCATTTTTCGGGATGAGTTGGCAATTGACTCAAGGGTACAGGCATTGTGACTGCCCCTGGATTTGTCCATTGCCTCAGTTGTGGTTGATTGTGTGCCAATTGTTGAGCTAATAACAGAGGAGAGAAAAGGTGGAGTTACAAGTGGTTGGGAAGAAGATGTTGGAGATCCTGTACCCTATTAGATAATAATATGAAGTTGGGGAGTGGATGGTTGACTTTGCAATGGGTTGGATGAAATGGATGATGATGATGAAAGAGTGTCACTATCAAACCCTTCAGGTGTCTTCCTTTCTCTTTTCCTTTTAGATAGAGGAAATTCTATTGGTTCAATACCAAGATTTTCACTCTATAATCTTGTAAGAGGATGGGAAGGAATGTATTGCGAAGTAACATTGCCTTGAGATAACACAGACTTCTCTGGTGATATTGAAAACTCTTGAAGTTTATGAATTAAAGACTGAACTTCAGGGAATTCAAGAGTGGATTTGTCTGATAAGTTCAGGTTTTCAGTAGTGGTTGTTTTCTCAACTTCTCTCGTAGAAATTGGAGATTTAGAATGCGAGGGAGAATTCGGGGAGATGTTGAGGGAGATTTACTCTCAGAATGGGATATGGATTTGGATTTACTCGCCATTCACAGTCCAAGCCCTCCTTCTAGTGCCAAAAATGTTGATGCCTCTAAAATTGCTGCATCAACATCAAGGGAAACCACCCGGTCCGGACCTTAGTGCAACTCATTTTCTGTTTGGTGTGGTGGCTTTGACTAGATGTAATGGGACCAGTTTCCCAGTGATATATGGGTTGATGGGTGATTGGTTTGTATGTATAACAAGAGTGATAAGTGATTTATTCTAAAGTTCAAAAATATACAAAGATAACTAATCTATCCTGGGTGTTCTTCTAACAACGCGATTCTTGATTGTTTCTATTAACAAATAACCATAAAGATGACTTATTCATAAAATAGAAATATGTATTCATATGATGATTAATTTGTTTAAGTAATTAAACAAAGTAATAATAAAACATTATCGCATTGATTATAATATATCACTGACATATATATTTCAAAATATAACAATTCTGAAACATTCAAAAGTGATAAGTTAAAGAATTGCTTTCTAAAAACATATATACATATCAATAATAACAAAATTGATAAATGCTTATTCACATACAGAAATAATACAAAAGCAGAGATAATAGTACCATATGCATTTGGATTGTCCCGATGTAAACAACATTCGAATTCTGCATTCTAATTTGGGAATGCCTTCAAAAGACGCAATAGCGCAAATCTCAAAAGAGCCTCTTTGTCAAAATGTAGAACTCTAGTCCAGTCTTTTATAAAAACATATATTAGAAGTACAGTAGTGAAACTTCTGAGTTAAGTCTTAATCTAAAATTGTGGACCTTTTCTAAAAACATGAAAGGGTCATTAAATACTAAAAATGACAACAAACTATGAATGAAAATCACTATGCGCTGGTATAACTAAAGACACATAAATATGGGATTTATCCTGAAAATAGTAGTACTGTGGCGGTCAAATGGATTCACTATATCAGCTCATTCTCTTGTGATTGCAGTTGATAAATGGCGAGCATAGGCTGAATTTCCAGTGGCTGACTCATCCTGGAGAGTAGTTGATCTGTATAGGTGGCATCAGAGAGTTCGGAGACCATATAGTTGATTGCATCCGAGAGACACTTCATCGCCATCTGCTGACTTTGTGGTTTGACAAGGAAGAACCAAAATGTTTCCCATGTTAGGCTTTTTATTCCTCTGATTAAATTTTCCCTTTGTGTTAGCTCTTGTTTCCAAAGTTGTTCCAACAATTTCACCTTTGGGAGTTTACCCGGAGAGAAGTCTGTAATCAGATTAGACACATGCAAATTGTTGTTTATCAATTCAACCAAATTATTTGTTGTGACTCTACATCTGGACGTGGCTCTTTCAGCTTTCATTAATTGAGACTCCCATTTGGAAAACAAGATTTCCTTATGTGGTTCTTGTATCCTTGGTAGATTGGTAGCCTTTCCTTCTTTTGAATCATGCCATGATAGAAAATTGTTTAATTTTTCATCTGCCTTATCTAATTCAAGCCTAGCATCCACTGATTTTTCAATCATAGATGCATAGATATCACATAAAGGGGCGGCCAATGATATATTATGACATAGAATATCCAATTTTCAGGACAAAGCCTTGGTCATTTCCAGGGCTTCAGCTCTGAATTCATTTGTCTGTGGATATCCTTTGAACTGTTCTATTTGGTCTTTCATTTGTGTGATTTGTTCTTCATTTGATTTCTTCTCCTGCTCACTCAACAACTGTAGTTTTCTTAACTCCTGAGACAATTCTTGCTGTTTATCGAGGGTTTGTTCATCAATCTTCTGCTTTTCCAATTTTAACTACTCCTTTAATTGTTCATTTAACTGCCTCTATTCAATCAACTGTCATTCAAGTTGATCTAGCTTTTGTTGTTGTCCTACCGATAGTGCCTCTAGTTGGATGATTGCTTGGTCATTTTCCCTCATCAGGTGGCTAACCTTTGAGGCATTATCCATTGTCGTTGTTTTATAAGATCCTGCATACTGTGATAGTTTTGTTAAATCTTTGGAGGGATTGACCTCTGCTTTCCATACCACATTCATTATCTCTACTTGAGGAGTCAAAAGAGGACTTTGATCAATTTTCCTCTTCTTCCTCTGTATTTTGACTACAACCCTATGCTTTGGACTATAGAAGACATCAAGTGGTGGTATTTCTTCAATTTCCAGTATAATCTCCTCACTGGGATTTTGAGGAATAATATCTATGTCTTGCTGAAACCTAGGTGCACCGCTTGTTCCTACAATCGAAACTATGTTGGCTTCTGGTCTTTGCACTATAGCCACTTCTGGTGGAGTGAACCCTTGGGTTTTATCGGGGTTACTGATGATTGAATCAAAATGTTCCCATTCCTTGATTAACTTGGGATCAATATTAATATATGTATCAAGGGGTTCCTTAGTTCTTACCTGCTTTTGTTCCCTTTCTAGTGACTTCTCCTTCTCAGGAATATTTTCAATTTCGGGAGTCTTCTCAATAATTTTTTCCTCACTTTGGCCTTGAGTTTGTTCCATAGAGGTTGTACTCAATAAGTCTAGAGGTAGGGTTTCCAATCTTTGTGCCCTGATCTTATAGAATTCCTCTAGTCCTTCTGCTCCCAGTTTGATTTTGGCCAAATGTTTGACTTGAGAAAATACTTCTGCTGAAACAAACAAATCATTGTAGCTATCCTTCTCATGATCAAATTTGGAAATTTTGGACTGAGTAGTAACATTGTAGGCAACTGATCTAGGATCATACTGCCTTTTTGGGATAGTTGCAAGGTTTAACAACTTTATTTTCTCGGCCTCTTTCTCTGCATGTTTGAAATCATGTAAGGTAAAAGCACCACATCGAAGGGGAAATGTTGGTCACATGTTCTTTTTAGAATCCCTAAGAGTCTTTGACATCCCTTCAAATGTTATTTGATGTGCTAATTCTCTGGCCAGCAGTTTATATACGGGGGAAGGACATGTGGGTTGGCAAGACTGCCGAAAAGTCTTATATAGGTGAATCTTTCCTCCCCAAACCAACTATCAATTGCAGTTAGGTCGACTGATGCTTCTTTGGATAACCTAGGGGTAGGCTTATTGAATATGGCATAATACACAGGAAGAATAAAACCATGACAAATTTTATATAGGTGGTTTTTGTAATGGGCTTTCCACAATTCTTTATGATAGAGGTGAATGGGGTTGGGGTCCTGCGGAGTCCATTTCCATCCTAGAATGGGATATTCGGAATTGAAACAGATAGTGTCCATAATATAGGCACTCATGTAAAAAGGGGGTATCACCTGGGTAGAGACAACCCTGATTTTTCTATACTCAAGTATCTGGTTGGCCAATTTATCAGACAAGATGGTTGCCCAGTCCATGATAAGGCCATTAGTTGCAGCCTCCATTAGTGGTACCATCTCTATAGAAAACTTAGTAGAATTATGAACTCCAAAGAGTCTGCACATCATTACACCAGCATAACAATAAGGATAGGCCAACGAATCTACGGAGTACATACTCGATGTTTCATGTTTGTGCTTGGTTGGAAAATGCTTCCATTGTCTGATAGGATCGGATTCGATGGCATTCTCCTTAGCGAAAGCCTCCAAAAATGATTTGTTATAATGCTTCTCCGGTCGAGGTAAATGGTCCATTTGTCTAATATCTTCAGCTATAAATGACCCAAACATTCTTCCTTCAACTGTGAAGAAAGTTTTGTCTGTAGTTGCGATGCTTTCAATAAGCCACCTGACCACATCATTATAGGGTAAAACTTTGGCGTGGGCTACTATTCTACGAAGATAGGAGTAGGCAAATTCATTAAGAGTGTTCTTTGATTTACTCGTGCCATCTACTGTTACTTCCACCTCGAGTTCTTCAAGATCCTCTACTTCCAACAAATTGTAGATTCTCTCCCAGGATGCCTTGCCTAAACCGAGGCAAGTAGTATCAGATATCAAAACCTTCTTCGCTGGTTCCTCCTTGGCTATGATGGAGGCCTTGGGTTTCTTGGATTTCTTCATCATCTTCTCTTTATTCATCAACTTAGAATTGCTCTGCACAAACAATGAAAGAATGTAACAGAGAAATAAACCCACTCAAAGCCAATGTAAAATGAAAAGAGTTAAGGTAATTGAAGTATGATAATCGAAATGTAATCAAGTATTACCACGGGTGAAATCCTCGAAGGACTCAACCTTAATTGCATTATTAATGACCTCCATAACTTCTGATCGTGATAAACAAATGTAATAATTATATGTCGCATCGCACATATGCATGATGGTCCTTTAAAATGAGTCTTTTGATTTTCCCAATCATCGATCAACGATAAATCGCATATTGTAGATCGGGAGGTTCACTGGCCTTGCTTAACGTTTTCCATTGGTATCCCTGATTGCGATAAAGGTAAGAAGTATAATAAGGTGGTGGGATAATCAGTGAACCGCTTGATTTATTGCTTTTTTGTTTATCATTGATCCAAGGGTTATGCCCACTAATAATACTTTAACATCCTTTTTTCGTAAGGCGCACTTTCCTTTATGATATCGGATCAACGAATTTGAAGAGGGGCTTTTGCTATGTGTCACATGGTATGTGCAATGGCAAATTTTTGGTATAGACCCTTGAGATGCGTCTTTATTCAACTTTGCAATTTGTGATCTCCGATCGCATTATCGCATCCGAGATTTGCTTATGAGGGCTTCTTGAAAAGGATATGACATATTATATTACATTTTAACAAAGGCTTTAGATATTATTTTTATCGGATCAGACCTTTTGCTAAGGATTTCCATGTGTTATGTGACTAATTCAAAGCATGCGATTATTGTTGAATTATTGAATTTAACTAAGTCTTAAAAAGGGACCCATTTCTATTTAAAGTATTTTTTGATAAAAATTTTGAAATGGGGGGTTGTTGTATAGCACAACAATTGGCAATTCACAGGGAGAAACAATTATCTCTGATAAAATAATGCAATATTTATAACTTTCTAAATTTGAAAACCCTTTAAGATAAAGAAAACAATCTAAGAACAATTAGATAAAAATTAACTCTGAAATAGAATGAAAACTATTTTTGTAATTTCTTTTCCAATCTTAAAAATAAACACATTTTGGGTTTATTCAAGCCTTGATTGGTTGGTATAGATAAATCAGTGGGGATTCTCCAACTTAGCTTTAAAGATTACTCAGTTGTCATAGGTAGTGCCTCTGCTGCCAGCAAACATTTATAGTCTCGACAGGGTTACCTTTTAACCATTCAATCATTCATTGTCCCATCCATTTCAGAGTATAACTTTTGAGAGTTAATCCAAAAAGATATGTTCACACATATTTTTTTCTTTTTGTATTTTCCATCTTCTTTATTTCTTTTTAAAAGATAAAAATCCATTGTCCTAGTTTGGTGGCCAGCTGTTGACAATACCATTCACTGGTTGTAATTGAACTGAACACGCTGGCTCGTGACAAGACCCCTTGTCTTATAATGATAAGCCATTACCCTGTTTTGATATGCAGTATTGGTAATGTCAGTTTAATTAGTTCCCTATGATCATGGTAAGCAGGCTCATAATGAGACCTCCTATCTTTTATATCAAACATATTTTAGAATTACACTCTGAAAAATCACAATCTTTGTGGATGGGGTGAATAATTTACTCCTTAAGAGTGTATGGATGACAATTTAAGAGTTGTAGATGCTAGGTTTGGTAAAATCTTTGCTTTTTACAAATAACCTCACTTGGCGCTTTAAAACTTGAAATGATTTACAGTATTTTCAAGGCTTGTAAAGGCTTTACAAATTTAAAAGAGGTTTTTAGAGTTTTATGTTTATCTAACTTTCTAGAACTGTAGTCTTTTCTTTAAAGGCTTCCATTTGTTGAAAGTAAGTATTTACACTTTTTTCTTAATAACTTTCACAATAGCAAAAGGTCAATGGAAGGCTATTCACAACCTTATTTTCATAAATATAGAAATTCAAACAAACAAAACTACAAATTGAATATTTACAAGAAGGGGTTACCTTCTTAAGTAAAGAATTTTTTCAAGATAATCCCATTGACAGGAAGAGAATCCCTCTTTCCTGATAGATCTTGCAATATGAATGTTGATGGGTCTATCTTCTTGATGATTTGAAACGGTCCTAGCCACATCTTCTGAAATTTAGTGTGTTTACCTTTATATTCGTGTGCTTTGTCCCCTTTAAAAACAAGATCACCAATTTGTAAAAAATTTGGGCCGGTAGAAATTGTATCAAAAGAAGACTTAACAATCTGTTGATGTTTTGCATGTGTAATTCTGGCTTTTTCCCTTTCTCCTTCCAATTTAAGGATTTGATCATATCTCAATTGAATGGAAGAGGAGGGATTTTCCTCAATAAAATGCACTAGGGACCAAAGATGGGAGTGCTAAGTTTGTTGGTATAACAACCTCTTTCCCATACACTAAATTGAATGGAGAAGTACCTATTGAGGCCTTTTGTATTATGCAGTCTACCCATAATGAAAATATCAAAGAATTGTGCCAATTCTTATGATTATGGTCAACAGTTCTCTTAATAATTTTGATAAGATTTTTGTTGGTTGATTCTACTAAACCATTACCCTGAGGATAGTAGTTTGCAGAATATTTTAATTTAAATCCTCTCTTAATAGCAAATTCAAGTATGGTATTTCCAGAAAAATAAGATGCATTATAAAAAATGAGAGCATTAGGTACGCCAAACCTGGTAATGATGAATTGATCTATGAATTCAATAATCACTTCAAAGTTGGCTACCTTCAAAGGAATTTCTTCTACCCACTTTGTAAAGTAATCCATGGCTGTAAGGATATATCTGTGCTGCTTGGAGGAATATGGAATAATCTCTCCAATGATATCCAATCTCTATTTTTCAAATGGTTGTTCAATGTTGACTGGTTGCAAAGGAAAGGCTGGCTTTCTTTGTCTTCCACTGGCAGTTTGACATGTTCTGCATTTCCTTACATATTCATGGGCATCTTTGAATAATGTGGGCCAATAATAACCAACATGTATGATTTTGTGAGCTGTTTTATCACCTCCAAAATGTCCACGTGCTAGATCATTATGTAATTCCTACAAGACACTTTGTGCTTCAGTTTTCTTAAGGCATCTTAACAAAACCGAATCATAATTCCTTCTAAAGAACACATCATCAATAATCTCGAAGTGTTTTGCTTTCAATCTTAAGGCACATTTATTTTTGTAAGAGAGATTAGAAGGAGCATATCCATTTTTCCAATAGTATAACAAATCTACATATTGAGATTCAGGGTTAATGATACTTATCTCATTGATTTATTCAATATTGTTCGAACCTTCATCTGATACTTATCTCATTGATTTCTTCAATATTGTTCGAACCTTCATCTTCCAGAATATTAGAAGCTCCTGCTAGCAACATACAAAAACCTTGGCCTTTTACAATTTTCGCTAGTTTAATATATAAATCATATTCTTGTAATGTTGTAACCCAGTTGGCCCTCTTCTCTCCCATTTCCCTTTAGACTAGTAATTGTCTCACTGCCGAGAATGAGACTATTACTTTTGTATGAGTCTTCAGGAGGAATGGCCTAAAGTGTTTAATAGATTTGAACACAACGAAGGCTTGCTTTTCTACTTCAGAATAATTAAGTTTAGCACATTGCAGATTTGAACTGAAAAAGGATATGGGTGTTTCAACTTGTTGATCATTGATTTTTGTTAACACAGCGACATAGGAAGTATTAGATGCTAAGTTATATAAAATAAAATGATTGGAAAAATTTGGAGTGTTTAATGCAAGAGCACTAATGATTGCTTGTTTGATTAAATCAAAAGATTCCTTTTCTTTATGCCTCCATTTAAACACTGATTTTTTCTTAATCATGGTCTGTAATGGTAAAACAATCTGTGAAAAATCTGGAACAATTCTTTTTACAAAATTTATTTGACCTAAGAATGATTGCATTGATTTTTTATTGTGTGGGAGAGGAATATCAGAAATCTCCTTGATCCTTTCCGGATCGATGTAAATTCCATCTTTTGACACAATAAACCCCAAGAGTTTACCTTGATCAAGAGCAAAAAGGATTTCTTGGGATTTAATGAAATCCCATACCTTGTACAATGTTCAAATATTTGCTTCAAATCATGTAAATGATTTGCTCTTTTATCGGAGAAGACAGTAATGTCATCCAAATAGACAACAACTGACTTATTAATCAAACCCTTGAATGCTATATCCATTTCTCTTTGGAAGGTAGCTCCAGCATTAATCAAACCAAAAGGCATTTTCTGGTAGGCATAAGTTCCCCACTTAGTTATGAAAGTAGTCTTTAATCTATCATCTGGATGCACCAATATTTGATTATATCTAGAAAAACCATCTAGAAAAGACATTAATTTGGAACCAGCTACTGAATGAAGAGTTTGTTCCATTGTTGGTAGCGGGAAGTTATCCTTTTGGCTAGCCTTATTAAGATTTCTGAAATCAATGCAAATTCTAATGTCATCATTCTTCTTTCTAACAGGTACTAATTTAGAAACCCATTTCGAATGTCTAACTGGGAAAATAATCTTAGCATTCAAGAGTTTATTGAACTCTGCTTTAATCTGACTTTCTAAATTCAGACGTATTTTCCTCAGTTTTTGCTGCACTAGTTTCTCCTTAGAAATCATTGGAATTGTCTGCTGTATGATAGAAGTATCATATGTTTTTAAGTCATCATAATTCCAAGTGAAAACATTTTTGTATCTATTCAATAGTATGATAGAGGCAAATCTTTCCTCGGAGGTGAGTCCTAATCCTAGCTTAATATTTTGCGGTTTGGTTTTGTTAGAACCTAGATTTGTCTCAGGCTGAAAAGACAAGGTTCTAGGTCCACATCAAACCACGCTCAGCCTCTTAGCTAGCCCTACGAGGACAGGAGAGGGCTCTCTCCAGGTCAATCTCGGCAAAAGGTAGTCGATAAGGCTTGAGATGAATATATTTGCAATTAATCTTAGGCTAGGTATGAAGTACAAGGAGATTGAGGTTGATTTTTTAAGGTTTTTGTTGAATCAAAGGAAAAGGCAATTTTGGATGCGGGGATGAGACACAGTTTTTGCAGAGGTCTACTTGGGGCAAGGTAGGCGATCGTCTTGATGCTTTTAAAGATAATGAATGGGTAGATCTGACTGATGAGAAGCTAAGGAGAGCAAGAAGCTTTCAAGGATTCTCCTTAAACAGACGAAAACATGGAAAATCAAACAAACTTAAAGGCAGAGCATAACAATCTATGGATTCTACCTTAACACTTCATTTGTTCAATTGCAGAAGATGAGAGAAGGAAAATGATACACATAACAACTTACAAATACTGAAAGAATCACACCATCAACACATAAAGCCACAAGGATCCCAAACAGTGCTGCAAAACCCTGGTCTTTCCTTTGCCAAAAATGCAGAAGTGAATGTACAATAGAGTGTCAAGCTTTTCCCAAGAGTCCAACCATGAAAATGACTTAGAAATTACATAATATAGGCAAGCCAACCTCTTCCCTTGCCTCTATGGGTCGAGCTCATCATTCTAGGAGCTGTTTCAACCAATTCTAAACAAAGCACTACAATCTAGGCAGTCAAAACATCTTGCCTCTATAAGGTAGGAAACTGATTCATTCATTAAGTTTTCACTCTTTGGTGAATGAATCTTCTAGAACAAGTAACTAAGTGCCAAAATTACATAATTTTCACTCAATTACATCAAGATAAGTCAAAAATTACATCACAAAGCAAAACTAGTCAAACTGGCCGAATTTCTGAGCTGAAAGATGAAAAATAGGGCAAAAAATCTATATGCGCCGCGCTACTTTACTGCTGATTTTGAGGCACTTTCTGAAGTCCAAATTGAGATCAGGTTGGCTTGTTGGAAAGCCCTGCCTGTCTACTTTCCAACCCAGGTGGAATTTTCCAATTTGGTGTCCATTTTCCCCTCCAAAAGTGCATTCACCCAAGACTACTTCCTGTGTGTCAAAATAGGGGCAGTGAGGTCATTTTTTGCATGTTTTTTGACCTTTTGGGGGCCCAAAACATGTCCAAATTTCTTGTCCAAGTACCAAAATTCATGATTTTTCATGACAAATCCAAAACTGCAAGCCATTTGTAATTTGGAGCTCCCAATCCTATGCGTCGCGCAAGGTGCGCGGCGCATATAGGGAAAAACCCTGTTTTTTAGTGCAAAAATTCCAAAATGTCAAAAATTTCTCCAAATTTCTTGAAATTTGGACTGTAGGTCCCCCATCAAGTTCCATGCTCAACCAAAGAAGCTTCGGTCAAGATTTGGAGCCGATCATGTGTTTTGTGCATCCTCAGTACCCTCCTGGTGTATGCAGTTTCAGTTGTAGAGTCATTGTCTTGGTCATATGATGTATCGGTGCCCGCCTCCATGGTGTATGCAGTTTCAGTTGTAGAGTCATTGTCTTGGTCATATGATGTATCGGTGCCCACCTCCATGGTGTTGAAAGTCTATGCAAAGTGTATGTTTGATTTGTTGAAAATGAGAAATGAAGGCTTGATGTCTTTGTCTCCAAGTGCCAAATATGCCAAGGGAAATGAGGAGCTGTGAGGAATATGGAACAGTAGGTATAATGGAGTGAGGGTAAGGATATTGTTCAATCAAGTGAAGTCTGCAATGTGAGGACAGTCACTTGATTGTGTTTTAGGAGTGTGAGGTTTGGGGATTTATGTATAGGAATAGGGTTTAGGGTTTAAGATTGTTGTATAGGGTTGGGATATTTTTATAAGGGCTAGGGTTTTGGGGTTTTAGGATTTGAATGGGTAGCAGGGATTTGGGAATAGGGATGTAATGATTTTTAGGGGGTAGGGAGCAATAGGATTTGGGGACAAATGGAGTCAAGGGGAGGAGAAAATTATGGGAAAATGATATATTTAGTGACAAACTATTTTTCAAAAACCCTGGCAGCAATTATCTTGAGGATCTTTAGAAGTAGGTTTTGAGACTTTTTGTTGCAACCACTATCACCCATCAACCACGGTCTCTTATCATAAAACTTGATGCAACAACAAGATAGCAAGCCTACCTAGAAAATTCATGCAAAGTATGGGTGAATTGGTGAAGTTTCCAGCAATTTTTGGGCTTGAGGCTATATGAGCCGCGCCAGTGTAAATTTACACTAGAAATTTTCTCTATATGTGCCGCACACTTTATATGCGCCACACCTTTTACCAGGCAACATTTGGAGGCCTTCCGGATGTCCAAATTGGGTGCAGGATAGCTCATTGGAAAGGTCTTTGAGTCTAATTTCCAAATCAGCTAGAATTTTTTAATTTGGAGTTCATTTTCCCTGTCAAAAATCAAATCTCCCAAGACTGGTCAAAATGTGCCAAATGAGGCTGCCCAAAGGCAGAGTGCTGTTACAGTCAACTTTTGAATGCCTTCCTCAACCCAAAATTGAGCTCATAATAGATAATTGGAAATATATTTGTGTCTAGTTATCATTTGACTCATCAAGCAAGTCATTTGACCAACCAAGCTAGGAGAAAACTTGATTTTCCCAAGGTCACTTCAGAGGTGCATCAATTCTCCCGATGCGATTGGATTTTTGATATTTCTCTAAACCCATGACATCTGTGTAAAAAGTGAAGAAGGTTTTTATTTATTGGTCTTCTTTGGACAAAAACCTCTCTCAGTTTTCCCAAATTCATCTTTGATTGCTCAGAAACATCATTTGAGTAAAACCTACCCCGATATGTGGAACAAAAGATTTGACGAAATGAAGCGAAACAAAGGGGATAAGGGGCTCCTAAATTCTTGAGAAAATTTTGGGAAGTAGGGAGGGATGTTAGGAAGCAGGGGAAAGTGGAATCTCATAGATTGAGTGAGGGGAAGGGGTCCAAAAGGGAAAAACACAGGCCCAACCTAGAAAATTGCCAGGTTGTAGCAAGAAACTAGGGTTTGTGCCAAAATGAGGAATTTGGGGGATCTCAGTGATGGGAAATGTTTGATAAGGTACTTTAAGGATAGGGGAAGGTGTATGAACATATGGATACAAGTTTATCTAATGATTTGACCATCCAAGAGAAATTGCCTTCAAAACCCTAGGAGAGGGAAATGACCTTTCCTAGACGTAACTGGAGCATGAACAAGGTGTAAAATGACCCAATGGAACCTGAAATGATAAAGACAACCCTTTGAATGATGATACACTCAGCTGAATGATGACATGGACTGACATTTGGACAAGTTTGGAAGGAGTGAAAGCAAACCCTAGACCTAATGCCTAGTGACCAAATTTTGCTTGAAGACTCACTGAAATGACAAAATTTGACCTTGACACTCTGAGACCACTTTGTAAGAGCATATTTGATCACTGGAGGAAGGCTGGGAAGACTGACACTAACAGGTTTCACTGCCAAGATTTATTAATTCAAACCTCAAAGTAGAACTTTGAAGTTTTGAATTAGTAACATGTTTAAACCTATCCTTGATGTCATAAAGATCCTCTAGCTTGACCACTGATTTAGGTATGGAATTTTCCTCAAGTATTTGCTTTATTTCAAGATCATGATCACTCTCATCAATAATCTGATCGTCATAGGATTTCTCAGATGTTAAGAAATTCAAAATGTCCTCATCATGATTAAATACCCGCCAATTGGTGACATTGTCTGGAACTATGGTCTAAAAATCAATTCGACTGAAAACCTATCAGGGCTCTAATCCTCGGATGGGAGGAGCTTAGAAGCGACATTAGCTAATAAATTAGCTGTTGCATTCTAAGATATAGGAATGAGAGAGATATTAAATTCTAGAAAATGAGATATAAGGTCTTGTACCAAGGACTGATAATGCTTAAGATGTTCGGATAGGAAATGAATAGTATTCCTTACCTGTTTGATAACAATCTCGGAATCACCGAATACTTTTAGATATTACACTTCCAAGCCTATTGCTTTGTACAATCCTTGAATCAATGCCTCATATTCCGCATTATTATTTGTACAATCAAATTCTAGTCTGCAAGATAACATAGCGTTTTCCCCCTTAGGACTAACTAAAATACATCCTGCTCCTGCTTCGTCATTGGATTTTGACCCATCAAAATATAAAGACCAAAATACAAGCTTATCCATAGTTTTATCTACAATTTCTTCAGCGATAGTAACACACCTTGATGTATCTGTATGATAAAAGTTTTCTAATTGTGATGTGCAACTATTGACAGAGAAAGGGGATGACTGAGCATTAAAATTACCAAAGAACGATTCTTCTGAGTAATTCCCAAGAATGTTATTATTGAAAGCTATGGGCTGATTTTCTTGCTCAAACTCCGTTACAATATGGGTCATATGGTTCTCTCGATCGATCTTAATTTGATTTGGTTTCCCTTTATAGGGAAGCCACATATGAGACCAATCAGTAGAAATGTAACCATGGAATTTCTCAGACCAATCCCTGCTTAGAATTAACCCATAAAACTCATGGATGTCAGAAATCAATATATCAATTCTCTGAACAACTCTAGGATCAGCTGATAACCTAATGGTGATGGAATTTATCTCTCCTAATACTTGAACCTTAGTTCGATCTAACTGCACAATATTCATTGCAGATTTTTGAGGCTCAATATTTAATTTTGAGCAAACTGAAACTGGGATTATGTTTGATGAAGCCCCTGAATCTATCAAGCAATTATGTAGATTTCTATTGTAAATTTCATAGGTCAAGAGAAAAGGAGGGGTATGAGAATTAGATCTATCTCCAATCAAAACAACATCAGTAGCTTCTACTCTATCGGATGGTGGCTTACCTGTTCCATTAGCTACCTTGGACAGTACAACATTTGGAAGAGGAGAAGAAGGTACTGCATTTAATTCTTTGAGTAGCAATTTCTGTTGATGTTTGAGCTTGCTAAGCTCAAATATAGAGATATTTTCTCTAGTCTTCTTCATGTCTTCGATGATGTTGTAATCCATAGAGTCAACAACTACCAATGTCTTGGATGATGAGGGTGGATTGGAAGATGATGGCTGATTTTGAGTAGGCACTACTGTAGATTTCTTTGTGGGAGCCTTATCTTTGGTAGTAGGACTCACATTTTTCTTCTTTTGAGTTGGTTGAATAGGCTCTGCAACTACTTTACTCCTGGTACTTACTGGGAAAGCTTCCTATTCATTTTCAGTATATGAGTTGGGCAAAATGAAGTCCCACATACCATGGCATTAAATAACCTCCTCTTCCTTAGTTTCCTCTGATGACAAGATTGTGTCTTCATCTTCATCATTATCCAGATCTGATTCAGCATTAGATATAGCATTAGGTGGTTTTGATTCAGGTATTTTGAAGTTTCTAAATGGATTCTTAGTGGAGGTCTTGGCTACTTGTTTTTAATTTCTACCATCTCATTTGACCTAGTCTTTAAAACCTTTTGCAGACCCTCCATATCATATGGATCTTTTGCCACTTTCTTCTTCGAATCATCTTTAAAAGTAACTTTTTTGGACTTTCGCTCTTCAAGAGCAGTTTTCTTCTCTAAAGCGATGATACATTTCTCAATAGCGATTGCTTCTTTCATATTCTCTGCTAAAGTGGGCTTTACAGCTCTGTCAACAGAGATTGCCATATTCGAAGGTAAGGCAAAAATGTACCATTCACTTTGGACCTCTTCACTGGGCTTAGAAGTAGCAAGAATCTTATTTAATAGCTTATTAAATCGAGAGTTGAAATCTTTTATAGGTTCTCTTGATTCAGTTTTCAGGTTTGAGAGATCATTGATTAATGTCGTTGTAGACCTATCATCACCGAATTTGGTCAAAAACTGCTCTTGGAAAGCATTGCAACTAGTAATGGATCCTCCTGGTAATGAAAAATACCATGATCCAGCTGCTCCTTGTAAGGTATGTCGGAAAATACTAACAACAACATCTTCTTCTGTCACTCCATTTAAGTTTATTGACAACATGAAGTTGTTTATGTGTTCTTTTTCCAGTATGCCTATATCTGGGTTAAACTTTGGCAACCATTTTTCGGGATGAGCTGGCAATTGACTCAAGGGTGTAGGCATTGTGACTGCCCCTGGATTTGTCCATGGCCTCAGTTGTGGTTGATTATGTGCCATTGTTGAGCTAATAGCAGAGGAGAGCGAAGATGAAGTTACAAGTGGTTGGGAAGAAGATGTTGGAGCTCCTGTACCCTGTTGGACAATAATATGAAGTTGGGGAGTGGATGGTTGACTTTGCAATGGGTTGGATGAAATGGATGATGATGATGAAAGAGTCTCACTATCAGACCCTTCAGGTGTCTTCCTTGCTCTTTTCCTTTTAGGTAGAGGAAATTCTGTTGGTTCAATACCAAGCTTTTCACTCTGTAATCTTGTAAGAGGATGGGAAGGAATGTATTGCGAAGTAACACTGCCTTGAGATAACACAGACTTCTCTGGTGATATTGAAAACCCTTGAAGTTTATGAATTAAATACTAAACTTCAGGGGATTCAAGAGTGGATTTGTCTGATAAGTTCAAGTTTTCAGCAGTGGTTGTTTTCTCAACTTCTCTCTTAGAAATTGGAGATTTAGAATGCGAGGGAGAAGTCGGGGGAGATGTTGAGGGAGATTTACTCTCGGAATGGGCTATGGATTTGGATTTACTCACCATTCACAGTTCAAGCTCTCCTTCTAGTGTCAAAAATGTTGATGCCTCTAAAATCGCTGCATCAACATTGGGGGAAACCACCTGGTCCAAACCTTAGTGCAACTCCTTTTCCGTTTGGTGTGGTGGCTCCGATTGGA
The DNA here is from genome assembly GCA_031772625.1 of Pinus tabuliformis. Classification (NCBI taxonomy): domain Eukaryota; kingdom Viridiplantae; phylum Streptophyta; class Pinopsida; order Pinales; family Pinaceae; genus Pinus; species Pinus tabuliformis. Next base: position 607,429,030 of record CM062806.1, read on the forward strand.
TGTAATGGGACCAGTTTCCCAGTGATATATGGGTTGATGGGTGATTAGTTTGTATGTATAATGAGAGTGATACGTGCTTTATTGTAAAGTGCAAAAATATACAAATATAACTAATCTATCTCGGGTGTTCTTCTAACAATGCGATTCTTGATTGTTTCTATTAACAAATAACCATAAAGATGACTTATTCATAAAATAGAAATATGTATTCATATGATTATTACTTTGTTTAAGTAATTAAACAACGTAATAATAAAACATTATCACATTGATCATAATATATCACTGACATATATATTTCAAAATATAACAATTCTGAAACATTCAAAAGTGATAAGTTAAAGAATTGCTTTTTAAAAACATATATACATATCAATAATAGCAAAGTTGATAAATGCTTATTCACATACATAAATAATACAAAAGTAGAGATAATAGTACCATATGCATTTGGATTTTCCTAATGTAAAAAACATTCGAATTCTACGTTCTAATTTGGGAATGCCTTCAAAAGACGCAATAGTGCAAATCTCATAAGAGCCTCTTTGTCAAAATGTAAAACTCTAGTCTAGTCTTTTATAAAAAATATATATTAGATGTACAGTAGTGCAACTTCCGAGTTAAGCCTTAATGCAAAATTGTGGAACTTTTCTAAAAACATGAAAGGGTCATTAAATACTAAAAATGACAACAAACTATGAATGAAAATCGCTATGCACTGGTATAACTAAAGACACATAAATCTGGGATTTATCCTGAAAATAGCAGTACTGTGGTGGTCAAATGGATTCACTGTATCGACTCCTTCTCTTGTGATTGCAGTTGACATATGACGAGCATAGGCTGAATTTCCGGTGGCTGACTCATCTTGGAGTGTAGCCGAGCTGTATAGGTGGCATCGGAGAGTTCAGAGACTATATAGTTGATTGCATCTGAGAGACACTTCATCACCATCTACTGACTGTGTGGTTTGACAAGGAAGAACCAAAATGTTTCCCATGTTAGGCTTTGGATTCCTCCTATTAATTTTTCCCTTTGTGTCAGCTTTTGTTTCCAATGTTGTTCCAACAATTTCACCTTTGGGAGCTTACCCGGAGAGCAGTCTGTAATCAGACTAGACACATGCAAACTGTTGTTTATCAATTCAACCAGATTATTTGTTGCGACTTTGCATCTGGACGTGGCTCTTTCAGCTTTCATTAATTGAGACTCCCATTCAAAAAAAAAGATTTCCTTATGTGATTATTGTATCCTTGGCAGATTGGTAGCCTTTCCTTCTTTTGAATCTTGCCATGATAGAAAATTGTTTAATTTTTCATCTTTCTTATCTAATTCAAGCCTAGAATCCACTGATTTTTCAATCATAGATGCAAAGATATCACATAAAGGGGAGGCCAATGATATATTATGACATAGAATATCCAATTGTCGGGACAAAGCCTTGGTCATTTCCAGGGCTTCTATTTTGAATTCATTTATTTGTGGATATCCTTTGAACCATTCTATCTGGTCTTTCATTTGTGTGATTTGTTCTTCATTTGATTTCTTCTCCTGCTCACTCAACAACTATAGTCTTCTCAACTCCTGAGACAACTCTTGTTGTTTATGGAGGGTTTGTTCATCAATCCTTTGCTTTTCTAGTTTTAACTGCTCCTTTAATTGTTCATTTAACTGCCTCTATTTAATCAACTGTCGTTCAAACTGATCTACCTTTTGTTGTTGTCCTACCGATAGCGCCTCTAGTTGGATGATTGCTTGGTCTTTTTCCCTCATTAGGTGGCTAACCTCTGAGGCCTTATCCATTGTCGCTGCTGTATAAGCTCCCACATACTATGATAGTTTTATTAAATCTTCGGAGGGATTGACCTCTGCTTTCCATACCACGTTCATTATCTCTGCCTGAGGAGTCAAAAGAGGACTTTGATCAATTTTCCTCTTCTTCATCTGTCTTTTGACTACAACCTTATGCTTTGGACTGTAGAAGCCATCAAGTGGTGGTATTTCTTCAATTTGCAGTACAATCTCCTTAATGGGATTTTGAGGAATAATCTGTATGTCTTGCTGAAACTTGGGTGAGCTGCTTGTTCCTACAATCAGAACTGTGTTGACTTCTGGTATTTGCATTGTAGCCACTTCTGGTGTAGTGAACCCTTGGATTTTATCAGGGTTTTAACTGCTCCTTTAATTGTTACTTGGGATCAATATTAATATCTGTATCAAGGGGTTCCTTTGTTCTTACCTGCTTCTGTTCCCTTTCTGGTGTCTTCTCATTCTCAGGAGTCTTTTCAATTTCGGGAGGCTTCTTAGTAATTTTATCCTCATTTTGGACTTGAGGTTGTTCCATAGAGGTTGTACTCAATAAGTCTAGAGGTAGGGTTTCCAATCTCTATACCCTGGTCTTATAGAATTCCTCTAATCCTTCTGCTCCCAGTTTGATTTTTGCCAAATGTTTGACTTGAGAAAATACTTCTGCTAAAACAAACAAATCATCATAGCTATCCTTCTCATGATCAAATTTGGTGATTTTTGCCTCAGTAGTAACATTGTAGGCAACTAATCTAAGATCATACTGCCTTTTTGGGATAGTTGCAAGGTTTAACAACTTTATTTTCTTGGTCTCTTTCTCTGCATGTTTGAAATCATGCAAGGTAAAAGCACCACATCGAAGGGGAAATGTCGGCCACATGTGCTTTTTAGAATCCCTAAGATTCTTTGACATCCCTTCAACTGTTATTTGATGTGCTAATTATATGGCCAACAATTTATCAGAGATATATAGGGGAAGGACATGTGGGTTGGCAAGACTGCTGAAAAGTCTTATATAGGTGAATCTCTCCTCCCAAAACCAACTACCAATTGCAGTTAGGTCGACTGATGCTTCCTCAGATAACCTAGGGGCAGGCTTATTGAATATGGCATAATACACATGAAGGAGAAAACCATGACAAATTTTATATAGGTGGTTTTTGTAATGGACCTTCCATAGTTCTTTATGATAGAGGTGAATGGGGTTGGGGTCCTGTGGAGTCCATTTCCATCCTAGAATGGGATATTCGGAATTGAAACAAATAGTTTCCATAATATAGACACTCATGTAAAAAGGGGGTATCACCCAGGTAGATAAAACCATGCTTTTTCTATACTCAAGTATATGGTTGGCCAATTTATCGGACAAGATGGTTGCCCAGTCTATGATAAAGCCATTAATTGTAGCCTCCATTAGTGGTACCATCTCTATAGAAAACTTAGTAGAATTATGAACTCCGAAGAGTCTGCACATCATTGCACCAACATAACAATAAGGAGAGGCCAACGAATCTACGAAGTACATACCCGATGTTTCATGTTTGTGCTTGGTTGGAAAATGCCTCCATTGTCTAATAGGATTGGATTCGATGGAATTCTCCTTGGCGAAAGCCTCCATAAATTATTTATTATAATGCTTCTTTGGTCGAGGCAAATGGTACATTTGTCTAATATCTTCAACTCTAAATGACCCAAACATTCTTCTTTCAACTGTGAAGAAAGTTCTGTCTGTGGTCGTGATGCTCTCAATAACCCACCTGACCACATCATTATAGGGTAAAAATTTGGCATGGGATGCTATTCTATGAAGATATGAGCAGGCCAATTCCTTAAGAGTATTCTCTGATTTACTCATTCCATCTACTGTTGCTTCCACCTCGAGTTCTTCAGGATCCTCTGCTTCCAACAAATTGTAGATACTCTCCGAGGATGCCTTGCCTAAACCAAGGCAAGTAGTATTAGATATCAAAACCTTCTTCACTGGTTCCTCCTTGGTTACGACGGGGGCCTTAGGTTTCTTGGATTTCTTTGTCATCTTCTCTGTATTCATCAACTCAGAATTGCTCTGCACAAACAATGAAAGAACGTAACAAACAAATAAACCCACTCAAAGCCAATGTAAAATGAAAAGAGTTAAGGTAATTCAAGTATGATAATCGAAATGTAATCAAGTATTATCATGGGTGAAATCCTCAAAGGACTCAACCTTAAATGCATTATTAATGACCTCCATAACTGCCGATCGTGATAAAAAAATGTAATAATTATACGTCACATTGCACATATGCGTGATGGTCCTTTAAAACCATTCTTTTGATTTTCTTGATCAGCGATCAGCTATAAATTGCATATTGCAGATCGGGAGGTTCACTGGTCTGTCTTAACCTTTTCTATTTGCATCCTTGGTTGCGATAAAGGTAAGAAGTATAATAAGGTGGCTGGATAATCAACGAACTGCTCGATTTATTTCTTTTTCGTTTATTATTGATCCAAGGGTTATGCCCGCTAATAATACTTTAACGGCCTTTTCTTATAAAGCACACTTTCCTTTATGATATCGGATCAGCAAATTTGAAAAGGAGCTTTTGCTATGCATCACATGGTATGTGCAATGGCCGATTGTGATTGTGTTATCGCATCAGAATTTTGGTATAGACCCTTGAGATGCGTCTTTATTCAACTTTTCGATTTTCGATCTCCAATCGCATTATCGCATTGGAGATTTGCTTATGAGGGCTTCTCGAAAAGGATATGACATATTATATTACATTTTAACAGGCTTTAGATATTATTTTTATCAGATCAGACCTTTTTCTAAGGATTTCCATGTGTTATGTGACTAAATTGAAGCATGCGATTATTGTTGAATTATTGAATTTAACTAAGTCTTATAAAGGGACCCATTTCTTTTAAAGTTTTTTTGACAAAATTTTTGGAATTGGGGGTTGTTGTATAGCACAACAGGATCCCATCATGTTTTTACTTGTATATGAATGAACAATGTATCTATCACCTAATGGATGAAACTTTAGCTAATGTGTTGAGACATAAATGATTCTTAGTGATTCTTAGATAAGTATGAGACCCCTATGCTTGGATCTGTTATTTACACCTATATATTACATATTTTTGATATGTTTGACGAAATTCCTGTCATGGCTAGCAGGGGTCCAATCAAGGGCTTGGTTGAGTAATTGCATTTGTATCATCATGCCATTGTTATCTTTCTGTTATGAAGGTATCATTCAATTTTGGGCAGTGACCTGGGCTCTGGGCTTGAAAAAGTGGCTCAAATCCCAAGGACGTTAGCACAACACTAAGCAAAATAGTCCCTAGATTTTGGCATACCATGTTGTGGGAGAATCCAAAGCCTTCTCGACGTAGGCATTCCCATATTGTGGGAGTGTCTGAGGGTTAATTAGTCTAAAAATGCAGTGGGACTCAAGGACTAGTTACCTGAGAGGTTGGGATGGTTCCTAAGGGTCTTGTAGTTGTTGTGGAAGGTTTCTATGGTGTTTTTCCATCTGTTCCACTTCCTTAATGTGACTTAGGAGGTCAAATCATATCATAGTAAATTTTCATCACATGTTTACCTCGTTTGGCTGGTTACTTGGGTAGATGTGAGCGAAGGATGTTACAGAGTGGTATCAGAGCATGGTTCACCCCTTGAACTAGATGGTAGTGTGTTGGTCATGCATTTATATTGGTTGCATATGTGCTCCTTATTCTTGTAGTCCATGTACTTGTTGCATTTTCATGGTGCTGATAATGGTTGTAGTGATGTCGCCATGTGAAGTTTGATGGTGTCATTATGGGATGTGCCATCTTGAGTGTATGGTTGTATATGCATTTGTTATGCAAGTCAGTGTCTATATGTTGTTATGCATGCATTGACATGATTAACGTTGTTGTGCATGAGGTCATTGTATGCAATTAGGTCATCATGATTCTATTGGTATATTATGATGTTAATGTGTTGATAGAGTAGGAGATGCCAATCATCAGAATGAGGTTGTGGTATTATATTTTGTGCTAAGAGCATGTCATTATACATTTTTGTATGTTGGGCATGCAAGTATGTAGGTTAAGGATTGTTATATGCATTATGGTTATGTGTATGCCTTTAATTCTATTGATGTTATGGTTACATACATGATAGATGCTAGTTGATTAGTGTAGTCATATGCACATGTGTCAGATAGTCATGAATGATAGTAACCTGTGGTTTTATGCATTGATGTTGTTGTTTTATGTTAGTTAACTTGATTATTATGTTATATATCGTTGATTAATATGTTATATGTTAGCTTTTAGTTAGCTCGATGATTATGTATATGTTGTTGATGCGCATGTTATATGTTAACTTATTGTTGATATATGTTAGTTAACTTGATGATTAGGGTTATAGCATTAACATCTTGATGTTACATGTATAATGCTAAGTTGGATTGGCCTATGCAGATGGTTAGGGTTATGAGATTCATTTATGAGCCGATTTATTTGTGACATTGTGTTGTACTAATCTAGACTGATCATACATATCTGATTTCTATGCATGAAAAAAAATGTTTACAAGCGTATGATGTAAACATGTTAGTTAACGACTATTATGGATATCATGATCTTATTTTTGTTTGAGATGATGTGTTGTGAAGTGTTTTAGCAGCTACAACCACCCTCCAAAATTTTTCCTTAGCTTCGTTTTGGAGCCTCCCTTCCAACCTTCACATTAGCTTGCCTTAGTTCGTCAAGTTCACAAGCTTCAATGTTTTTCTTGCACAGAGGTAGCCTGTCGATCATAGCTCGAGGCATTCCCCTCACAGGCCAATCACTTAGACTTGGTCCAGCTACAGGCTAAGCATCTCCCCAAAGAAATTGCATAATTCTGGAGGGAAACCAACCTTCCCTCTAGAATTTACACAATCCTGATTGGCAACCTGCTAGGCTCTAGAATTGTGCAATTCTGGTAGTCAACACTCATAGTGAAATTTGCACAATTTTCCCTAGCAGGGTTGCTCAGCCCAGAATTTGTGAAAATCTAGGCAGCAGTCAACTTCTCTGCCAAGAAATTGCGCAAATCTCCTGGGAAGTCATCCCAGCTCCTAGCTAGAAATTCACATTTCCTTCAAGCAGTCAAACAACCTCTTGCATGTGTAGCTGAGTTGACCGATTCCCTCCAAGAGTGAGAAAAAAAGGCTTGCATGCATGGGTTACTTCTCCCAAAGCTGCATGCAAATGCATCCCTTGTTTCAGGGATCTATGTTTAGTAGTTGGAGGTTACATGCAAGGATCATTTCAGAAACCTCCCACCAAGTGTCGCTTTCCCTAGATTTGTGGCATGTGCGTCATAACCTTGATGTTATCAAAACTCATCAACTGGACGTTGCAGAGCTCATTCCTCACATTAAACTTGTAGCTCTGACATCCCACATCACATCTAGGCGCAGTTGACACATTCGGCTCAATTGTTTTGGGGTAAGCCCGCTTCCCATGCCTTTTGTTGCATTTTTGTTTTTATTTGTGTTTTTGCTTGTGTGAGTACTTTTTTCTTGATTTTAGTGAGTGATTGTTGTCGTTTACATGTATAATAGCTTCTCGTATCACTGTTTTAGTTTTCGTTGCTATCTCACTACTGTCGCATGCATGAAACTGTTTTGCACGAACGGTCACTGATTTAGCGACTCGGCTCACCCACGTGCATTTTGTTCCATTTTTTGAATCTGTCATTCGCCGTTTGCATGCATGATTATTCCCTTATGATTACACTCAATATCACCATGCGTTTTCACTCACATTCACTTTTAGTTGCCCGTTGGCGAGTCTAGCCAACCTTGGCTCGAACACTGCCTCACCAGATAGCATTGCACAATCCTAAGAGGGAAGACTTTGCCTTCCTCTCCAAAAATGTGTATTTCTACCCAGGCACTATCCTCTAGGTCTGTTCTATGCATTTTTGAGGGACAGTGTCTGCTGGCCCAAAAAATTGCACAATCCATTCACTGAGCCTGTAGCCATTGCTAGCTAAGATTGCGCATTACACAATTCCAGCATTCAACAGCCAGACTGGATTGTGCATTGCGTAGTTCTAGGAGTCAACTAGTCTTCCAGCAACCCACATTTCACCTTTCATAGTCTTGGCAGCCAGTCTACTAACCTCCTGGCTGAAATTGTGCAACCTTCATGATCAGTCACATAAGTATGTTGAAAGTTAGTTCTCAAGTTCATTTTGGTTTTTGACTAAAAGTTTGCTTTCCAAGAGTGTTGCCATGTCTCCAGGTATTGCAGATGTTCATCTGCCTCTTAGCAGTGCAGGTACAATGCTTTCCAAGAGGGCAGAGTCGAAGACACCGTTCAGAGCACACCTGGAGATGCAGCCAATCAAATTTCTATGAGCTTGCCTACTCATGAAGATATCAAGTTGTTCGTAAATAAGAAAATCAAGATATCACAACGAGCAGCATCATGAACAGCAGCTGAAGGCAACATACCAAATGCAACGAATGCAATGAATGCAGGGAATGTAGCAAATGCAACAAACATAATGAATGTAGTGAACACAACAAATCTAGTGAATGCAACGAACAGAATGAACGTAACAAATGCGAGAGGAAGGTTGTTGACAACAGAGAGGTGGAACAAAGTTGCAAGATCAAGTAGATCCACTGATGATGAAAGCAACTTTGGAGACTTAGGCTATGATGTGACAACATGACATGAAGATCGCACGAAGACAGATAATGGAACAAAGAAGGAGTTTCATGTGTTGAAGCAACAACTCAAGGAAGAACATGAAGATGCATAAGAAAACAAATGAGTTACAGCAGGAATAGGAACAACAGTGGGCGCAACATGCACTCACGGATGAAACTATGCTTGTACAAGTTAAAAATCCATCCTAGCAACTAGCATGGAGCAGACATGGTGAGAAGTTTTGTTGATCGTATGCAAGGGATTGAGCAGCATGCATGTCATTGTGCATACGCATGCAATCCAACCCATTTAACACACTCACCAAGGCGAAGATAAGAAGCAATTCCAATTGGAGCCGAACGTGTACTTCGGCAAGTTGATGCACATGACAACCAACACACACTTGAAGATCAACATAGACACTATGCATTAGTGTGTTTCTGGTTCAACCGCACCCAAGAAGATCATGCGCATGTTAACAGAAGAGTTTAATGAAGGAGTCGAACCAATGCACCGGTGGCAATGGAGGCAAGAGTTCGCTTCAGCAAGATGTCACCATGAGGTGCATACACACCATCACGGATGACCAAGCTTGATATCAGCTCACCACCTTCACCATCACAAGCATGCCAAAGAGTTGGTCTCATCACAATGGACCAAGTTTCAGTGATGTCTTGTATGGCTTGCTCAAGCCATGTTGTCTCACATGAGTACATGTGCATTGTAATGTAACATCATATCAAGTGTAAGTCAAGTGTCAATAGTTGGATGTAACAGTCATAGAGGTGATGAAGAGTCATGAGGGCAGATGAACTATCAAAAAGGGGAATGTCAAGGGTCACCCCACCCTTTGCTATAAATAGTCCCTCATAACTCATTGTAGAGGCTTTTGGTCAAGCAAGCTTTTGATAAGACTATCTTGGAGAGGGCTTGGATAGTATTGTAACGTGCCTTGGCTTCTCCACTGCATAGAGCTAGTTCATGTCTTTAGAGGAGCAGGTAGATGTGGCTGTAACGTTCCACTGTTTGGGGTAGCAGGTTTACATGGATGTATTGTATGATTGGAACTTACACTTCTTTATATAATAAGAGCCAACACATTTTCATGCATATGTTATTATTGTAGTTGGACTACTCCAGTTGTTGTAGCAATGTATGTTGTTTAACTTACGTAGTTGTGTATGAACTGTTTTGTATGCAATTATATGAATCTTTTTGCAGATGTGCTATTGGTTTAACCATCACTTTGGATTGTTGACTGACCTTCTTTCTAGCTTGTGATGCATCTTTGCTCATGTGTTCCCTTCCCAGCTGAGTACTGTTACAGGTTGCCAAGTGGTGCATTCATCTCAACCCACCTGTGTTAGAGCCTCTCATGCACTTTCCTTGACTGACTGTAGTGGTCACACCCTTGCTATTGACAGATTTATCTTACTTGCCTTTGTGTGACATTGTGGTCAAGCCATTACTTTACACCCACTGCTAGGACTCTTACACCAAACGGTTTGAGGTCTAATTGGGACTTCTTATTGGGGACATCCCCTTACATGTTGGCAGGTCCAGCACCATCAACATTTTGGCACTAGAAGGAGGGCAGATGACAAGATGAGTCCTCACGTCTATTTTGAATCTCTACACATCTATCATGACTCATTACCGAGCTTCTCTTTCGGAATGTATGTCTTATGGAAACGATTTCATCATCCCGAAAAATCTCTTGGATAACTTGTCTCATAAAACATTTGATGGTGGAGGCTACGTAGCCTTGGTAAGGCATGCGGTTGGCGTTGTAGGCTCATGTGAAAGACATGGATTCTTTGAATAATACATGAGCTGCATGTTTTTCATCTACATGCTTCGAGGGCACTCAATGCACTGGTGTGCCACGCTGCCCGAAAAATATATTCATTCTCTTTCTCATCTTGTCGCAAAGATAGACTATGCTTTCAATCACTTTAACTATAAAGCACTCAATAAGGAAATTCTGGAATTATGAAAAGCACCCAATGAATCTGTTGAATAGTTTCACACACACTTTTGTAATATTGCATACCGATTCCTGGAAGATGATATTGATTGGGAATTTCTTGATGGAAGATTTGAGTATATTATTCACATATCCGAACCCTACTCAACACACTTCGGTGATGGAGTTGCGCAATCACAGGTAGGCATAGTCACTGTCACAAGTGACTATCTGCCTTCACCTCATCAAACATCTCCACCGCCATGGAGTGATGTGGGAGATCACGCACATGCCTCTGTTGAACTATCACACTTTCCCACCCACCTGGTCTTGATATTTGCGCAGATTTGGCTTTCAAACCTGTTGGTTGTCACATGGACTCGTTCCCTCGACCTCCTTCCTCACATTCTATTGATCCTCCAAATTGTAATGCCTTGTGTTCTCCCATTCCGGACTCCTCACCTATTGTGAATGAGGATCAAGATGTCGATGGAGTTGGTGTTATGCAACCAACCTGAACCATCATTCATGATGAGTGTGTGCGGGAACCTAAGGAAGAGCCTGCAGTGAAGGATGAATCCCTCCCATCTGTGCCTCATTCACTTCATCCTGACATCCCTTATGATTCTTCCACTACTGATTTCCCCTATGAAAACCCATTTCCAGATGTTTCTACTTCTGATCATTCACAGGAAACCTCGGATGTAAGTCTATCATTACAGTGATTAGAGGACACATCTTCCTCAGAAAACCCATCCAATCTGTCATCTATATTTCTTGAAAACACAGAGGGTGAACGTCATTGCTTCTCATCTACCCCTTTGCCCGATTCATCAAATCATGAGAATGCCCACGAATATCTTGAACTTTCTGATCTTGGTTGTCGTGATCTATTCACTACTCATCCAATCACGATGTTGATTCAATCGTTGTTAGTTGCAAGGCACTGGTATGCAATGATATATAAGTCAACGAAGTCAAAACCTCGTAGGCTGTCAAGGCACTTTAGCTTGAGCTGATGGTTATGTCAGGCCCTCGCTATCCTGAGGTTGGTTTCACTTTCAGTTAGGAAATTGTTGAAACACTCAAGGCTCCTCATCACTCTCTACTTTGCATTCAAGATAAAAAAAACACCCAGATTTCACTTCCTCCACTTGAACTACATGATCCCTTTCTCATGCATTGAAGGAATCTTACACAGCAAGCACACATGCACAATACAAGTGGTCTACCTTTCTCACATTTTCTTGCATGTCATAGTCAAGAGAATGCATACACTCAACATTTGCATTCAGTGTAGCAAAACATCATGGCAACACCACAGAATGCTTGTCATGAACTTTCACTCGTCTTTGTTATGTGGTCACTTGTAAGCTTGGAATGTGTTTTTCTTCACTATTACATCTTTCCTATTTGTTAGTTTGTACAACTGTCTTGTTCGTGAACCACGCCTTCACCAACATGGGTCAACTAATGTGCTTGTGGCTGCATTGGAAGTATCAATTCACGTGAGATGACCCATGCATTATTAGCTTAGGAGTAGGAGTAGTGTTTTCTTTTGAGTTGTTTGATTACTTTGTTTGTTTTTTTGTTTGTCTACTTGCTTGTTTTCTTACTTGTTTTTTCTTTTGCTTTTACTTCTGCTCTTGCTTTGCTTTATCGTTTATTAGTTTTCTTGTTCCGTTTCGTAGGATATTTTCACATGAAACCATATATAACTCTTGAAGCAAGCTGGGTAAAGTACAAGAGGCCTTGTGATGATATCACTATTTATGAAGACATTATTTTTTTTTAGTCCATGATACATTGAAGGAAAATACGTCTTGTTCAAAGTGAACATTGGTGAAAACACAATGTTTGCATGCTAACTAGTATCACCTACTCTAATCGGTTTTTTGGGGTTAATCCTTGTCAACTTAGTTAAGTAGATTAAGGTCAAGGGGAAAACCTTAATAGGCATGTTAGAGATACAATAACCACTTCTTTGCTAGAACAACCTCTTCTGCTCTCAATAAGTCAAGATCCCTCTTCCACCTCTGAAATGAATAAGTGCTATGCACATTTACAAAAATGAAAAAAGTGAAAAAAGTTTGAAAAAAATAAAAATAAATAAGGAGAAAGAAGAGAAAGGCTTCCTACACAGAGAGGTGATGCAAGTAACTCTATTAGGGTATTGATTAGGCTCGCTGGTAGCGGAGCCATGCTTGTGTTCCTATGTGACTCCGCAAGTGTACTGTCCAGGTCTGCTGGTAGCAGAGCAACACCAGAGATGAAATTAAGACTCTGACGACTATACTTCTTGTGCACCAAGATGCCCCTCATCCCTAATTGAAACAACTGTGTTGCCTTGGCTTGGAATGTGTGTCAATCGACCAAGAGCTTGGCAGATACTACATCTTACAATCAAGCTAGTGTGGAAACCAAGAGGAGCTGAGAACTGAACAATACTCCTAGAGGCGCTAGACTTTCTTTTCACGAACAAGGTCCATTTAGAGAGTTGTAGTTCTACCAGTGTGTCGCCAAGTGTTGTAGAGGCTACAACCACCCTCAAAATTTTTTCCTTAGCTTCATTTTGGATTCTCCCTTCCAACCTTCACATCAGCTTGCCTTGCTTTGTCAAGTTCACAAGCTTCAGTGTTTTGGTTGCACAAAGGTAGCCTATCGATCACAGCTCGAGGAATTCCTTCGCATGTTCATCACCCGGACTTGGTCCAGCTGTAGGCTGGGAAAATCCCCAAGAAATTATGCAATTCTAGAGGGAAACTAGCCTTTCCTCCAGAAATTGTGCAATCCTGACTGGCAGCTTGCTTGGCTCAAGAATTGCATAATTCTAGCAGTCAACACTCATAGTGAAAATTGCGTAATTTCCCCAGCAGGGCTACTCAACCTAGAATTTGTGTAAATTTGGGTAGAAGTTAGCTTCTTTGCTCAGAAATTATGCAAATCTCCTGGGAATTCATCCCAGCTCCCAGCCAGAAATGTGCATTTCCTTCAAGCAGTCAAATAGCCTCTTGCATGTACAGTTGAGTTGACTGGTTCCCTCCAGGACTGAGCAAAGCAGACTTGCATGCATGGGTTGCTTCTCCCAAGGCAACATGCAAAGGCATCCCTTGTTTTAGGGATCTATGTTTAGCAGTTGGAGGTTACATGCAAGGATCATTTCAGAAACCTCCCACCAAGTGTTGCTTTCCCTAGATTTCTGGCATGCATGTCACAACCTTGATGTTATCAAAACTCATCAATCGGACATTATAGAGTTCATTCCTCACATCAACCTTGCAGCTCTGACATCCCAAATCACATCTAGGAGCAGTCGGCACATTCAACTTAGTTGTTTTGGGGTAAGCCCACTTCCCATGCCATGTGTTGCATTTATGTCACTATTTGTGTTTTTGCTTATGTGAGTACTGTTTTCTTGATTCCATTGAGCCCTTGCTATCGTTTACATGTATACTATCTTGTCCTAGCATTGTTTCAATTTTCTTTGCTATATCACTATTGTCGCATACATGAAACTATTTTGCACGAAAAGCTATAGATTCAGTGACTTTCCTCACCCACATGCATGTTGTTCCATTTTCTGGATCTGTCATTCTTCGTTTGCATGTATGATTATTCCCTTATGCTTACACTCAGTATCACCATGCATTCACACTCACATTCACTTTGAGTTGCTCATCGGTGAGTCTAGCCAACCTTGGGCCAGAATCTGTCTCACTAGAAAACATTGCACAATCCTAAGAGGGAAGGCTTTGCCTTCCTCTCCAGAAATGTGCATTTCTGCCGAGGCACTATCCTCTAGGATTGTTTTACGCATTTCTGAGGGACAATGACTGCTGGCCCAGAAAATTACGCAATGCAGTCATTGAGCCTGCAGTCATTGCCAGCTGAGATTGCGTATTGCGCAATTCCAACATTCAGTAGCCAGACTGGACTATGCATTGCACAATTCCAGCAGTCAACGAACCTCTTAGTAGCCCAGACTATGCCTTTCGTAGTCTTGGAATCCAGTCTCCCGACCTCCTGGCCGAAATTGCGCAACCTTCATGATTAGTGACATAGGTATGTTGAAAGTCAGCTCTCAAGTTCATTTTGATTTTCAACTGACAGATTTCTTGCCATGAGTGTTGCCATGTATCCAAGTATTGCAAGTGTTCATCTGCCTCTCAGCAGTGCAGATACAATGGTTTCCAAGAGGTTAGAGTTGAAGACACCGTTCGGAGCACACTTGGAGATGCAGTCGATCAAATTTCTATGAGCTTGCATACTCATGAAGATATCAAGATGAATATATAAAGTTGTTCATAGACAATAACATCAAGATATCATAGTGAGAAGCATCATGAACAACAACTGAAGGCAACATATCGAATGCAACGAATGCAGAGAATGTAGCGAACGCAGCAAATGCAATGAACGTAATGAATGCATCGAATGTAGCGAATGCAACGAACACAACGAACGTAGCGAATGAAGCAAATGCGAGAGGAAGGTTGTTGACAACACAGAGGCGGAACAAAGTTGCAAGATCAAGAAGATCCACTGATGATGAAAGCAACTTTGGAGACTCAGGCTATGAGGTGACGACACGACAAGAAGATTGTGCGAAGAAAGATAATGGAACAAAGAAGGAGTTTCATGTGATGAAGCAGAAACTCAAGGAAGAACATGAAGTTTCATAGATAGATGAATGAGTTGCAGTAGGAATAGGAACAACAGTGGGCACAACATGCACTCACGGATGAAACTTCTCTCGTACAAGTTAAATATCCATCCGAGTAGTTGGCATGGAGTAGACATGTTGAGTAGTTTTGTTGATCACATGCAAGGGATTTAGCAGCATGCATGTCATTATTCACATGCATGCAATCCAACCCATTCAACACACTCACCAAGGAGAAGAGAAGAAGGAAGTCCAACTAAAGCTGAACATGCACTTTGGCAAGTTGATGTGCATGACCACCAACACACACTTGATGATCAACACAGACACTATGCATCAGTGTGTTGCCGGTTCAGCCCCACCTAAGAAGACCATGCACATGTTAGCAGATGAGTTGGATGAAGGAGCAGAACCAATGCACCAGTTGCAACGAAGGCAAGATTTTGCTTCAACTAGATGTTACCATGAGGTGCATATACACCATCACGGACGACCAAGCTTGGCATCAGCCCACCACCTTCACCATCACAAGCATGCCAAAGAGTTGGTCTCATCACAATGGACCAAGTGTCAGTGATATCTTGCATGGCTTGCTCAAGCCATGTTGTCTCACATGAGTACATGTGCATTGTAATGTAACATCATGTCAAGTGTAAGTCAAGTGTTAATAGTTGGATGTAACTGTCATAGAGTATATGAAGAGTCACGAGGGTAGATGAATTGTCACAAAGGGGAATGTCAAGGGTCACCCCACCCTTTGCTATAAATAATCCCTCATAACTCATTGTAGAGGCGTTTGGTCAGCCAAGCTTCCGATAAGTCTATCTTAGAGAGGGCTTGGAGAGTATTGTAACGCGCCTTGGCTTCTCCACTGCACATAGCTAGTTCATATCTTTGGAGGAGCAGGCAGATGTGGCTATAACATTCCACTGTTGGGGCTAACAAGTTTACATGGATGTATTGTATGATTGGAACTTACACTTATTTATATAATAATATCCAACACATTTTCATGCATATGTTGCTATTGCAGTTGGACTACTCTAGTCGCTGTAGAAACGTATGTTGTTTAACTTACGTAGTTGTGTATGAAATTATATGAATCTTGTTGTATATGTTTTGTTGGTTTAACCATCACTTTGGATTGGCGATTGACCTTCTTTCCAGCTTATGATGCAGCTTTTCTCATGTGTTCCCTTCCCAGCTGAGTAATGTTATAGGTTGCCAAGGGGTGGACTCATCTCAATCCACTTGTGTTAGAGCCTCTCATGCACCTTCCTTGACTCACTGTAGTGGTCACACCCTTGATACTAACAGAGTTATCTTACTTGCCTTTGTGCGACATCGTGGTCAAGGCATTACTTTAGGACCAACTGCTGGGACTCCTACACCAAACAGTCTAAGGTCTAATTGGGACTTCTTACTGGGGAGATCCCCTTACATGTTGGTAGGTCAAGTACTGTCAACATGAAGTTATATCATGCTAACTAGATTGATTGTGTAGACAAGGTAACCTCCCTTGAGATACATTAAGGTATGAGCTTTCTTAGGTCATCTACTTTGTGCTTGAATGTTTGATTATATCGTCTATTTGGTGTCTATTATGTCATCTAACTGTTGTTGAATGTTTGATTAATCGTATGATATGAGCATGTTTATATAATATTTCTTGCTGAAATGATCTTGTTTTAAGATGGTTGTACTAATACATATGTGTTGAGACAATTGATATGTACTTGAGTGTAAGTAGGTGATAGTTGTAGCATTATGTATTATGAATGATGAATGTGAGTTGATTGTTGAGTATGACATGGTTGTTAGACTTGGTAAAGGTTGATTTCAAATTAATATACATGATGTCTTGATCTTTGGAACGTGAGACTGACATGTGTGAGCAATTACAAGGAAACATACTTGGTATTAGCTTGACAAGGTAATATTTTATGTGTTTATATAACTAATAGTTGGGTGAAGTGACAATGCATAGTAAGACTCAATTGCAACAAGGTACAAAGGTAAAAGAAAGGATTTGGGTGAAAATTTCTTTGGCTATGCTTGGAAACCACAATTCCAAATGAATGAGTGCTTTGCATAGTATGTATTCTTAACCCTAAATTTTTCTGACATTATGAGGATATGTGTTATATTCATAAATATGTATTTGATAGGTATAATAACTCTAGTTATGGCTAGATTCGTCAAAGGATTGGAGTCATTTTGTTCAGTTGCAAGTAACATGCTTAGCATGACAAGGTAAGGTAACTGGTGTATTGTTATTTTTAATTATGCATTGATAGTTATATATTTATGGAAATATGATGCAGGGGATTGCATGGAAAAGAGACTGAGATGAAATTCTGAAGACAGATCAGGTTGATATTTCCTTGGAAACACTGGGAACTATGGGGATTGAGTCATGTTGTCTATTGTGATTCTTGAGATTTCGATTATTTGTGCTTGGTTGTGCTTGATTTGCAGTTTTGTTTATGCCTAGTGTATGGCCATACCTCTTTGTTCACAATGTTGTATTGTTATTGGTTTTCATGGTTTTCTTCTTCTTTGCTTCTTGGTATTGCCTTTATTGTTTTGAGAGTTTTAAGAATTGGTTGGGGAAGGAGGACGTTAATGGAGCTCGAGAATAGCTGAATGAAATTAAACAGGTAAGGTAAGACTTGGATGATGATCGGTGCATGTATAAGGGTAGTTGAAGGCAAGAGTACAACAACCAATTGGACTGGTTAGATCCATTGGTGTAAATGGACAATGACAGGACAATCATGAAAAATCTAACAAGAAAGGTGGATTAAATGGATCTGAGGCATCAGATGCCTTGGCTATGTTGGGAACAATTGTTCTCAATGTTGTGAATGGTGTGCATAGATAAAGGGAGATCTCTTAACCTTGAACTTATGATATCTGGCAATTATGTTGTGATCATGATTTTGTTGATTTCTATATATGTATACATGTATGTATGTTATGTATAACAGGGTCATCATGGATCATGATTGTTTCTATACTAATGTTTATATGTATATATGTATGTATGTATGTATGACATTAACTGATAAGATCCTTATTGTTTAATGCTAATATTTATATGTATATATATATGTATTGTATGTATGTCGTGTATGACAAGGTTGTCATGGATCATGGTTGTTTAATGCTAATGTTTATATGTATATATGTGTGTATGTATCTATCCATGTATCTATGTCACTCTTCAACAAGGTTATCAGGGATCATTATTGTGGAGGAATTATTTCTTATGTAGGTGAATGGCATGACAAGGTTCCTGGTCTTATGGGAAATCAAGTGGGGAGAGAAATCATGAAAAATATACGAGGTCAATATCATGTGGATATGAATTGATATTTTATGCTTGTATTATGACTATGTTCATGTTATGACAGGTAACCCAAAGGGATACATCACCTGAATGAAAGCAATGGGATGCACTACATGCTAGGATAAGCTTGGATGACAGAGAGACACTGGAAGCAAGGTTCCTTGGTAGAGACAATGTGGTTTTGGATGTGTGGTACTATTATTGTGCATATGTTTTATATGTTTTACATGTTAAATCTATGATGTTGTGCACATGCAATGTTCTGTATATATAGTGTGTACATGTTGTTTATGCAATGTTATATATAAGGTGATAGAGATAGTGTTGTGTGAATATTGCATATGTAGTGTTGGGTATAGATGGTGCTATGTGTATGTTGGATATGCGGTGTTGTGTACATATTGTACTGTGTGCATGATGGATATGCAGTATTGTGTGCATAGGGTATTGTGTGCATGTTGGATATCTAGTGTTGTGTACATAGGGTTCTATGTACATGTTGTATATGCAGTGCTATGTACATGTGGTTTTGCGTGCATGTTGTACATGTGGTACTATGTATATATGGGGGTTGTGTCCATGATTCTACAAGTGGTGTTGTGAGCATGTGGTGCCATGTACATGTTGTACATGTGTGTTGTGTACATGTCGTGCATATGGTGTTGTGTACATGTGGTGTCGTGTACATGTCATGCATGAGGTGTTGTGTATGTCTGGCGTTGTGTACAAATTGTACAGGTGGTACGATGTACATGTGGCATTGTGTACACATTGTGCAGATGGTGCCATGTACATGTGATGATGTGCACATGTTGTGTAGGTGGTGCTTTGTACAGGTGGTACTGTGTACATGTTGTACATATGGCACTAGTGTAAATGTGGTATTGTGTGCATGTCATACATGTTGTGTTGCGAGCATGCGATACTATGTATGTGCATTATGTAGTTGTGGTATCATGCCATGTTTACTTGCTGCATTGTAATTTGTGTAGTACATGTATTATGTGGTGTTGTACATCGGGTATAGATGTATTTTGTTGTGTTGTATGCTGTGTAGTTATATGTATTGTGTGGCGTTGTACATCAGGTATAGATGTATGTGTTGTGTTGTATGTCAGGTGTAGGCACATGTATTGCATGGCGTTGTATGTTGTGTGTGGTTGTATGTGTATGATGCACAATATGTGTATGTGCACATGGTTGAGGAGAAGGCACTGGGTGTTTTTCAGGTGTGGCAACTGATCCGGGCATACAAAATAAGGACAAAGGTAGAAGATAAGGATTGCTTAAATGATGAGTATAAGTATTTTATTTCCATTTTATTATGTATGTGATTTATGTTTGTGGTCTATGATGATTACATGTGATATATGATTCTGGTTTATGATGGTTACATGTTATTTATGATTTTGATCTATGATGGTTGTGTTTTGAGCTAACCAAATGTGATATGTTTATACATGATGATTTGATCAAACAACTAGTTTGACTTGTTGTGACAGGAAGTGAACAAGATTTCAAGTTTACCTTATTGATAGACCATCAATGAAGTATGATTTGAAGTTATTTCAATTTATTTTTAATCTAATGGAAATTATGTGCTTGGTATAGGAAAGCATGAAATGCCCATTTGGGTGGTCGAAACTGATGACAAGAATTAGCAGTAATAGCAAAAGGAATTGGAACAAGAAGTAGCATGTTGATAAAGCATTCAAAAGTAGGGCCCTTGTGGGACACTGGTACCCAATAGTGTCCATTGATTTCCATGAGCATGCTATGACTGTTATGATGGTTTTAAGGCATGGATATGCCTTGGTTTTTGTATCTTCCAATGTGAGGAATCCTTTCCAAGGAATGGATTGCCCGAGATGGGGGTGCCAACAAAACTTGGAAGGTGTGTGACTGAACGGAAGGGGGTGAATGGATTGCCCAAGGGACTATGTAGCAGAGAAGGGAAGGCTGGGAATATATTTGTTTTGGTAATTAGAATTGACAGATGGAATGAAATTCACATTGGGAGTGTGCACTGGAACAACGAGTCGGTAAATGTTCACTGAGAGGAAAAGTGGCGTGAGATTATAGTGTTGGACATTAGATGTAGATTTGACTTTGGTAGTGGATTTTGAACTACCTAGGAAGGAAGAGAATCTTGGCATTACTTTTGATGGTGGAGGTGTGAGCCTATTAATTCCCTTGTTGTGGATGCAGGCATCATATCCTTTTATTTGCTGGTTGAGAAAATGTGCATATGTGTATATGTGTGTATTACTGTAAATGTTGTATCGAGTTGGATTATAAAGCTCCGTAGACAATATTATTGTTTGTTGGGTGAAGCAAATGTGTATGTATGTATGTGGTTATTATTGTAAATACCGTAATGAGTTGTGTTATAAAGCTCTAGTAAACGATATGTTTTTCATGTTTTAGCAGATGGTCATTGTAAATACTGCAATGAGCTATGTTATAAAGCTCCATAGACAGTATGCTTTTTTTTAGTGGTTTGTTGGTTTTTAGGTGATATTGAACACCGAGGATGATGTTCCCCCAAGGGGGAGGGTTTTGTAATAACCCTGGTTAAAAATACATGTAAAAATATATATCAGACCACAATCATGGGAGACACATTTTAAGCTAAATCATGGAAAAAACATCCTAGTGGGTGTTCATTTTGGTTATTATGACTAAGGAAATTAGAAAAGGAAATGGCAAAGGCTTTAGAAAGGCATGAGGCATTTATTGGAATTTTATTTATGAAAATAAAGGAAATTAGGAGAAAAGGTAGGTGAAAGGTCATAGGTTGCATGTGAGGAGGAAAATGAAGGAAAATAATGGAAAATGAAGACAATAGAGGCCTCATTAATAAAAAGGCTTCTGAGGATCAGTTGGCAATATTTTTGACAAGTTTTGGTGGAGCTCTCTTCTATTCTCTCTCTCTATCTCTCTCATACTCTTGTACACTTAGAATTTTCTTGGAGCACTCTTGGAGAGTGTGGCATACTTGAAGTTTTGAGCAATAAGGAAAAGGAAGAGCAGGAAAGTGCAAGAGGACATTGGGATCAACATCTACAATGGGTTTTTCTTCCAGGTACCGAGTTGCATGTATGTTTTCCTCACTAGTTTTGGTATGCATGTGGTTTATTGTCCATGACAGTCACTAGCATGAAGGATTGTCTATATTGATAGTGGATTTGCCTAATCTTTCCATTTCCTAGATAGCCATGGTGTTGTTGGTTCATTTTTTTGTTGTTGTTTGGTTCTCATGTTTCCTTTAGCTTGGGTGGAGTTACTAGTTCCTGGAAGCCCTGGTTGGACAAGTGCTCTGGAAACCATGTAAAATATTTGGTTGAGTTACTAGTCCTAGAATGCCTTGGTTGGAAAAATGCTTTGGATTGGAAAAATGCTCTAGAAGCCCTTGGTGGGTTGAGTAACTAGTCCTCGAAACCCTCGCTAGACAAATGATATGAAAGCCTAGCAAAAATTGTGGATTGAGTTATTTTTTCTAGTCCTGGAAGCATAGGTTGGAACAAACGCTCTGGAGCCATGGAAGGCTTGCGTAGAGACCAATTTGATGATGGATTTGTGATGTCTGGCCATGAGTTGGAATCACTATTTGATGGGTTGAGGTGGTTTGGCCTCTGGAAGCCTTGGATGGTTTTGATTGATGTGTTTTATGAGATCCCACATTCATGATTGGAATATGAAACGGGCGTGATTGGTTGAAGAGAGTTTGGCTCAGTGATGTATACGGTCGGGTGAAACATGGTAGTCCCATACTGATTTGGCTTTTGCATCATTAATATGAGGTTGTTTCTTCCTTGTTATCTCATGAGTATTATACTAGTTTGTATGTGGATTATATGACTATTGTTTCCTTTGTATTTATGATGTTATTATGCTAGTTATGAATATGTATTTTGACATTGGCTATGTATGTATCCCATCCTGTTTTTACTTGTATATGAATTAACAATGTATCTATGGCCTAATGGATGAAACTGAAGCTAATGTGTTCAGGCATCAATGCTTCTTAGCAATTCTTAGATAAGTATGAGACCCCTATACTTAGATCTGTTATTTACACCTATAGATTACATATTTGTGATATGTTTGACAAAATGCTTGTCATGGCTAGCAAGGGTCCAATCAAGGGCTTGGTTAAGTAATTTCACTTGTATCATCATTCCCTTGTTATCTTTATGTTTTGAACGTATCATTAATTCTGGGCAGTGACTTCGGCTTTCGGCCTAAAAAAGTGGCTCAAATCCCAGGGATGTTGGCACAACACTGAGAAAAATAGTCCTTAGACGTTGGCATACCATGTTGTGGGAGCACCTAGATGCTTCTCGACACAAGAATTCCCATATCATGGGAGTATTCGGGGGTTAATTAGTCTAAAAACTCAGTGGGACTCATGGGTTGGTTACATGAGAGGTTGGGATGGTTCCTGAGGGACTTGTTTTTTTTGTGGAAGGCTTGTATGGCGTATTTTCATCGGTTCCACTTCCTTAATGCAACTTAAAATTTTGAATCATATCATAGTAACTTCTCATCACATGTTTACCCTAGTTGTATAGTTACTTGGGTAGATGTGGGAGGAGGGTGTTACAGAGGCATATTATGAAGGATAGAAGGATTTCTCTAATTGTGTGTCTTCTATCTTGGACTATCTATAGCCAAGCAAGCCAAGCATGCCTTAGATGCAGTGAATAATTCCTTAATGACTGCATTTGAAAATAAGTAATACTGTGTGCCAGTAAATAATATGTAAAATAAATTCACACAGAATGTTACAATGCAAGTCAATGCTCAAGGGTTGCATGGTTATAATTAATATAATTACATTAAGGAAAAAATTGAAATAGTGTTTCCTAGTCTGTGGTATGGAGAAACATTATTACAATAACATTTGAGTGGCATTTACATGGGAATTAAGATATGAAAGCAGTGTTTACAAGAGCATAATGCCTACAATTTATAATTGACATGGTTTCCTGGATTGGATTCTTGACTGCATTCATCAAGGAAGAGCTAAAACCCTTGTCATTTATGTCAAAAGGGGAGGAAAGCAAAGGTATGGAGATAGAATGAAGGCAGAAGCAGAGTAAATTTTGACCAGGACAATCACGAGAAGGAATTATTGTGTTTCCATCGATGCCAAAGGGGGGGAATGGTTGTAATGTTGGCATTGATTTCAAGTGATCATGATTGATTGATTTTGATTGTGTTCACATTAATTTATTGAATTCCATTGTTACAAAATTGATTGGAATGCAAAGGCTAGAAGTGATGTGAAGTGCAAAGGTTGTGATAATAAATGTGAACATTGAACATTGTTAAAACACAGCATAAAATATTGTGACACAAACTGAAAAATATATGAATTCATTAAACAAAAAATTATATGATACAAGCTTGGAAAATATAGATAATACAAATCTGATTTGTCTCTTGTAATCATTATTGTTGAGTTGTTTTATTTCAGCTCTATTTTATATTACAAATTCAGTGTTTCAGATCTGAAAATGAAGAGACGTGTTGTAACAATTTTAGAAGACCAAGTGATAATGTCTCATTTCATATTACAACAAATAATACAAACAGCCAATAAGCCATTCTTATAAAATATACATTGTTGAATAGAAAAAGGACTTTTTGAAGAAAAATAAGCTTGTATGAGAGGGTTAATGAGCAACAACAAAAGAGGAACAAAACTATAGAAGAGAAGTAGAGAAGGTGTGCAACAGACTTGACAATATAAGTTTATATCAAGTAATCTGAACACTTGACTTTGTATTGTGATTGGGAGATTACAGTCTCCTTTCAAGTTGTAACTTGATAAAGAACAACTTGTAGCCTGCTAAGGTAGGAGCCTCCTGTGGGTGGTAGCCTACAGAAAATTTTGTGGGAGTTGGAGCTTCATTTGGAGTAGAAGCATCTTGTAGGTTGGAGCCTACAAAAGTATTATGTAATTGAGAAGTAGGAGCTTTCCTTCACATCACTTTCAGCCAAAAGTTCGTGGTTTTCTCCCTTATTTATTTCGATGTATATATGGTGTCTTCATGTGCTGTTTCTTAAATATTGTGTGAATGATTTTGAATTATGAATAGCTATATATGCAAATATTTATCTATGGTAATTGTACAAAGAAAACATTGTGGTTTTCTCCCTTATTTATTTTGACGTATATATGGTGTCTTCATGTGTTGTTTCTTAAATATTGTGTGAATGATTTTTAATTATGAATAGCTATATATGAAAATATTTATCTATGGTAATTGCACAAAGAAAATATTAATAATTGAGCATAAATATAAATCACGAGGTGCATAAAAATAAATTTTAAGATGAGAAAAAATTGAAGCTTTAAAATGACTGATTCACCACCCCTTAGTAATTTTCAAGCATAAATATCAATATCAATATCAAAGAGAACCATGGGTGCGGAAAAACATTTACAAAGGGAATAAGGCCCCCAAAAGGACCTTAAAAGGCTTAGCACCTAAGTGCCGAGCTAATGGTCACGGGACCAGGTCATATGGAGAAATTTTTTAGCATTGGGGTTAAAGGGGCTAAAGTCTTAAATTGGTGGATTTTTTTTTCATTATTCACTTTATAAGAGAACAAGGCCCGAGGAATATTATTTTGGAAAGTGTGGCTATTTTTAGTGGCAATGACATGTTAAAAGGCCTTAAGGCCTAACATGGTCAGATGAGTTGGAAACTATTTTCAGCAGAGGAATCTCGATAGCGGCATTAATGGGTCAATAGCTAGTCTTGGTGGAACTCCCTGCTAAGAGGTAGTTTTGTAGTTTTTGGCCAAATTTGGAGGATCGCCAACTTTAGAAAACCTTAGCATTCACTAAAATTAGTAGAATATCTCACAAAAAGGGTTGGGACTAGAAAAGGACCTCAAGAAAACATGAACATCGGTCTTAGAGGGCTAACTTGAAGAAGGCAAAGGAAAAAATAATGATTGATGCAAAAATTCAAGAAAATAGAAAAAACCAAAATTAGCAAAAGGAAATAATTTTAAAGAAAGACTAAATAAGAATAATTTATAGACAATGTGTTTTATACAGAGCTTCTATAGCAGCAAGTTGTTGGTATGGTAGTATTCTTGTAGATAATTTTTGAGTGGTGATTGAAGTAAAATTATTTTTGAAGGAAGAGAAGGCATTCATGGATCTAGTGTGAAAATGGATGAAAGATGAACCATTAAGTGTCTAGAAAGTTGTATCTTGCATATTAGGGGTTGGTGCTCCCTCTAGTGGTTGCTGGTAAATAGTTGGGGTTGTAGCTGATAAATGAGGGAGTTGTAGCTTCCTACTAGTTGTAGCCAGAGAATTGTAACAACAAGTTGTAGCTTGCCCTATGAATGAATTAAAGAGTTTGAAAATTTACTTGTTCTTTGTGTGTTCCATTGAGATTGTTGATATTGATTATTTTTATGCTTATTTCAATTAATCGTTGAAGTATTTAATGGTGTCCCAATATTCTTGCATAAAGTAAAATAAACTTTTCAATTCGTAAAAATTCCTACAATAATGATTCAACCCCCTTCCCATCTCATTATTGTCCTAGTTTACAACAATTGGTATCAGAGCCAAGTTACTTCAAATAATTTTAACAATTGGAAGAAAGATAAAGGAACATGGCAAACTAGGAAGGAGGTTTTACCAATCGGGCACCAATGTTCAATGGAACAAACTATGTGTTTTAGAAAGTGAGCATGAAGACCTACATTTTATCATTTGGAGCCGATGTGTGGGATGTTGTGGAAAACGAATATCAAAGGCCTCTAGCAGTGGTTACCAAAGACCAAAAGTTGGAATTCATGTGCAATTCTAAAGCGATGAATGCCCTCTTTGCTCGCTTACCTAAATCAGAATTTGTCAAAGTAATGGATTGCACATATGCCAAATCCATCTAGGACAAGATAAGAAACTACTATGAGGGATAAAACAAGGTAAATAAAGATAATCTCTAAGGTTACAAGATGCAATTTGAATATTTAAGCATGCATGACGATGAATTTATTTCAAAGTATTTATTGAGAGTTGATGAAGTTGCGAACACCATAAGAGGGTTTCGTGAGCAACTAGATGAAGCTATGGTAGCTCAAAAAGTGTTAATATATCTTTTTGAGAGGTTGAATCCCAAGGTGTCATCCATTGAATAAATGACCAATCTAAGAACTCTCACTTTAGATCAACTTCTTAGAATACTCACTGCCTATCAGATGAGAATTTCGAAAGGCAAATATGCGCCAAATAATCAACCATTAAAGAAAAGGGAAGTACAAGGATGAGCATGATCATTCATGTTGTGAATTAGATGAAGGAGAAGCCAAATTTGTGGGGAAGATCAAGTGAGGATTAGGAAACTATAAAGGTAAGCTACCTTTTAAATATTTTAATTGTGGCAAAGTTGGTCAATATGCATCAAATTGTCCTAAAAATAAGAAGAAAGATTATGGTCCTATAGAAAAATCCTAGAAAGTTAAAAAGAACAATAAGAAGGCTAAGAAGAGAGGTTTTTATGTTCAATAAGACAACTCCTCAGAAAGTGAACCTAGATAATCCTCGGATGATGATAGCAATGATGAGATCCCCAAAGAATTTATATTGATGGCCATAGGAAATTTGGAAGATGAACCTATTAATTATGATGATAAATAAGAAGAAGTAGACCTTGAAGGAGAACAAGTAAGTGCTCTTTGAAAAAGGAAAAATTTCAAGTTATGGAGCCATTACTATTGAAAATAGAAGAAGGTAAGAAGATTCAAGAATCATTTAACCAATAGTTGAATGAAAAGGTTCAAGCATGTTAGAGCGTGGAAGAAGAAATCTACATTTTTGAGAAAGGAACTGGGGAACGTTAAAACGTAGTTGAGTTTCAATCAAAATTTTGGAAAGGCACTGAAGATTCAAATGATATTTTTGAACCATGAGGAGTCTCCTCAAACTATAGTGTTATTGTCTTTGAATTTAAGTCTAGTGTAACAACTAAATTAAAATGTAGAAAGGAAATTGCCTTTGTTCCAGCAAAAAAGGGGCCTCCATAGCCAAAAAAGGGTGACATACATCCCAGGAATCATGCCCATAAAAATTAGTAGCAAAAAAAGAAGAACACTGGCTAATCAAATCGAACTACCCAGAATCTAGCCCAGTGTAGAACACAACCTTTGAGGTACGATGATATTTTCTGAGGGTATTGTTTCACATGCATTAACTATGGCCACAAAACAAATTGCAAAGTCAGTCTATCATATAGGTAGCTCAGATCCAAGAGAAGACTTTAGCAAAGTAAGAGCATACCTAGGTACAATAATTCTTTTTCTCCCCTAAATTATCAGGTGCAATGTTTTAAGTGTAAAATGTTTGGGCATATAGCAGTCAATTATAGGCTTAAGGAAAAGAAGATAAAGCCAGTAATTGAGCAAATTGAACAAAATCCCAAAGTTTGGAAAGAAAAGGAGAAATCAGAGCGATGCGATATTTCTTTATATGCTCGGAATGGTGGGAGAAATTGTTATGTGGATAGTGGACTTTCCAGGAATATTTCAGGAGACAGAAGCAAGTTTTTGACATGGAAACTAGTTGACAGAAGCAATGTTACTTTTGGCAACAACTCTCTTGGAAAAATAATTGCAAAAGGACAAGTTAGTCTATTGATTGACAAAGGTAAAGCCAAAAATGTTTTATATGTTGATGGGATGAAGCATAACCTGCTTAGTGTATCTTAGATGTGTGATCAAGGCTATGATGTAATTTTTAAAGCCAAAAATTGTTAAATCAAGTCCACAAGTACATGTGATATAGTTTTTAAGGCTATGGCAACAAAAAATAATGTCTATGTGCTCAATGAGAAGTAAAAAATGTGTTTCTTATCAAAGACAGATGAGAGTTGGTTATGGCACAAAAGGCTTGGACATTTGAACTTTGATCAGATAGTCAAGCTAAGCAAGAAGAATGATGTCAAGGACTTTCCCAGGCTTTCAAAACCAGAGAATACAATTTGTAAATCTTGCCAATTGGGAAAGCAAGATCGAGTTCCATTCAAGGAAAAGGAGAACTCATCATCACAACCATTGTAGCTGGTACACATGGATCTATATGAATTGTCTAGAATGTATTCACCCATAGGTAAATTATATTTTTATGCTAATAATTGATGGTTTCGGTCGGATGATATGGGTTTCCTTGGAGAGAAATCTAAAGCTTTTGAGAAATTTAAAGACTTCAAAGTTATGGCTGAGAATGAAATGGATTGCAAAATCGAAAGCATAAGGTCTGACAATAGATGTGAGTTCACTTCAAAATAATTTGATGAAATCTGTTAAAAGAATGGCATAAAAAGGAAATTTACAATAACAAAGACTCCCCAGCAAACTGGTGCAGTAAAAATAACAAACATATCAGTACAATAGTTAGCTAGAGAAATGGTGGCTAAAAGGAATGTTCAATAGAGGTTTTGGGAAGAAGTTATTCATACAACAATAGTTATCCTCAACAAAGAACATTTTAGACTGAATAGTGAAAAAATTCCCTATACGTTGTGGTATGGAAAACCTGGAACTATCAAACACTTCAGAGATTTTTGTAGAAGATGCTACATCAAGAGAAATGATGAAAATCTTGGCAAGTTCGATGCCAAAGCAGATGAAGGCATTTTTTTGGGATATTCACACAATAGTAAAGGATACATATTCTATAGTAAAATTACCAAGAGGATCATTTATTGTATTGATGTAAAAGTGGATGAACATGTTGAGTAAGAAGAGAAAAAGTTTGTAAAAACTAGTGTTGATGAACTAGTTAGCATTAGTGAGGAGTAAGATGAGCCACGTGAAGAAGAAAACAATGAATAAACCTTTACTTCTCAAGCTAAAGATCCCCCAAGTTGTGTACAAAAACACCACCTAGTTGATAATATCATTAGTGAATTAAATATTGGTGTGCAAACAAGAAGGAAGTTGCTAGATCCCCTTACGCAAGCACATGTTGCCTTGTTTTCCATGGAGGAAACAAAGGATGTTGTATATGTCAATGAAGATAAACATTGGTTAAAAGAAATTAATGAAGAATTGGATCAAATAGATAAAAATCATCCTTTGGAACTTGTTCCAAGGCTTGATAATAAGAATGTCATTGGCACAAAGTGGGTTTTCAAGAATAAATTAAATGACCATGGAGAAGTAGTAATAAACAAAGCTAGTTTGGTATGCAAAGGCTATGCTGAAATAGAAGGCTTGGATTTTGATGAAATTTTTTCTCGTGTTGCTAGATTAGAAGTGTTGAAAAGTGTGCAACAAGAAATGCTTGTTGAGAGTGCAACAAGATGATGGAGCTTAGTGAAAAGAGTCGCCTTCACTAAGTGGGCCCGCAGGCTATTTTTGGCGCAAGTCTATTTTTAGACTATGTCTATTTTTAGACATATGGATCATGTCTATGGATGATTGATCAAGTTGGGAAAAATAGATGGACTTCTATTTTTGATGAAAGTGTGAGTGATCACAGTGTGAGTGATTACAGTGTGAGTGATCACAGTGTGAGTGATCAAAGTCAAAAATAGAAAAGTCAAATATTATTATCTCACAATAATATTTGGACTATAAACTTAATCTTATTCTCTTGGAGCACTTCAGTTTGAGCTACGGAAGTGGCACATGCAGCTGTCAGAAGGAAATTCGTTTTTCTTATGAGTCAGTTGAGTTGTTGCATGCATGACTTCAGTTAGAACTCAAGTGAGTTGAGTTTAGTGGACTGGAGGTACAATTGATGGAGTTGTGTTCAGTTTAGCTTTGTTAAACTGGTTGTATTTAGTCTAACTGATCAATAGACTAAAGATGAGTTGGGTGAATTAGTTATTAATTAATTCACAAGTTATTAACTCATAATGCAACTATAGAATACATTAGTTAACTCAGTTGCATGTCAGTGCATGTTCACTTCAGCAGGGACAGGTGTTAGAGGATCAGATTGCTATCAGTTGTGACTATAGCTGTGCATGATGATTTGCACAATCAAAGGATTGAGTATGCCAATGAGTTTGCTCACGTATCTTCATGATATTATAGCTGTTGCTCACGTCCAACATAGTGTGGGTGACTATTTTGCAGTGTAAAATCGAGTTTGGGAAGCTATTCTCATTAGTTCTCGAGCAGGTTTGAGCAGTGGAGGCAGGCAAGCAGCGGGAGAGATTTGGAGATCAAATCTGAGCTGTATTGTGTGTAACAGGTGGAGATACTTGTGAGAAGTATTATGCTTTGTATTGTTACATGATTCAATCAATATAATATACAGATAGTGTGGGGTTTTTAGCGAGATGCTTTCCCCGGGATACATACTGTGTTTATGAGTTTGATTGATGCTTCTATGTGTGCCTGTGGATGTTTCTGCTTCTGTAATTTGATGATCAACGTAGAGGAGATTATGTATTATACATGTTCCGCTTAAATTGTATGATCAGGATAATCTCTGTTGAATATGTGTCATATTATTCAAAATTTCTACAAGAAGCAATAAGAATGTTTATGGAATTTTCTTTCTTTAAGAAATTAAAATTCTATCAGTTGAATGTCAAATCTATTTTTCTCAATGGAGAGCTACAGGAGGAAGTCTACATAGATCAACCATAAATTTTTCAGCTAATAAAGAAACCATATTATGTTTGCATACTTAAGAAGGCTTTGTATGGTCTCAAGGAAGTCCCTAGAGCTTAGAATTCCAAACAAGACAACTACTTTCTCAAGTGTGGATTCAAAAGAGGTGTAGCTGACAAAAACTTATATGACAAAACAAAAGATAGAAAACTCATTGTGGTGGTTGTATATGTTGATGATATCATCTTTTCCAGTGATTCAGATTTGTTGAACAATGAATTTGCAGCTGATATGAAGGTCAAGTATGAGATGTAAATTCTTGGAGATATTTCCTGTTTCCTTGGATTGCAGATTGTGCAGACAACCAAAGGAAATTTTATCTCTTAAAGAAAGTATCTCAAAGAATTGCTAAAGAAATTTCACATGGAAGAATGCTCCTTAATGAGCACTTCAATGGTGATAGGTTGCAAACTTATCAAGATGGATGAATCTCTAGAAGTGAACCAGACTTTATATAGATCCATCATTAGAAATCTCTTATATTTGACAACATCAAGACCAGACATCATGTAGGTCGTTGCTATAGTTGGATTATTTCAAGAAGCCCCCAAACAAAGTCATCTATTAACATCCAAGAGGATTCTTAGATATCTCATAGAAACAAAGTAATATGGACTGTGGTACCCTAGAGGTAAAGATTTTTCATTAACTATTTGTACTGATGTTGATTGGGTAGGTGATGTAGATGATCAGAAAAGCACAAGTGGTGGTGCTTTATTTCTTGGAGAATGTCTAGTCTCATGGTTGAGAAAGAATAAAGCTTCATTTCCTTATCTATAGCTGAAGAAAAATATATTTTAGCGACGTCTTGTTGCACTCAAATTTTGTGGATGAAGCAAACCTTGCAGGATGTACAAGTGTTATATGATCAACCGATTCCCATTATTTGTGACAACATAAGTGTAGTAAGAATGTCCAAGAATCTAGTTTTTTACTCCAAGTCAAAGAATATTCCAATCAAGTATTACCTCTTGAGAGAGAAAGTTTTAAATCAGGTTTTGAAACTGGAGTATGTTCCTACAAAAGAATAAGTCATTGATATTTTTACCAAGCCACTCCCTAGAGAATAGTTTGAGTATTTGAGGCAAAGATTGGGCATTGTTCCTCTCGCCTCCCTACACTAACTCTTCCTTTAAGAGGAAGAAAGGTATTTGTTGTATTTTGAGCATATCATGATGAAGCTACCAGGTCCACGACATCCACATGACATTGAATTATTTTTTCCAAGAGGATCATGGCGACAGGGGGAGGATGTTGGTGTCTTTTCCATTGATGTCAAAGGGGGAGTGATAATGGTGATCAAACAAACAAATAAGGGGAGAGATAATAATGTTCAGATAAAGGAGTACAAAGAGATGTGTTAGTGATCTAACCACAACTAAAGGAGTAGCATGAGAAGTAGTAGAATAAGCATTAAAGAATAAGAGAAGTACATCTCAGGGGGAGAAGCACTCAAAAGAGATAATCATATCTCCTAAAGGATGTTTTGTTTGATCTTGGTGTTTCCATCAATGCCAAAGGGGGAGAATGTTGGAAATATGTTGTCATTGATGTCAATAGGATAGTCCCTGATGTCAACAGGGTGTCCATTAAGAAGATGTTTGAAAAGGGTGCCAGCAAGTGGCACAACTGTCTCAGAAGTATAGGTTTCTGGCACAAGAAGAAGGGTTAAGGTAAAAATAATAGAGATTTTGACGCCATGTTTCAGGTAGCAGATGAGCTCAAAGACTACATCAGGCAGACTCAACTAGAAAGTGATTTGAAAGAGTTTTACAATTGTACAAATAAGGCTTCAAATGGCCTTCTAGATCAAAATATATAGGCAATCAAAGCTGGAACTAAAAAAGTAGAAAATGAAGAGAAGGCCCTGAACCTCAAAACTGTGGAAGTCCCAGAAGCCCATAACATTGTAGGTTTTAACCCCGTATAGAAATTACCTGCATACGAATTCCAAAACATAGAAAATAAACAATGCAAGAGCATAACACATAAAACATATATACACAAATATTTTCCCCTTGGATCCCAAAACTGAGACTACCAGCTTGATTTTTCATTATATTCCTTTCAATGTTACAATACATATTTATACATGTCGAAGTATCCAATACCATGGAACGAAAACCATCGCGTCCAAAACCATGTGCGAAAATCATGCACAAAACCATAGGTAGGTCCGCCCAACCTAACATAGGGTCCAAAACCAAATTTTTCTAGACCCCATAGAGTTGGGTTACCTGCACCCCTCAAACCTCCTGTGATGCCCCTCGCTACACAATCGACGCAACGAAGGGGGCGCTCCACCCCCCTTCTAAGCCCCCGATTAACTACGTGGGCTAGTCATGGAAAGAATATAACACAACCCAACATTCTCCCACTTGTTGTTTTCTTTCCACAGGGGGCCACAAGAGAGCTTAGTCATTTATCCAGCCCTACAACGCTCATTGTTTCTCTACACCAAGAGAACTTCTCAGAGCTCACAGATTTTTTCAATGCATCTGCAGTATTCTTCAAAGTGTCCACCTTTACCAGCAACACCTTTTCGTCTTCTATCATATCCCTCACAAAGTGATACTGAACATCAATGTGCTTTGTCTTTGAATGATATACAGGGTTCTTTGCCAAGAAAATTGCACTTTGGCTGTCACAGTCTATCCTTATAGCTCCCTATACTAACCCCATATTTGAACACAATCTCTGCAACCAAACTGCTTCCTTGCTTGCATGAGTGGATTCCATGTATTCTTCCTCTGTAGTTGATAGTGCCACTATAGATTGTTTCTTACTCATCCAATTGACTGCACCTCCAAATAGGTTAAACACATACCCACTTGTAGATCTTCTCTGATCTAGATCTCCAGCCCAGTTTGCATCAACAAAGCCACGAATATCCAACACTTTGTCCAATACTAGTCTTCCTTGGTAGCACAAACGATAATCACTAGTGCCAAGCAAATACCTAAAAACCCACTTCACTGTTGTCCAGTTCTCCTTTCCTGGTTTTGACATAAACCTACTCAATACTCCCACTACATGTGCAATGTCTGGTCTACTACAGACCATCATATACATCAGGCTACCGACTGCACTTGCATATGGAACACGGGACATGTCCTCTTCCTCTTCTTGTGCCTTGGGACATTGTTTAGTAGATAACTTTACACCTACAGGAATAGGAACCTTCACCGGTTTACTATCCTGCATATTAAACCTCTGTAATATTGTCTCAACATACTTCCTCTGGTTTAACCAGAGCTTCCTCTTTGTCCAATCTCTTTTAATTTCCATGTCTAAAATATAGTTTGCAGCACCAAGATCTTTCATGTCAAATTTGGAGGACAAATGGGTCTTCAAATCCTAGATAATTTCTTTGTCATTTCCAACCAGCAACATATCATCCACATACAAGACTAGATAAATAACACGGTCACCAGTTAATTTAAAATACATACAGTGATCTACTTTGCTTCTGGTGAAGCCAAGTCTCCGTATAAATGTATCAAATTTCTGATACCACATCCTTCGTGACTGTTTTAACCCATATAGAGACTTCTTTAACTTGCATACCAGTTCTTTCTTACCCTTCACCGCAAAGCCTTCAGGTTGCTTCATGTACATCTCCTCTTCCAGATCCCCATGAAGAAATGTTGTCTTCACATCCATCTATTCTACCTCAAAATCAAAAGCAACAGCAACAGATAAAAGTAATCTAATAGAAGTTACCTTGGCAACAGGAGAAACAAATATCACCAAAATCAATTCCCAGCACTTGGGAATAACCTTTTGCTACCAACCAACTTTGTATTTCTCCACTTTTCCTTCTACATTTGTGTTCTTCTTGAACACCCATTTGCTGCCAATGGGTTTCCTTCCAGCCGGCAACTCCACCAGATCCTAAGCCTCATTTTTGTGCAAAGATGCCATTTCATCAACCATGGCCTCTTTCCAGAGTTTTCCATCCTTTGAATCTACTGCTTCCTTCATAGTTCTAGGATCATCATCAGTAATAGATAAAGAAATTTTTTAACAAAAAGCATATGGACTATACGTTTCTGGTTGCATTCTTTTTCGAACTAATCTTCTCACACCTGGAGTTTGTGGCTCTTCATCTTCTGATTCATCCTTTGTTGTAGGGTTTGATTCTTCCTCCTTTAGCTCAAACTCTATCTTCTCAGGTTCCTTTGGTTGGACTTCATGTTTAATAACATCTTTCACCTCTCTAAACACCACATCTCGGCTGTACACAACCTTCCATGTTACTGGGTTCCAAATCTTATAACCCTTTAAACCATCCTTATACCCAATAAAGATGCACTTTTCAGATTTACTATCCAACTTGGTTCATTTCTCCTTTGGAACATGTACATATGCATCACATGCAAATACCCTCATATGTGAAAGAGAGGGTTTCTTAGCAGTCCATACCTCTTGTGGAGTCTTGTCCTCCAACGCTGATGAAGGTGATCCATTGACCAGGCTACATGTTGTCTCCACCGCCTCTGCCCAGAATTCCTGTCCTAACCCGACACCACTAAGCATGCTTATTGCCCTTTCCATCAACGTCTTGTTCATTCTTTCTACAACTCCATTTTGCTGAGGTGTATATGGAGTAGTCTTCTATCGTGCTATACCACACTTCTTATAGAATTCTTCAAATTCCTTACTGCAAAACTCTCCACCGTTATCTGTCCTCAGCACCTTTATCTTCTTCTCTGTCTGGTTTTCCACTAGAGCCTTAAATTCTTTAAACCTGTCAAAGACTTCAGATTTCTTCTTAAGGAAATATATCCATGTATTCCTTGAGAAGTCATCTATAAATGATACATAGTACATAGACTTACCTAGTGATGGAACCTTCATAGGTCCAAACACATCATTGTGCACAAGTTCTAATATATGTTTTGACCTCTTACCACCAGAGGGGAAACTCACTCGATTTTGCTTCCCATATACACAATTTTCACAGAAATCAAAATCCAGAGAGCTATTACTCATACCTTATACCATACCTTTAGCATGAATTATTTGAAGGCCCTTCTCTCCAATATGTCCAAGCCTTTGATGCCACAACATGGTCTTCTCTCCAGAGACCACTAGATTTTCTGCTCCACTTTCAGGAACCACAGAAATGTTGCACCCATCAACAATAGTTCTACCTTGCAGCTTGTACAAATTTCCAATCCAAACTCCCCGCATCAATACTAGTGCCCCCTGAACCATCTTGCAGTTATCCTTCTCGAAAACTATTTTTACACCTGCATCATCCAGTTTGCTTACAGAAATCATATTTCTGGCCAATGCAGGAATATGTAGAACACCTGCAAGTGTTCTAACCCTTCCACCTTGCAACTTCAACTTTACTTTTCCGCGACCAATGATTCTAGCCTTCCTATCATCCCCTAAGAAGACATCACCTCCAATGTATTTCTCATACTCGCAGAACCACTCTCTATGGGGAGTGAAGTGAAAGGATGCACCCGAGTCAATCAACCATGCCTCATGATCTGCATGTGTACTTAAATAAGCCAAGTACACATCCCCACCTTCATCTGAGGTGGTTTTCGCCTTTGCAGAAGGAGCATCATCAAATTCCTTTCCTTTTTCAGGAGCTTTAGATTTATAGTCCCTTTTGTAGTGCCCTTCCTTTCCACATTTCCAGCACACCACCTTTACAGGTTTTCCTGGAGATTTAGATCTCCCTCTAGATTTAGACCTCCCACTCAATGTCTCATTTTTGTTTCTATTCTGGGGCCGTCCTCGTACAAACAACGCATCACCATTCTGGCTCTCCATATTTTTCCATCTCATTTCCTCCGTTAGCAAGGATGAGACTATTTCATCAAACTGCAAGGCAGTTGCAATGCTACCTATTGCAATAACCAGACTATCCCACAAATTTGGTAGAGAACACAACAAACTGATGCACTTATCTTCATCTGAAATTTTAATATCAACAGATGATAAATGACTTACCAGAATATTAAATGCGTTTATATGCTCTGTCATCGAGTCTCCAACTTTCACCCTTAGGTTATATAGCTTTTTTTGTAGGAACAGTTTATTCACTAGAGACTTAGATTGGTACAAAGTCCCTAACTTGTCCCACAAAGCCTTCATCGTAGCTTCCCTTGATACATTCAACAATACTGAATATGAGACACATAATCATATTGTGCTCTTTGCCTTCCGATCCAACTTCTTCCATTCTTCATTGGACACTCCTGTTGGTTTAGTAACCGGATCTACCACGATCCACTGATCTTTATCCACCAACAGATCCTCCATCTTGAGTTTCCACAACTCAAAACTCTAACCATTAAATTTCTCGATCTCTATCTTTCCACTGCTCGCCATCTTCTTTCACCACCATAATCGATCTCGCAAATCTCCCATTGAACACGGTCTACCATAGGCCTGAGTGAAACCCCTCAGCAACAAAGGCGTCCCCTTGAAGCCAAAATAGCTCTGATACCAAATATAGGTTCTAACCCCGTACAGAAATTACCTGCATACGAATTCTAAAACACAGAAAATAAACAATGCGAGAGCATAACACATAAAACACATATACATAGAGATTTTTCCCTGGATCAAAAAACTAGGATTACCAGCTTGATTTTTCATTATATTCCTTTCAATGTTACAATACATATTTATACATGCCGAAGCATCCAATACCATGGACTGAAAACCATCATGTCCAAAACCATGTGTGAAAATCATGCACAAAACCATAGGTAGGTTTGCCCAACCTAACATAGGGTCCAAAACCAAAATTCTCCAGGCCGCTGCCCCAGACCCCATAGAGTGGGGTTACCTACACCCCTCAAACCCCCTGTGACTCGCCCCACTACGCAATCGGTGCAACGAAGGGGGGGCCGAATCTTGTAACTCTTTAGAAACTGAATGTTGGAAATATGTTGTCATTGATGTCAATAGGATAGTCCCTGATGTCAACAGGGTGTCCATTAAGTAGATGGTTGAAAAGGGTGCCAGCAAGTGGAACAACTATCTCAGAAGTATATGTTTTTGGCACAAGAAGAAGGTTCAAGGTGAAAATAATAGAGAGTTTGAAGCCATGTTTCAGGAAACAAATGAGCTCAAAGACTACATCAGAAAGACTCAACTAGAAAGTGATTTGAAAGAGTTTTCCAATGGTACAATAAGCCTTCAAATGGCCTTCTAGATCAAAAGATATAGGCAATAAAAGTTGGAACTAAAAAAGTAGAACATGAAGAGAAGGCCTAGAACCTCGAAACTATGGAAGTCCCAGAAGCTCATAACATGGTGGAAATAGAATGGCACAAAAGAAGACTCGAAAGGCTCAGAACCCCAAAATATTGTAACTATTTAGAAACCAAATTTCCAAAAGCTTTAGCACAAGGGCATCCAGGTTCCATCTCAAGAGAGCAGAAGTGTTAGGTGGGCCATACCCAGAAGGTGAAGAGCCAAGAGTGGAAGAATCTAGGTGGAGTGGGCCAACAAGAAAAAACTATTATTAGCGCATAAAAGCGGATGAGTGGTAGTGGGCCTACCCCAAAGCTCGGAACCGCGTAAATATTTGTTAATTCAAAAGAGCATCGAGGTAGTGGTATAACAAGTAACAACAACGGAGAAAACCTGGAGGTCGGAACCCTCCTAAATATTTGTTAAAATAATTTCTTTAAGGCGTCAAGCACCATGGGACTCGGGATCCACTCTTGAAAGAGTCAACATACAACGGAGGAGTAAAGCATGGTGGTCCATACCCAGAAAACTCGGATCCTATAACTTTTTATAATTAAAATTATTGAAATGCATCGGGATCCGGGGCTTTGGACATTGGATTGGCATTTAGTGGTTTTGCATAAAAAAATATAACCAAGGGTGCGGAAAACCATTTACAAAGGGAATAAGTCCCCCGACATGACCTTAAAGGGTTTAGTGCCTAAGCACCTAGCCAATGGTCATGGGACCATGTCACATGGAGAAAATTTTCAACACTAGGGCTAAAGGGGCTAAAGGCTTATATTGGATTTTTTTTTTTTCCAGCATTAACGTTATAAGAGAAAAAGGCTTGGGGGAGGCTAAGTTTGGCTAGTGTGACTATTTTTAGTGGATGTAGCATGTTAAAAGGCCTTGAGGCTTCGCATGGTCAGATGATTTTGCAACTATTTTTAGTAGGAGAATCCTGATAGTGGCATGGATGGGTCGGTATCTAGTCTTGGTGGAATTACCTGTTACAAGGTAGTTTTGGAAATTTTGGCCGAATTTGGAGGATCACCAACTTTAGCAAACCTTAGCTAACTTTGTAAAAAGACATAATTGACTGAAATTAGTAGAATATCTCACATAAAAGATTGGTATTGATAGAGGACATCAAGAAAAAATGAACATCAGTCTTAGAGGACTAACTTGAACAAGACAAAGACAAAAATAATGATTCATGCAGAAATTCAAGAAAATAGCAAGAAGCCAAAATTAGCAAAAGGAAAAATTTAAAAGCATACTTGAACAAGAAGAATTGATATATACTTTGTTTTATACAGAGGTTCTGGAGTAGCAAGGCATTGGTATGGTGGTATTGTTGTAGGTGATTTTTGAGTGGTGATTGAAGTAAAATTATTTTTGAAGGAAGAGAAGGAATTCATGGATCTAGTGTGAAAATGGATGAAAGATGAACCATTGAGTGTCTAGAAAGTTGTAGCTTGCATATTAGGGGTTGGTGCTCCTTCTAGTGGTTGTTGGTAAACAGTTGGGGTTGTAGCTCCATTCATTTGTAGTTGATAAATCAGGGAGTTGTAGCTTCATGCTGGTTATAGCCAAAAAAATTTCAACAACAAGTTGTAGTTTTCCCTATGAATGAATTGAAGAGCAGTTTTGAAAATTTACTTGTTCTTTGTGTGTTCCATTGAGATTGTTGATATTGATTCCTGTTATGCTTATTTAAATTAATTTTTGAAGTATTTAATGGTGTCCCAATATTCTTGCACAAAGTAAAAGAAAGTTTTTAATTCGTAAAAACTCATGCAATACTAATTCACCCCCCCTCTCAGTATTATCCTGGTTTCCAATAATGGTGGGTCTTCATTATATATATATATATATATATATATATATATATATATATATACATATATATACATATATATACATATATATACATATATATATATATATATATATATACATATATATATACATATATATATACATATATATATACATATATATATACATATATATATACATATATATATACATATATATATACATATATATATACATATATATATACATATATATATACATATATATATACATATATATATATCAAAAGAAACTCATAATGTTTTCAGTTAACTGAGTTAGCCCCCACCTACCCCTTCACACGCCTTGTCCTCTATAATGACTAAATGATAACAACCCATTTTCTTGAGTCCTTTTCACTTTTTTCTTGTTCCTCTCCCACAAGTGTGGGAGTCTTGGTGGAAAATTGAAGTTGACTACTAGCTAAGGCCAATGTTTCTCTGCTACTAAGTCTAACTATAAAAAACATATTCCTTCAAACACTTGTAATGTTTTTTCAAGTTAAAATAAGTTTGCAGGAGAGGTTTTGAGGATTGCATACCTAGGCCTTACGCGGTTGTGATTTTGCAGGTGATATTGGAGCTAGTGATTTGATTGTTGGAACTTTTACATGACTTCTATAACTTTGATGTGACTACTAGAATTCCTCCTAATGGTCCTCAAGTGGTTGGTGATGTAAATTGTAAGCTTCAGTAGTCCATTCATTTCCTTTGGAGGTGTTTTGTAGGTTTTATAATTGATGGAATTTTCCTGGTTCAGGTTGTCGAAGTGTTGTTGTTGTAGACGACTTGGTGCTCATGCTTCTTGATGACAGGGTCCTATAGCAACCTAAAAGAAACTCTATAGCTGCTCAGGTCTATTTTCTGAGCCTCATTAAGTGTTGTGGTCTTCAAATTTCTCAGACTAGTGCTGCAAATTTGATCATGTAGGGTTTATGCAGGTTTCTACATGAATGTGTGTCTTATTGTAGTAGCCACATAAGCCCCTCAGGTTCATAATTTTCTCTAAGTGTAGCCTTCAATTTTTTTTATAATCATGGTGAAATTTCTCGTGGTGGTTGGAGAATATTTATTTGATGGTAATGGGTGAAAAAGAGGTAGAGGATTTCCTTTTTGGTGCAAGGATTGTTGTGAACAAAGTGAAAGTTAATGGAGTGGATAGGTGTTGGGGCTTCCATAGGCTTCCTCTCTTGCCCTCAGGTGAAAAAATTCAAGTTTACCCCTCCTTTGTATGCTTGACAACTCCCTGTAGCAATACAAGGACTTTCCTATAGAATTTTAGGATACTGGTAGAAATGAATGAGAGGGACTTGGTAATGATAGAAGAAGCATGAAAAAGGTGGGGAAATGAGGGGAATGGATGTACAGAGGTTGATTTTAGGATTTGAGGGTGAGTGCTTAGGCCTTGAAGCTAATCTTCTTTGAGTAATTTCCATAATCTTGTTGCACCTGCATCATCATGGAGTTGCTTGATGGCACCTTGGAGATGAAGAATGTTTGCAATTGTTGCATGTAGGCTTGCTTCTTCATTTCTCATTGTATGGAGATTTGTTTCCTATTTTTCGTTGCATCAAGACCTGCTTCTTTAATTATTTCCAAACCTTCTTCTTCACATTGTTGGGGTCCTTTCATGATCAATTTGGTGATTCCAAGGCCCTCTTGG
The DNA here is from genome assembly GCA_031772625.1 of Pinus tabuliformis. Taxonomy (NCBI): domain Eukaryota; kingdom Viridiplantae; phylum Streptophyta; class Pinopsida; order Pinales; family Pinaceae; genus Pinus; species Pinus tabuliformis. The sequence continues at coordinate 607,470,901 of CM062806.1, forward strand.
TCTCTTTTCTTCAATCGTTGCTAATGAATGGTGGCTTTGTTGGGGCCTTGAAGGTTGCTACAAGAGACAAAGTTTCCAGTAGCAGTTACAAAGGCTCCATAAAATCACCATTTATTGGAGATGTGACTATTGTGGATACTTTATAGGGATCTGGTAAGAGTTTTTTGCAGGTGGACATGGTAAAAAATGAAAAATGGAAAAGTCAAATAAGGGTTGTGGCAAGGAGGCAAGAAACTAACCCATAAAAAATATTAATTTTTGAAAGTGTTGGGATTTTGATTCTGCTTGATTGGATTGATGAAGATGATAATTAGAGATATGGTGGTGGCTTCCTTTTCCTCAAAAAGTGAAGAAAAGGTCAAATCTATTTTTTTTTTTTGTGTAACATGCTTAAATGTATGGGATTTGTTGTGGTTTTTGTAGGAATTTTTTGAAAGTGCTCAAGTCCCAGGTTTGAATTAGGGAATTGATGAGGTATTATATTAGAAGCGTAATGACATATTCCTTTAAACAAATAGGTGATAAAAACTTGTTTTTGTATCTTTTTGCTAAAACATGCATGTAAATAAGACCTCAATGAACTTGTAGAGGTAATGCAAATTGATGGGACCCACTTTCTGACAATTGGAGGTGGTGTAGAATATTTTTTTGAGACTATGGGTGTCCTCCTCTATAGGACAAAAATTGGATGCAATTCTAGAAATGATTTAGGGAAATTTTTGTGTTTCTACATGATTGCTACATAATGCACTGTTTGGCTACAGGAAAACATCCGAGAGCAATATTATGGTATATAGGAATAGTTTGAAGAGGGATAAAGGTGGTGGAAGGCTATAGAAGGGTGCAACAGATCTTACCAAGATCAATCGCACTCAATGAACTAACTTGTGAAGGGAAGAAACAAGACTAGAAATTTCCTATAGCTTGGTGAGGAAGTTTTCAACATATAGGATATTTCAAAAAATGAGAGGTAGGGAAGGGAAAGGTGATGAGGGAGGTTTGATAATTAATGTTTAGGCTGTAACTTTTGCTTGTGCAGGTGGGAAAGTACCTACAAACATACAAAGACAGATACTTGGAGTAAAGAATCATTTTTTCTTTTGTCTTTTTTTTTTCATTTTTTCTCTTTTTTCTAGGCCTAGTGGCTACCTCAATGAGGTTTTAAACCAGTAGGTCTTCCTAGGCACCTTAGAGGAGGTTTTAACCTAGGATGTTATTTCATTTTTCTTATTTTTATTTTTTCTCTCTATTTTCCAATGCATTGACCACCTCATAGGGGTTTTCAATCAGTGGGTTAATCTCACATGCCTCAAAGGAGGTTTCCACCTGATATTTATTTTTCTTCCTCTTCTTCCTCTTCTTTTTCTTCTAATTTTCCCTTTTTTATTTCCTTTTTCTATCCTACACTACTCTAAAAAAGGAAAACCTCTTTCAAGTATTGGAATACTTCCAATGCAGCCATGTATGTACTGGGATGGAAAATAAACTCATATGCAGGTTTCAAATATATCCTCTGATATATACTAGAATATGAGAGATAAACTCCTTTGATTGAGATGATATCAATAACTATTGAAGAGGAGTGTGGTGTCCCAACTTAATGATTGTCTGGAACCAATGTTCAATATAGTTGTGATGCCTTTGATTTAAGTTCTCATCTAGATGACTCTCTATGTCCTCTTTTTCCATGGAATTCAGATCTCCTACCTTTTACTAATTAGTTGTTGAGAAATGGAAACAGGAAATTCCAGTTTAATTTGTCCTTGAATTAAACTATGTTACGATCTAATTCTATTCTCATAGCAACTTGTAAATAGTTAATTAAGTTTAATTAACTTAATTATCTTAGGAATTTAGAGTTGGAAGTCTTTCTATAGTCATGTATATATTTTTCCTAAATTTTAGTGGTCCAGGATGAGTTTATTTTAGTTGTAATTAGATAACTCAGTTTGACTGAGTTATGGTCAGTTAAACTAGTTCTAACTATTTGTGGAACTAGTAGAGGTCTAGTAGTGAGTTGGTACACTGGTGCATCCTCAGTGTTAATCCAACTAAATGAAGATTCCATCATGAGAAACTCATGCATGTCAGTTCAGAGAAAGACCCAGTTGAGACTAGAGTGCAGGTACAATGTACTATGAGTTGTATAATGATCCGAGTTGTACAAATCATGCATGCAACCATAAGAGGACCTAGATTTGGATTGCATAGTTATAGAAGAAGGAATTCCCAATTAAATATGAGCTATTCCTCTCAGGAATTGCACAAGGAAATAAGGGCTCAACAAGCAACATAAATTGGCTAAGTGTTGGTTAGTGTGGGCTTGTGAAGCAAAGAGTTGATCATGTGCAGGAATTGTTCTTGTGAGAACAAGATTTGTATTATCACTCAGAATTATGATTAATGCAATAGATAGATGAGTTTTTGAAAAGTGGCTTTCCCTAGATAAACAATTGTGTTATGTGTCTTTAATTATCTCCCTCTTGTTGTTTATTGTTTTCATCAATCATTGGTTTCCATTGTTTAAAGAGTCGAGTAGATTCTTGTGTTGTGTTTTAGTAAATTACATGAGTTGTGAATCTACAGGAAAATCTACAAGGTATCAAAGCTAAATACAATATACTAGAGGATATTTCAAAGTTTTGAGTTCAAGGTTACAGATGAAATTTGAATTTGCAATACATACTTGAGGATCGGTATATGGCATTCTACAGTTTGTGGCTCAAGTATTCCTTGGAAGGCAACTCGAAATATATAGCCTAGAAGGAAACACTGGAGGCTGTGTTGGAGGATAATGGCCTCAAGGAATTCATTGATTAATACATTCCTAAGCCACCAGCATCAGATGCACAGAATCTGGTCGAGTGGAAGAAGTGTCTGGAAAAGGCGAGGTGGATAATACTTGAGTGAGTTCGAGACCACATTGTCTCGAGTCTCCATGGGAAGGAAAATTCGTATAAGAATTGACAGACCTATTCCAGAATAGAAGTGACCATAGGAAGATGGCACTGAAAGATAAAATCCAAAAAATCAAGATGGAGAAAGGCGAGACCATTCCAAAATACTTGACCAATTTCACTCACTAACGTGATGAGCTTTGAAGTGTTGGAATAACCATTGTTGAGGATGATATGGTAAGCTTAGCTCTCCTAGGCCTTCCCAAGAGTTGGAATAGCTATCAGGACTCTATCAATGGGAGGGAGAAGCTTCCAGATTGGGAATGACTGTGGTTGGATTTGATGCAGGAGGAGATCAGAAGGAACACCAGAGATGGTTCCTCATCAAAGATTGATGATGAGGAAAATTGTGCCTTAGCGAGTAAGGCAAGGAAAGGGAAAGGGAAGGTGTCCCATTCAAAATTAGATTCTTTCCATGGAGGTAAGAAGAAATATATGACGAAAGTTAAGTGCTTTCATTGTCATAAGCTAGGCCATTTTGCTACAAATTTTCTGCTCAAGAAGTCCAAGAAGGAGTCCTCAAAAGGAGGGGCGGGCGAGGCTTTAGCCTCTCAATTCGAATTGGACTTTACTCTCATTGCATGCATGGTGTCATCAATGATGGGTAGTGTATGGTATCTTGACAGTGGAGCTTCATTCCACATGACTAGTGATAAGGAGTTGTTCAGTGACCTGGAGGACAAGGATCTCCAGATGCATATCGAGAAGGTTGATGACAGGAGGTTTAATGCTACTGGATTGGGCATGGTTACTTTTCAGAGGGAGCGAGGTGCTCCTCTCACCTTGAGGGATGTTATGTATGTGCATGGGTTGAAGAAGAACTTAGTATCAGTTGCCATGCTTGAGGATAGAGGCTATGATGTGATTTTATTGAAAGGAAAGGCGTTCCTTTGACACATAACCATGGGCCAAGTAAAGAAGATAGGGATTCAAGCTAAGAATCTCTATAAGTTGGAGGTAGAGGATTGTGTTGATTTGAGAATGAAAGCAGAGAAGATGCAGAGCTAAGACGTTTGTGAGTTGTGGCATAGGCGATTGGGCCACTTTCATCATGGGGCTTTGAAATTCATACTCTAGAGCAAGTTGATACATGAAAGGGGTGTACTTTGGGAAAATACACCAAGGCTTCCTTTCATGAAAGAGACAATTGAGCAAAGATGATTCTAGAATGAGTCCATTCAGATGTGTGTGGACCATTCTCGACGGAATCCATGGCCAAACACGAGTATTATGTTATATTTGTTGATGACTTTTCTCATAAATTCTGGATATTTTTCATGCAAAAGAAGGATCAATTTTTCACAAAGTTTTGTGAGTTTAAAGCATTGGTCGAGAAAGAGTTTGGAAATAAGGTTAAATATTTGAGAAGTGATAACAGTGGTGAGTATGTCTCAAATGAGTTTAAGAACTTCTGTGTAGTAGAAGGGATTAAGCGGGAGTTGATGGCACCCTATAACCCATAACAGAATGGGATGGCTGAGAGGAAGAACATAAGAATTGTAGGGGAAGCATGAGAAATGTTGCATGATCAAGGCCTACGACCACACTTGTGGGTTGATGCATGCAACACAGTGGTTTATTTGCATAACTGTAGCCCGCATCAGATTCTTGGGATGAAGACACCAGAGGAGGCTTATTTTGGTAAGAGACCGGATGTTGTTCACTTCAGGATTTTTGGGTCCTTGGTATATTTCCATGTGACTAAATATGAATGGAAGAATATTGAACCAAAAAAAAAGTTTGGAATATTTTTGGGGTATACTAATACACCTCACAAATATCGGGTGTACTTTCCAGCCAAAAGGATGATAGTGGTCCATAGGGATGTCAAGTTCGATGAAGAGAAGGCCATGCACATTTCCCTTGAAAGGGATCTTGAGCTACATGTGGTTGAGGATATTTTAGTTTCTAAGGTTGAGGAGCCTAAGATTGATGTAGAGCAACCACATGCATAGGATTTGAGAGTGGAGACATCCACTTAGGCAGAGTCTTATAAAGATGGGAGAAAGCGCACCAGAGAGGCTGACAATTTATTGCATGATGCATGGGAGAATGTGGGAGCACCCACATCTTAGCGTAGGCAGAGGAGGTCACATGAGAGGTACACTGGATACATGGCTCTTATGAGAGGATATGTTTTTACAGAGCTATCTTCCTTTGAGGAGGCAATGAAACAACTTGTTTGGTTTGATGCCACGGTGGATGAGTATGACTCCATAGTTAGTAATAGTTTTTGGGATGTGGTCCCAAGACTAGAGGACAAGTCAGTGGTGAGTTCTTGATGGCTTTATAAGGTGAAGAAAGTTGCATATGGTAGTGTTGAGAAACATATGGCCAAGTTTGTGGCTCGTGGTTTTTCACAGGTCTAGGGGATTAAATATGATAAGACCTTTGCTCCTGTTGCAAGGTACTCATCGATCAGATCTATATTGGCACTATCGACACAGATGGGTTGGAACATACATCAAGTGGATGTAAATACAACCTTCCTTAATTGCATAATTGAGAAAGAGGTGTACATAGAGTAGCCAAAAGGTTTTGAGACCTTCGAATATGAGTCACATGTGTTCTGGTGCAAGAGGGCGTTGTATGGGCCAAGGCAAGCACCCCGTGCTTTGTACAACAAGATTGATAGGTAATTCACCAGGTTGGGCTTCACCAAGAGTGAAGTGAATGTGAACCTGTACCACATAGTGGTGGAAGGTAAGTTGTTGATCATTGTGTTATATGTCAATGATTTGATTTTGATAGATGATGATCAGCTGATCAAGTCTTGCAAGAAGGATATTGCAAGAGAGTTTGAGATGAAGGACATGGGGCTCATGCATTAATTTATGGGCATGGAAGTATGACAAGGTGATGGGAAATTGTTTGTGTCTTAGGGAATGTATGCGAATGAGATACTCATGAGGTTCTACATGGAGAGTAGCAAATCGATGGAGACTCCACTAGCAAGTAACTAGAGGAAGGAGGATGTTACTTCAAGGGAAGTAGTGGAAGCTAATGTTTACAGGTAGCTTGTGGGTTCACTCATGTATTTTGTGAACACACAACCATATATGTGTTATGCAGTTAACCAACTTATTCAAGCGATGGTTAGGCCTACCAGGTTGTATTGGAAAGCGGTAAATCATTTGTTGAGATACCTCAAGGGAACTACTCAATATGGATTGTGGTACAAACAAACAGAGGGAGTGAAGCTTCAAGGCTTCACTGATGCATATTGGGTAGGGATTCAATCCAACAGGAAGAGAACATCATGAGGGATCTTTAGTATCGGGTTAGCAACAGTTTCTTGGTACAATAGGAAATAAAGATTGGTTTCACTCAGTTTGGCAGAGGTAGAGTACATTCTTGCAATTCAGGCACCATGTGAGGCCATCTGGATGAGGAAGATTTTGGCTGGTTTGTTTGGTCAGTAGATCGATACAACTGTGATTTACTGCAATAATCAAAGTTGTATCAATCTCTAAGAAAATTCATTTTTTCATGATCGGTCCAATCATATTGATATCCAATATCATCATCTTAGAGATTGTGTATTGGGGTGGATTATGTTGTTGGAGTACATTCCCTCGGAGGAGCAAGATGCTGACATTTTGACAAAGGAATTGTCAACATGTAAATTTGAGTTTCACAGAAACAAGATTGGGGTAGCTGATAATCCCTTTCTTTTTGGGAGGGAGTGTTGAGAAATGGAAACAAGAAATTCCAGTTTAATTTTTCCTTGAATTAAAATATAATTTTATTCTCATAGCAACTTGCAAATAGTTAAGTAAGTTTAATTAACTTAATTAGCTTAGGAATTTCAAGTTGGAAGTCTTTCTATAGTCATGTATATGTTCTCCCTAAATTTTAGGGGTTCAGGATGAGTTTATTTGAGTTGTAATTAGATAACTTAGTTTAACTGAGTTATGGCCAATTAAACTAGTTCTAACTGTTTGTGGAACTAATAGAGGTCTAGTAGTGAGTTAGTGCACTCGTGCATCCTCAGATCTACTCCAGCTAAATGAAGATTCCCTCATGAGAAACTCATGCATGTCAGTTTAGAAAAAGACCTAGTTGAGACTAGAGTTCAAGGACAATGTAGTGTCAGTTTTAGAATGATTTGAGTTGTACAGATCATGCATGTAATCAGAAGAGGACATAGATTTGGATTTCACAATTATGGAAGAAGGAATTCTCAATTAAATGTGGGCCATTCCTCTCAGGAATTGTGCGAGGAAATAGGAGCTCAGTAGGCAGCATAAATTAGCTAAGTGTTGGTCAATACGGGCTTGTGAGGCAGAGAGTTGATCATACTTGTGCAAGAATTGTTCTTGTGAGAATAACATTTGTATTATCACTCATATTTCTGATTAATGTAATAGATTGTCAGGGTTTTGAGTAGTGGCTTTCCCCAAAGAAACAATTGTGTTATGTGTCTTTGATTATCTTCCTCTAGTCATTTATTGTTTCCATCAATCATTGGCATCTCTTCTTTAAAGAGTAGAGTAGATTCTTGTTTTGTGTTTTAGTACATTACATGAGCTGTGAATATATAGGAAAATCTACGGTAGTCTCTTAAACACATACAAGATCTAATGATAATAATAGTATAAACTCTTCAATATGAAGCTCCAACGGCTGGTATCCATCAAATGTAGTCAATGATTCTTTAATCTCCTTTGGATCTTCTTCTTCCATATTTTTTCTTTATTGGCAACAGGAGGATCTTGTTTTTGCAATACTTTTCTTGATCTAAGATGAATACCATTTAGATCAAGAGGAGTTTTATGGAAATTGTGTACCTCAAGATTGTAAGTGGAATGAGTTATTTTATTGTTTGGGTACAGAAAGGGTTGTCCAGGTAGTTGAGTAGGAGTAGATCTTTAAGATGGATGTGGTTGGGGTTGTGCTAGAGATGGATGGTATGGATGGCATTGGTTTTGGTATGGAGGATATTGAGGATAAGATTGAGGATATGATGGATTTCTTCCATAAGTTCCTTTCCAACCTTGTTTTCAAGATTGTTTTTGGGGTTGAGATGGCCAAGATTTCCAAGGAAAGGGTGTGTTTCAATTACTTTGAGATTGTTATGCATAACCCTTAAATTGTGAATCACGTTCTTGCAACCTACTAGGTTGACTAGATTTCCAAGGTATTTTTGGAACTACATAGTTTGATTTGCTCTATTGTCCTCCTAGTAAACTTCCTTCAACCTTGGTAATGATGGGAAATATTTAGTAGCATATGATTATGCACATATAACGCAAATTTCATCATTCTCTTTTTGGATTCTTAACATATTTATTTGTTCGCTTAGATTGCTAAGAATTTTTGTTATAAAATTATCTAGTAAATTACCAAGTTTAGCTTCACTTATTGATCTAGATGTTGTTTTACTTACTCTTTCTCTTCATCTTGATCTTCCACATTTCAAAAATTTCTTCAAATTATAATTGGTATACATCTCCTCTACTCATTAGATCAAGGGGATCATTCCACTCATTTCTGATTATTCTAAGCAAGAGGGTATTTAGTGTGTCAAATTCTAAATTATGCAAATTTTTCCTCCTATCATTATACATAAATATATCTATCAGATCTTCAAAGCTCTCATATTATTTTTTAGCCATTCTAAGGATTTCCTCTTGAATATCATGCTATATACAATATTATTTATATTTTTCTAGAAATATCATTTGCATATCATTCCGTGATCTTATTGAATTAGTCCCTAAACTCATGAACTATTTAAGAGCTCTATCCTTCAATGTTGCCTGAAAAAATATCAATTTTTGAGTGTTTAATAAGTAACCATAGGATCTACAAAGTATTTCAAATTCAAAAGGAAAGGTTTCTAGGTCTTTTGACCTCATGCCATGGAAAGTAGAGATGCTAAATAACAATTTTATTTCCAAGAAGACCAAAAATTCTTGGCCCCTAGAGGCTAATTCGAATTGGTACTTATAAAAATTGATGGGGAAGCAACCTCCTTGAAAGGAGGTAACTTTCCCCTCCAAAATCCATCAAAAATTGGATTTGTTCCCCAACATTAGGAATCTTCATTAAATAATGATTTTTGGCTTCTCCTATAATAGGGAACACATCCCTAGATTTTCTCAATCAATGGAGCTCCAGAATATGTTCAATAATTTCATAATATCCTATTCATTTATTGGTCCATCCTGTAGCATCTTGTGGTAGGTAGAAAGTTCCTATATTATCTCATTATGTAAATCTTCATAATTTACTCAATATTGCCTCAATATTCTACAAAATAAACCATATTAGGAACATAATATCAAATTATCTCTAAACCTTTATAATAAGTTATTAAATCTAAGAAACTATTATTAAATGCAGAAGGAGGGATTTAATAGAGCCTTTGTGTGCTCAGGAAATGTTGGATGGGCCTTATTTTTCACATAATTGGGAGGCACATCACTAGTATTTTCACGTGGTTAAAAGCTCTAAGAGGGAAACAACCCACAACCCTAGTCAACACAACCACTTAAGGAAATTTTATTAATGCAAAATAAAATAGTTTATGTAAGAGAGTTCTCACAAAAGATTATTAACCATGACCCTCTATTCCCTTCAAAAATATATCATGGACCAATCTGGTGTTAAGCCATGGATCAATAGCCATTAGTATTGAGGAGAATATGAGTCATTAGATCACTCTATGTATAGAATATATCATGACCATCATATTACAATGAAACTAATGCATACTAAAGAAACAACCTTTTACCTTAATAGACACATTAGACCGAATTAAACTTAACTATCTCCTTAGTTTCTAAATATCCTAGCATTCCCCCTCAAGAATAACGTGGGATAGAATTGAAGTATTTACAAAGGTGACACAATAGGAGAAAGAAGGAGGCATTAGAGCCTACCCCCCCTAATCATAAATTTTTGAACTCCTAACATAGATTGAAGTTTAGAAAACCTTGCTTTTTGTAAGAGACTTTGTGAAAATGTTTATATATTTATCATATGTAGGGAAAAAGTGAACTTCAATAACTCAACCATTAATGCTTTTTCTAATGAAGTGAATTTGTAGATTAACTAGATCTTTGACAAGCTCGATGGAACTCTTATTGTTGTATGAGAGGAGGATCAGATATTGCTACTAGAATCCTAACTATGAAAGGATTTTTTGAAGCCATAAGGCTTCTTAACTTGCATTAACCATTGCTTGACATTCTGCTTCTACTAAAGAAAGAACAAAGGTTTGTTTCTTTTTGTAAGCCAAAGTGACAAGTACATAACCAAGTCTGAAAACATAATATGAAGTAGAATTCCAATCATCAGGGTCACCAACCCAATTTGAATTAGTGAAACCAACCAATAAAGGAGTCCCCTTTGAACTATAATATATCCCAAAGTAAATTGTACCCCAAATATATCATAGTATCTTTTTTGTTGCTTTCCAATGAATTTCATGTGGTGTTTGCATATACTAGGAAACAAGACCAAGGAAAAATGAAATATTAGGATGAGTATGAGTCAAATATGAGAGGTTACGTACTAACTAATAGTACAAAGTGGCATAAATGTTAGGTGCAGTGAAGGTGATAGTAAGTTTGACTCCATACAGAAAGAAAGAAGGGTCTAGGTTATAATATTCCATATGAAAATGGTGAATAAGGTCACATGCATACTTATATTGGGAAAGAGAAATTCCTTCCTTGGTTTGCAATACTTAGAGGCCAAGGAAATAATTCAAATATCCTAAGTCCATCATTTCAAACATATTCTTAAGGCTTGACTTCACATAAATTAAAATTTTAGGGTCACTGCTTGTGAGGATAAGGTTATCAACATAAAGAATAAGGATTATGATATGGATTCCTACTTTCTTGGTGTAGATATTAGGTTTAGAATGACATCTAGATAAGTTTATGTTAAGAAGAAAGTTATCGATTTTTATATGATAATCTTAATGAGCTATTTTAAGGCTATAAAGAGATTTCTTAAGGTGATAAAGAAAGCTAGAGTGAATTGGAACATACCTAGGAGGTTGTTCCATGTATATTTCTTCTATTATATCTATTAGAATAATCATTCATTTGTCATATTCTAGTTATTAGTATTATTGTTAAATGTTTCTTTTGAGTGAGAGAAATTTGGAGATATTTGTGAAGAAAATATTGCAATGTTAATGAGAGATTATAGGAGATGATCGAATTCTGAGACATCTCCTCTCATGTAAAAATATAGTTCTTTGGTAATGAAATAATTTGAGCTAAGTGTGCATTATTGTTGAATATTTTTATTTATTTTTTCTAGTGTAATTATTCATTTGGTACTAGAGCACTATAGACATTTTGTGAGTTTGAATTCCATATAGTGTGAGGAGAAGCAACCAATGTCTGAACATTGTATACTGTGTGAACACTAGAGAAGACCTTTGTGGAACAGATGATGAGCCCCAATTTTTGGTACAATTTGGGCTCATATTGGCCTACTTACCTTGCTCAACCATTCACATTTTACCACTTATGCATTCATTTCTTAGTATATTCATGTTGTTTGTAGGAAGAAGGGCAGGCATTATATCTATGTGACTAATACATGATGATTTCAGGTTCTTGGCATTAAAGAGAGCAAAAGACCGTGCAAAAGGAGACAAGGAGACAACAGAGGTGGCATTGCATGTTTATAGGGAGTTTGTCTACAGCTTTAAATGACTTCCCTCGTGCTTTTCACCTTAACTCTGAGCTCTAACAGCTCTCCCCACCGAGCTCAAAGGCAGCCAACACGTTCTACAGGATCAGCAGTTTTACAGCAGTTTGACTCTCAGTTGGACAGCCAAGCTCCACGAATGGAGGCAGCCAGCTTGATCCTCATTTTGTATAAATATGGAGGCCGTAGCCTTTGTTAGAAGCTTTTTGAACTTTTGGAATTACTATTGTAATCTCTGAGCACGAGTTACAGCTCGGTTTTTGTTATTTTGTAAGCCAGTTTTGGCATGACATTAGACTTTTGATTATGAATAAAGGCAAGCAGATTTGGATCTAATTCTGAGTTTTTAAGGGAGCTATAGCTCTCAGGTTAGGGCCCAACCTGAGAGCAATAGACCTCCTTTGTTTTGTAGTGTTATTTGCCTTTCGTTCCAACACTTTGTTTCTTTACTTTGACATGCAATTCGAATTTACAGTCTGCTGATTTAGTTTTCGTGTGATTGAGTAGGATTAGCTTATGGTTACTTTGCTTTCAGTTTCTTAGATTCGATAGGAGGTTTGTAATACACAGGAGCTCCAAGAAAAGGTTGTTAGAGATCACTGCCATCTCTATTTAGGGATTGGGGTGCAGTCCATATCAACCACCAAAAAGAAACGCAATCTTTTACTCCCATGCAAGCTGCAACATAGTCATTTTCATTGAAGATCCATCCATGCACTTTTGATATTGAACCATACTTCTACATTTTTCATTCCATGCACGACTTCTTTTCTCGGTTTTACATTGTTGTTCATAGGTTTAATGGCACAGGTATCATAGGTTGATGAATTCTCGTTTTTGGTGCAAGACATAAGTCATTTGTTTCATTTACACTGCTCCATATCATTCCACTTCCTTCTTCTTCTTCTTGACCTCTCCTCAAGCCACCTACTCGGCCTCTATTAATCTCGTTCACCTTCCAACTCATCCATTACCACGTAGCTTCATCCTTTTGACCTTTTGTTGATCCCGTCCTTCTATCCACCAACCACTTCGTGCACTCATTCTCTGTCCTATTTCTCTGCCCCTGAGTCATCACAAGTTCCATCTCCACCTTACCTATCCACCCAAACCATTCCATCCCTTCACCATCACCAAAACTTCCACTCACAGCACATCCTGTAGAAGTTAGCAGACTTCCTGTAGAATTCCCTGAGTTTCCTGTAGGATCCCCTGCAGACATCCTGTAGCAGCCTGCAAACTTGGTTGCCGAGCATCCAAACGTTGTAGACTTCTATAGACTGATGCTAAGGATCCCCTGGGACCTCTCCTAGCCCCCTGACCTTTCCCAAGCTTTCCTTCCTTTCGCACCACCTCTGCACAACCAAACCCTAATAAGAAACAAGATCATCATCACTCCAACCAATTAAGCAAAAATCCAAAAACATGTTCTTTTCAATCAAAGTAGTTTAAGTTCATGCATTTCACATCATTAGAAGTAATGGCATCATTTCCAGACACTTTCACTCCACCCATTGCATCCTAGAGGTTAAGCTAGTCAGATTAGGGTTTACTAGGGTTTCCATGTTTTGGTTGGCTTTCAGTTCATTTTTGCAAAATAGATTAATTTCCTTTAAGATAGCCTTCGTCCATTATTTAGCGAGCTTCTTCTGAGAGCATATAGAAGTTGGCTTGAGCCCTAGTGGACTTGTGCCAGCTGACCAAGTGACAGCTGCGACAAGAGCTAGTACTTGTGCATACAGCACCGTCGCTTCCAAGTTTGTACGAACTACTGGGTTGATAAAATTAGAGATAGGAAGCTCCAGGAGTTGTAGCATTATTGCTACAATACTGGAGCCCACCATCTTTTTGGCGTCGTTGCCGGGGAAGCGTCAGAGTATTAGTAATTGTTGCTTTTCTTCTATTTTCTTACTCTTTCCTTCTGCTCAGTAGTTTATTTCATTTCCATTCTGCAAAAGTAGCATAGACATTTCCTGCTTTCATAGATTAGCATTTCCTGCTTTCATAGATTAGCATTTCCTGCTTTCATAGATTAACATTTTCTGCTTTCATAGATTAACATTTCCTTTCTGCAAGCGTAGACTAGTGTTTCATTTCTGCAATTTCATTTGAGCAGAGTAGATTAGTTCTTTCCTGCTTTCAGTTTAATTCTGCATCTTTATAGTTAGCTGTAGATCAATCTGTTTCAGTTTTGCAGGTACAAAAGAAAAAGCAAAAACAATCAAAAAGAAAGTCTTTTCCCTTTCATGCCTCGTAGGAACCGAGATAAATCAGGCAAATTCCTACCCAACACCCCCACCACATCACTGAGTCACCCTTCTCTCTTCTTTGGTGACAGTGACCCAGAAGAACCTATAGGTGAACATCCAGAGATATACAAAGATCCTATAGTAGAAGAAGAGTTAGATACCACTCCATCTGAAGCTATGGCTGACAATAGAAGAGAATATGAGAGAATAGAAGGTGCCTTCCCCATTCGAGAGACCAATGGAGAAATGAAAATGAAGAACATTAGCCCCTCCGCCTTACCTCACTTCCATGGACTGACTACTGAAGATCCTGATACCTTCCTGTTTGAGTTTGCTGTCCTCTGTAGAACCTATGACTATACTGAAGATGAGCAAAAGCTGAAACTCTTCCCTTCAACTCTTAAGGATGTAGCATTACGCTGGTTCATGGGCTTACCTGGGAATAGTATCACCACTTGGGCTCAGATGCAGCAAGCTTTCAATGCCAAGTACAGGGATTATTGTAGGTCTAAGGAAACCAAGGGAGAAATCTTTAGGATGACCATGGGAAATGATGAGTCCTTAGAGGATTATGAGGAGAGGTTCCAACTAAGCTATAAGCGGGCCAGGTGCACACTTGACCCTGAATCCCTCAAGTTGGTCCTACTCCGAGGAGTCCCTGAAGACCTCTTAGATACCCTTCACATGTTAGCTGGGGGGGACATTTACCAACTGCCTTATGAGGACATCAAGACTGTGTTTAGAAACCACTCCAGGGCAGCTAGGAAACGAGGTAGGGGAAACCTCCTCTCAACTAGTGTCCCTTTCTCCAAACATGAGCTTGCAAATCAATTAGAAGATCTCAAGAGTGAGGTGAGACAGACCATTGCCATGCAGCTGGACACATTCAGAATCCAGCAGAAGAAAGAAGAAGCTGAGAGAGCCTTGGCTGTCTTCTGCCCTAGGTGCACAAGGAGACACCCTAAGAACGAATGCCCATTGCATTCGGTTGAAGTGTGTTTCGTTTGTGAGGAGGACCATCCCACAAATCAGTGTCCAACCTTACCTGGGTTTAAAGCCATGTACCAAGGGACAGAAGCTCCCACTGAACCTCTCTATTACCTCAACCAAAGGAGGCCACAAGGATCTAGACCTTATCAGCAGGGGATGCAAGGGGCACCTCAAGCTTATTACAGCCCCAACCAATCAACTCCTGTGCCTTCCTGGGGTCCCCCTGCTCATCCTTCCTGGTCCATGCCTCCTCCATGGTCTTATCCACCTCAGTACCCCACTCAACCTACTTCTCATTCATATCATTCACATTCCCAGCCTCAGCCTCAATGGAATGCACCTCAGTCGGGGTGGAGGCCCCAATACAACACTCCTCCTGCCATCTTGCCTCCACCACCAGTTCAACCTCAGCCATTACCTCCTGCTCCTCCAAGGCAACTTCAAATGCCTGCTCAACCGAACCCGAACCCCAACAATAGACAAGCCCAGCAGGTATACACTGGGGAAACCTCATGCCCTACCTATGCTGTGGAGATCCAGGAGATCAATCTTCGATCTGGGAAGACTCTACCAGATCGCCAACCTCCTCCCCCAGAGGATGAGGAAGATAAACAGGAAAGTGAACCAAAGGCTATTCCACCCTTTCCTGAGAGACTAACAGCCACCACACAACCCAACCCAGAGGAGGATGAGCTTCTGGGTGAGCTCAAGCAGTTGTGTGTGAAAATACCACTTCTCCAAGCCATCAAGGATGTGCCAATATACAACAAACTGGTTAAGGAAAAGTGCTTCAAACACCCAGGCAGGCAAAAGAAAGATGCCTCAACCATTAATGTCATAGGACAACTGTCTGACCTGATGCTAGGACAAGTCATCTGCCCAAAGTACCTAGATCCTGGAAGTCCTGTAGTAGATGTCCACATCAATGGCACCATCATACCTCACACCTTGATTGATCTGGGGGCTGCCATTAATGTGATGACCAGGGATACCATGCTCAAACTCAATCTTCAGGGTTCCTTGAGGAAGACCTCGACAGTACTGCAACTAGCAGATCGCTCCACCGTGACTCCCGAAGGGATTGTGGAGGATGTCTTGGTCTCTATTGACTCTTGGGAATACCCTGCAGACTTCCTGGTTCTGCAACCAAGGAAAAGCTTACTGGATATCCTCTCATTTTGGGAAGGCCTTGGTTAGCTACTGCAGATGCTTACATAAGTTGTCGTGCAGGAAACATGACCATCAAAAATGGTCCCATGTCCAAGCAGCTAGTCCTATACCCTCCTGCCCAACCCTCCTTAGAGCATGACTTACCACTCTGGTTGGAAGAAGGAGGGGAAGACGAGGTGTACTCAGCACCTCTGTGCACCTTAGATACCACTAGAAGAGACCCCCCAACCGAGGATGACTTGATCGAGACCTTGATCCAGAATCCACCTTCCAGTGCACTACCCTTAGAAAAATTGGTGGAGGATGCCCAAGCTAGCACCTTAGTGGATCTTTGTACAACCAACCCTGTTACTCCCAGAGTCAAGAATGTGGAGTTCGGCCCTGAGAAAGCATTGAAGATCAGCTCCTCCCTATCTCCTTCCCAGGAAAAGGAGATGTGTAGCCTGTTGGCCAGTCACCTAGATGCTTTTGCTTGGAGCTATAAGGAGATGAAAGGAGTCCATCCTTCGGTTTGTACCCATCACATATACATCAAAGAGGATTGTAAGCCGGTTAGGGAACCCCAGAGGAGAATGAATCCAGCCCTTAAGGACATTGTCAAGGAAGAATTGCAAAAACTGTTGGATGCCGGATTCATCTACCCCATCTCGGATAGTGAATGGGTGTCCCCTCTGGTGTTGGTTCCCAAGAAAAATGGGAAATGGAGAATCTGTGTGGACTACCGAGAATTGAACAAAGCTACCAAGAAAGACCATTTCCCTCTACCTTTCATAGATCAAGTGTTGGATGGATTGGCAGGAAAGAAGTTCTTCTCTTTCCTGGATGGGTTTAGCGGGTACAACCAAATCCAAATCAGCCCGGAAGACCAAGATAAGACCACCTTCACTTGTCCTTGGGGTACCTTTGCCTACCGAGTTCTTCCCTTTGGGCTATGCAATGCTCCTGCTACCTTCCAGAGAGATGTCTTGAGCATCTTCTCGGAGCTGGTCCATGATGCAGTGGAAATCTATATGGATGACTTTACTCCTTATGGGTCCAACTTTCAGGAAGCATTGTCCAATCTGGGAAAAGTCCTAACCAAATGCATCAAGATGAACTTGTCCCTTAGTCCTGAAAAATGTGAATTCCTAATGACTCAAGGGACCGTGCTAGACCATACCATTTCTTGCCAAGGGTTACAGGTGGATCCTAAAAAAATTTCTCTCATCAAGAAGGTTCCACCTCCTCAAAAGGTAAGGGATGTCCGGAGTTTCTTGGGATTAGCAGGATACTACAGGAGATTCATTAAAGATTTCAGCAAGCTAGCCTCGCCATTGTTTGGCCTGTTGGCAAACGATGTGGAGTTTAAATGGACTGATGATTGTCAGAGGGCTTTAAATGAATTAAAGGACAAGTTGGTGTCAGCCCGAATCCTGAGAGGTCCAAACTGGGCCCTACCTTTCCACATCCACACTGATGCCTCGAACAAAGCCATAGGTGCAGCTTTAGGACAGGTTGAGCAAAAACTTCCATATGCCTTTTACTTTGTTAGCAAAAACTTGTCCAAAGCTGAGCTAAATTACACTGTAACCGAGAAAGAATTCTTGGCTGTGGTCCATGCACTGAACAAGTTCCGACATTATATTACTGGCTATCAAACCTTTGTACATACAGACCATGCTGCAATTAGATATTTAATGAATAAACCAGATGTGAATGCTCGTATTATTAGATGGTTACTTTTATTGCAGCAGTTTGATTTGACCATTGTTGACAAACCAGGTAGAGAAAATGTTGTTGCTGATTTTTTATCTAGATTGGATTTGTCTGCAGATGAGGATGGAACGGTGGATGACCAGATGCCCGATGAACATCTGTTTTCTATTTCAGTACTCTCTCCATGGTTTGCTGATATAGCAAACTACCTTGTTTCAACACAGTTCCCCCTGCACCTATCTTCCAGAGAGAAGAGCAGAATCATCAGAAAAAGTGCCTCATTTACTTGGATCGGGGGCAATCTGTTCAAGCTTGGCCCCGATTAGATCTTAAGGCGTTGTGTAAGGGAGGAGGAAGTCTTTGATATCCTCCTCGCTTGTCATGATGGGCCTTGTGGAGGACATTTTGCAGCAAAGAGAACTGCCTTCAAGATCCTGCAGACAGGCTACTATTGGCCCACACTTCATCAATATGTCAGAAGATATGTCAGCCATTGTGACCAATGCCAAAGAATGGGGAAACCGACCCAAAGGGATGAGATGCCTCTCCAACCTCAAGTGACTCTTGAGCCATTTGAGAAGTGGGGCATGGACTTTGTGGGCCCAATCAACCCTCCTTCGAGGCAAAGGTCTTACATCATTTTGTGTACTGACTATTTGACAAAGTGGGCAGAGACTAAAGCAATCAAAGCAACAACAGAAGAAAAGGTGGTCGAGTTCCTAAGAGAAAACATCTTCTATAAGTTTGGCTATCCAAGAGAGCTGGTCACCGATCAAGGGAGCCAGTTCACCTCCAACCTGGTTGAAGATCTACTAGCTCATCACAAGATCAAGCATAGGACTTCCACCCCTTATCACCCTCAAGCAAATGGGCAGGTGGAAGTCACCAATAGAGCATTAGAAGGGATCTTGACTAAGGTGGTGAGCAGCAGCAGAAAGGACTGGGCAGATCACCTGGTTGAAGCCACATGGGCTTACAACACCACTTGGAAGACCACCACCGGCTTCACACCTTGTGAGCTGG
Source organism: Pinus tabuliformis (assembly GCA_031772625.1). Taxonomy (NCBI): domain Eukaryota; kingdom Viridiplantae; phylum Streptophyta; class Pinopsida; order Pinales; family Pinaceae; genus Pinus; species Pinus tabuliformis. The sequence continues at coordinate 607,489,664 of CM062806.1, forward strand.
TCTATGGGAAGAAAGCTTTGCTGTCCATCGAGTTTGAATACAACACTTTGAGGATGGCAGCTCAGCTGGACCTAGATCTCAGCCATGCACAACGAGAAAGGCTATTGCAGCTGAATGGCCTGGATGAGCACCGAATGCAGGCCCTCCTTCACTCAGAAGTGGTTCAACTTCAGAGAAAGGTGTGGCATGACCAACATCTCCATGACAAGAAATTTTAGCCGGGAGATTGGGCTTTGTTGTATGACTCCAGATACAAAGATTTCAAAGGGAAGCTGAGAACCAGATGGCTAGGGCCATATTCAGTGGGAAAATGTCATGACAATGGATCTGTGCTTATTAGGACCATTGATGAGGAAGCCATCCCCATGCTTGTCAATGGGCATCGATTGAAGATCTACAGGAAGCCTCCCTCAAGACAAGAGTTCATCAAAACTATGGAGAAGGCAGTGTTGGTCATAGAGAAGGGTTCTGCCTCTGATTTGGGCATACCCTGAAGAATCTAAAAAAAAAAAAAAACAGAGAAAAATAATAATAAAGATCCTTGGGTGAAAACCTTTCTGAGGCGCCCAAGGCAGGTGGTAGGGGTGAAAACCTCACTGAGGCACCCCTATTGTCTTTTCAAAAAAAAAAGGAAAAAAAGGTTGGAAAAAGATCCTTGAGTGAAAGCCTCTTTGAGGCGCTCAAGGCAGATGGCAAGGGTGAAAACATCAATGAGGTGCCCCTGTTATCTTTCAAAAAAAGAAAAAGAAAAAAAAACAAAAGAAAAACAAGGTCAGCATATTCATTATGTAAAATTGCATGCAGGTGTTCTATGGAGGAGAGGAAGCCTCTCAACTCAAAGCCAAGGGTCCTCATCATGCAGCAAGGACACCTCACCAGCACCTCCTCCAAGAATCCTCATTTTCTCCAAGGTATGTGCAATTTTATTCCAGCTTGAGTCTTCTACAGGAAGACGCAGATTTTCTACAGGAAAATGCAGAGTTTCTACAGGAAGATGCAGATCTTCTACAGGAAGGTGCAGACTCTCTACAGGAACGCATCCTTTCTACAGGAAACGCTGTATTTCTACAGGAAGCTTCCTGTAGAAGCTCAGAACGGGCCAGAATTCATTTCGTAAGGCGATCTAACGGCTAAGGATCGGTTTGGACGCATGCATGCCACGGTTGTCAACCATGCACATTGCTGTTATCTTGCTCCACCGTCCTTGTCGACATGCAACCAAGTACCTGCACCAGCAAAGCAGATCGATGAGTCTCGAGGAAAAAAAAGCAACCTGTAAATGGAAAAAGCGCTAGAGATCTCACACCATATTCATCACAGTCAACCCGAGGCCCTGAGAGCATGATCGTGAGGCCATCCATCGTCGTGCAGCATGCACCCAAGGAGGAAGAACTGTTCCAAGACATCCCGCGGGAGTTCTGTAATAGTTAAACCTGCTAGAGTGGATACCATTCACCGCGCAGGCCATCTGAAGGGAAACATGGGCGAATGCAACTGAAGCATCCCATCCATCGACGACAGCTCATGAACGTGGACCTCCGGGCCTGTGTAAGTCCGCCAGCAGCAGGTAAATCGACTCATCAGCGTCCAAGGAGCCGAGACATCGTGTACAGCCACGCAGGTAAGTGTCTCGACCCTTCCTTCCATCAGACTGCATGAATGATACTTTGATTGAGTGATTAGGTGTAAAGGTGAATTGGTTGAGCGACTGTGTGGCCATTTGGCCAGCCACGTCGGCCAGTTAATGGTCTAGTTGGATGTGTGGGTGGTGGCCATGACAAAGAGAATGGGCAGCATGCACGTGAGAAAAATCCCGTCGAGGAAACGAGTTCAACAGGAGAGGCGGCGACAGATCCGCGGGAATTGATGCGGCAGCAAGTGAACGCACAGTCGAATGATGGGGTGACGTCACCCAACGGTCCGACGGGGACAGCTCACCCCCCGCGCCACGGATTCCGCCGAATTTGAAATCTAATCGGCTCGATTGCATTCATGCATTTATCACCCACCGGTTTGAACTCGAGCGACTATCCTGATCCTTCTTCAGTGTGATACGCCGAGATTTTGGCTATCAGAGCGATTGAGAAGCACGCTCAAGGCGCAGATCGACTGCAGTCGCTCCCGAAATCCGCGCGCTGCATTCTACAGGATCGCTGTCATTCTAGAGGAACGCTGCATTCTACAGGAACACTGTCATCCTACAGGAACGCAGTCTTCTACAGGGAAGTGGGTGCCTCACGTAAAAAGGTGGCCAATTAAAGAGGTAACCCTGAACTCTTCATGCAACTGGTTATTAAAGGTGGCAAGATTGTCATCCACAGTCCGGTCATAGGAAAAACGGTGAAATCGTTGTCTGCTGTGCCTATACTGTCATTCTACAGGATGTCGAGTAATTAAATTGTGTTAAAGTTCCTCAGGGATAAGTTTGTGGGTTATGCGCATGATATCCTACGCTCTGTCTCGGTAAACCAAAACCTCTTCCACAATCACTACCTCTGGTTAGTAAAACTGTGTTATCATGCTGGGTGGGTTTATTAGACGAGAACCCACTGATTCAGCCAAATTAAGGGAAAACCAGGGGGTGGTAGAGCTCTTCACATGAGAAAAATGGATATCTTTTTGTGATAAGCTGCAAGGTTACGATGATGAAGTGGCCGAAGAATTTTTGCAGGCTCTGAAGCCGAAATCTAAGACACTAGCCATTGTAAACTTCAGAGGTCTAAGCCTCAAGCTCACCCCGCAATATATCAGTCGGATCACTGAACTTCCGATGGGTTTGCCATGGGATAAGGAAGAAAGAAAGTTGAGCCAGCAAGCCAAGAAGGAATTCTTTCCACCTGAGGAGGAATTCTCAGAGGACAAAAATGGGGTGCGAAGAACCAGCTTGCTGCCACCCTGGAATGAAGTCAGTTTGCAAATCATGAAATATATCACTTGTGAAGGCCGTTTTAGCATCGTGTATGCATATCACTTTCGGTTGCTCGCTGAATTGAGGCACCGGATTGATCTTCCTGTAGAACAAAAACTGAGCATCCCTTATTTCCTGTTGCAGTCTCTAATGGAGTGTGCCACAAAGCTAAAAGAGGGCATACCAGATCAGATAGCCCACCATGGGCTGATCAAGCTTCTTGTGGAGGATGCGCTGCATTCATATAAGGTTCCCCTCTCATGGGAATCATTCCGAAATTTGACTAGAGATGGAGACATTAAAATGTTGATTGAAGAAACGGGTTCCTCCAGCAGTGAGGAACAAGAAGCAGTGGCCGAGGGAAAGAGAGAAAAAGGCCAGAAGACCCCGACCACAGTGCAGAAGAAAGAACAGAAGAAGAAGCATGAGGAAAAGGATGACAAAGAAAAAGGTGGCACACCCATCTTGTCAGCAAGAGAAAAGAGGTTGAAGAGCAGAATGGACAAAGCTGAGGTGGTCCACGTCAGCCCAAGTACCTCATCAGCACCTGCAACCAAAGCAAAAAGCAAAACTCAGGTAGCTAAGCAAGAAAAGGTGGTGACACCCATGTCTACAGGAAAGCAGAAACAGGCTTCTACAGGAAGCCCGAAAACAGAGACAAAGGCTTCTACAGGAAGCCCGAAATTGGAAAAAGGGGCTTCTATAGGAAGCTCGAAAATCATTGAGAAACAGGCTTCTACAGGAAGCCCGAAGACAGAGAAAGGGTCTTCTACAGGAAGCTCGAAAATTACCAAAGCAGGGGCTTCTACAGGAAGCCTGAGAGTGGCTAAAACTGGGTCTTCTACAGGAAGCCCAAAATTGGTAAAGAAAGGATCTTCTACAGAAGGCCCGGAAGTGGGCAAAGCAGGGTCTTCTACAGGAAGCCCGAAATCTGAAAAGAAGGGGCCCTCTACAAGGAGCTCTGAGAAAGCAAAAAGAAAGGAAGAGAAGGCTGGTATTCTCAAAAAGGAGGCAGCAGCTGCGCTGGCCGCCCTCAGTACACCTCCAAAGCCGAAGGAGAAGAGAGAGAGGGAGACCCCTCTACCATCTGAAGCCAGGAGAAATAAGAGGATAAACACGGGCAAGCCGCAGCCTCCACCCAACAGCCAAACCATTTTAGGGGATGTCCCTACTTCACCCAGTGCAAGAACCCCCTCTAAAACATCAGCCACCCCCGAGAGGGGAAGCCCAAAAATAGCTTCCTCGACACGAAAAATAGGCCAATTGCCTTCCGAAGCCCGGCTCAGGGAAATGGAAAAGGGGGATGAAGCGCCACCCTCGTCACCACCAGGGGCAGAAAAGGCAGGGCCACCAAAAACAGGAAAGGAAGAGCATGCTCCGGGCTCTAGTTCTCGGCCAAAGACGAGGAGCCAGAGCAAAGTTGCTCAAGGATGAGCAAATAGTTTAGCTGGGGGGTGATGATGAGCCCCAATTTTTGGTACAATTTGGGCTCATACTGGCCTACTTACCTTGCTCAACCATTCACATTTTACCACTTATGCATTCATTTCTTAGTATATTCATGTTGTTTGTAGGAAGAAGGGCAGGCATTATATCTATGTGACTAATACATGATGATTTCAGGTTCTTGGCATTAAAGAGAGCAGAAGACCACACAAAAGGAGACAGCAGAGGTGGCATTGCATGTTTATAGGGAGGTTGTCTACAGCTTTAAATGACTTCCCTCGTGCTTTTCACCTTAACTCCGAGCTCTAACAGCTCTCCCCACCGAGCTCAAAGGCAGCCAACACGTTCTACAGGATCAACAGTTTTACAGCAGTTTGACTCTCAGTTGGACAACCAAGCTCCACAAATGGAGGCAGCCAGCTTGATCCTCATTTTGTATAAATATGGAGGCCGTAGCCTTTATTAGAAGCTTTTTGAACTTTTGGAATTACTATTGTAATCTCTGAGCACGAGTTACAGCTCGGTTTTTGTTATTTTGTAAGCCAGTTTTGGCATGACATTAGACTTTTGATTATGAATAAAGGCAAGCAGATTTGGATCTAATTCTGAGTTTTTAAGGGAGCTATAACTCTCAGGGTAGGGCCTAACCTGAGAGCAATAGACCTCCTCTATTTTGTAGTGTTATTTGCCTTTCGTTCCAGCACTTTGTTTCTTTACTTTGACATGCAATTCGAATTTACAGTCTGCTGATTTAGTTTTCGTGTGATTGAGTAGGATTAGCTTATGGTTACTTTGCTTTCAGTTGCTTAGATTCGATAGGAGGTTTGTAATACACAGGAGCTCCAAGAAAAGGTTGTTAGAGATCACTGCCATCTCTGTTTAGGGATTGGGGTGCAGTCCATATCAACCACCAAAAAGAAACGCAGTCTTTTACTCCCATGCAAGTTGCAACATAGTCATTTCCATTGAATATCCATCCATGCACTTTTGATATTGAACCATACTTCTACATTTTTCATTCCATGCACGGCTTCTTTTCTAGGTTTTACATTGTTGTTCATAGGTTTAATGGCACAGGTATCATAGGTTGATGAATTCTCTTTTTTGATGCAAGACATAAGTCATTTGTTTCATTTACACTGCTCCATATCATTCCACTTCCTTCTTCTTCTTCTTGACCTCTCCTCAAGCCACCTACTCGGCCTCTGTTCAGCTCGTTCACCTTCCAACTCATCCATTACCACGTAGCTTCATCCTTTTGACCTTTTGTTGATCCCATCCTTCTATCCACCAACCACTTCGTGCACTCATTCTCTGTCCTATTTCTCTGCCCCTGAGTCATCACAAGTTCCATCTCCACCTTACCTATCCACCCAAACCATTCCATCCCTTCACCATCACCAAAACTTCCACTCACAGCACATCCTGTAGAAGTTAGCAGACTTCCTGTAGAATTCCCTGAGTTTCCTGTAGGATCCCCTGCAGACATCCTGTAGGAGCCTGCAAACTTGGTTGCCGAGCATCCAAACGTTGTAGACTTCTGTAGACTGATGCTAAGGATCCCCTGGGACCTCTCCTAGCCCCCCTGACCTTTCCCAAGCTTTCCTTCCTTTCGCACCACCTCTGCACAACCAAACCCTAATAAGAAACAAAATCATCATCACTCCAACCAATTAAGCAAAAATCCAAAAACATGTTCTTTTCAATCAAAGTAGTTTAAGTTCATGCATTTCACATCATTAGAAGTAATGGCATCATTTCCAGACACTTGCACTCCACCCATTGCATCCTAGAGGTTAAGCTAGTCAGATTAGGGTTTACTAGGGTTTCCATGTTTTGGTTGGCTTTCAGTTCATTTTTGCAAAATAGATTAATTTCCTTTAAGATAGCCTTCGTCCATCATTTAGCGAGCTTCTTCTGAGAGCATATAGAAGTTGGCTTGAGCCCTAGCGGACTTGTGCCAGCTGACCAAGTGACAGCTGCGACAAGAGCTAGTACTTGTGCATACAGCACCGTCGCTTCCAAGTTTGTACGAACTACCGGGTTGATAAAATTAGAGATAGGAAGCTCCAGGATTTGTAGCATTATTGCTACAATACTGGAGCCCACCAACAGACTCGCATGAGTGTTCTCAGCGTGCTTTGTAAATTTTCTATGTGACATACTGGAGCCTAAAACCTGAGCCAATGTGTAGTCCATGAAGGTAATCATTCAATGTGTGGTGGAGCTAAAAGGAAGAAGCCACATCATTGCCATAACACCTTGTCTTCCTTGGAGCCTTGGAGTCGTAGAGTTTTGCAGCCATGAATTTGTAAAGAAGAAGCCACACCATAGAGGAAGAAGCCATAGGGAGCCTACGAAGTATATGGTATGCATAAATTTTCAAATCTTGTTGAATACATGTCCGTGGAATAAAAGGGTTAAAGTGGAGTGGAAAATGTTTTTTTTTAAGGGTGGATCATCCATAAACTTAAGTTGTGTAAACCATTTATAAAAGGCAGATGACAAAGTTATTAAACTAAAATATTGTATGGATAAGTGATTATTAAATATTGTGTGAGAGAGAGTTATGGGTGAATATGATGAAAGAGAATTAGTGAAGGATGAGAGGAGAATTAGTAAATTGGAGAGTGAATTGAAAAAGAGACTATGATATCTTTCTTATTTCTTAATATTTTTGAGTAGAAATAATTTTTTGTAATGAGGTTGTTGGAACTATATTGTTAGTTGTAATTGTGTGTTATGTTGCACTTAAACTTAATAATAATAAAAATATGCTGGTGGTTGAGTTTTGATTTTTGGGGCATTGGTTCTTGTTGGAAATAATACTGAGAGGGGGGGTGAATCAGTATTATCAGATCAATCAATCTTTTTCAATGCTCAGAAACATATACGCTACTTCAGTTAGGTGAACCAGCGTGTACACGCTACTGTGACTAAATAAAACAGCGTATAAGAAGAAAACTCATAATTTAGTTAGCTTATTCTTCAGTTAAGTTCATCAGGACATTATTCACCACATTAACAGTAAACAGGTGCAGTATAACAGAACAGATCAAAAGCCACACACATGAACACCAAGATGTAAGGTGGAAACCCAATGTGGGTGAAAACCACCTGCTGCAAGTTGTCTCTATCTTTCTTTAATATGAAACTTCAGTTTACAATCTTTTGTACTGGTGCAGCCTTATACCAGTACGCAGGCTACAACCTGCAGAAGGCTACAACCTTCTCTCGTTCTCCAAACTTCCTTGGAAGGGAGCTCCAACCCCCTTTGCTCTTGTACTAGCCAAGATACTAGTACGTAGGTGCTGACCTACAATCTTCTTTCCTTCAGGTACCACCTTTCATACATTTTCAGACTGGATATTCCTGAAGCATAACATTACAATCTGTAGACCCCAATTCATTCAACTTTCACAACAGATCATTGAAGCATAAAACAACCAATACTTGTATTATCAAACTTTGAATCACTGAACCACTGAACCCTGTCAATCACCAGTTACCAGAACATAGAGCAGACTACAGAACTCTGCAATAACAGTCAGACCCCACTGTAAACCCAAAATCAAGCTTCAAAAGATATACGCTACTTCAATGAGCAAAACCCGCGTATACACGCGCTTTTACCGAAGCCAACCTGCGTACAGATCTAAAAATAAACTTTCTCAATTTGCAGCTGTACCAGACATCAGTTAGACCCAGAACATAACATTGCGACAATATGCAGATCTAGAAATACGCATAATCAACCATATCATGATAGTGCATTTCAAACCATTAGATCCCGATCTATCCTTAGATCTAGTCTTCCATCAACTGATGTGATCTCTCCTTGGCTTAGATCAAGCAACCCAGAACCTGCATATCAGATCTCTTTCTCTCTTAGATATTCAAGCCTTGTCGAAAGATGATATTGCCTAATGATCTTCTTCTCCTTATATAGTCTTAGGCCTTGCTCAATACCAAGAACCAAAACCATAGTAACACAATACCATCAACTTCAAAACTAGGGATCGACACGCCCGTCGAGACACAATGGTCCGAAATCATAGCCACAACTTCCAAGGACTAACCACCATGGACCAAAGGTACTTTTCCACATACACGCACTTTTTCTGAATCCAACTAGCGTGTACACGCGACTTGGGCTTAACGAACCTGCGTATATTAACTTCCTTGGCATGCTGTACTAAGATCTGTCTTCTGATTAAGTTGCCATCACCTGTACCAACGTCTGAGCACCTGTACCAACCTCTGAGTGAGTTGCCATCAAGGACAACACTTGAATCATAACGCCAACAATCTCCCCCTTTGGACTTGATGGCAACCACCACACCAAGTCACTCTCCCCCTTTGACATCAAGGGCAAAGGGCTGTGCTCCCCCTGAGGACATGCTGATACCTCTGCTTGGCTGTGCTGACTCATGCTCCCCCTGACAGTAGGCCAGATCTGCAAAAGATGTTCTTCAACAAGAACCAAGACTTATACACCATAAGGGACTTTCCTATCACCAAAAAACTCAATACTTACATCCATACTCCCTACCAAGAGGGGACATATCAGAAACAACCAATTACATTACAGCATTCATCCCAGGCATAGTGGGGAAACCAACATAGGCCGTTACATGACCTTGACACCATAAAAGAGATATCACAAGAGAGATATATGACATAGAGACAACAGATCTAGACCAAGACTTATGAAAGTCATCAGCAGCATATTATAAACATCTTTTTAGATCAGCAACCAGGATTTCTTTCTGAGCTCCTTTTCTTGAAATCAACAACCAAAACATCTGAATGCCAACAATGTTTTATGAGACTTTTAAGCTGCTCCCCCTGAACCTGTGCCTGCTGCACCTCCTGAAACCGTGCCTGATGAATTCTGACATACTCACTGCTGTTCAGAACTCCAGAGTTTGCCCTTGCTGTTCAGAACTTCATATACGCGATTCCTCCTGCATGAAACGGCGTATGGACGCGGATATAATCTCTGCAACATGCGTACACCATACACGCGACTTTCCCAGCATAAATCCGCGTGTATACGCGTATATACCTTTCGTAACTTGCGTATACCAACTTTTCTGTAGAACAGACAAGCTTCAACAGCAGGATGAAGCATCAACTACTCCCAGCTTTTGTCTGAGATATTCAAAAGTTTCCCTGGGCAGTGGTTTTGTGAGAATATCAGCAACTTGTTCCTTAGAAGGAACATACTCCAACTTGACCTTCTGCTCAAGCACTTGTTCCCGAAGAAAATGGTACTTGATTGGTATGTGCTTGGTCTTTGAGTGCATGACTGGATTCTTTGAAATGCTGATTGCACTTGTATTATCACATAAGATAGAGACGGGTGGAGTGCAAGTGATTTGAAAGTCCTGCAAGGTCTGCATCATCCAAAGAAGTTGTGTGCAACAAGATGCTGCAGCCACATATTCTGCTTCAGCTGTAGATAAGGCAATCGAACTCTGTTTTTTGCTGAACCAAGATACTAATCTGGAACCCATGAAGAAAGCACCACCACTTGTGCTTTTCCTATCATCCACACTTCCAGCCCAATCTGCATCTGTGTAAGCATGAAGAGTGAGATCTGTATTTCTAGGATACCATAAGCCATAGTTTTGGGTCCCTTGAAGATACTTGAAGATTCTTTTGACTGCCTGAAGATGAGTTTCCTTTGGGTTGGCTTGAAATCTTCCAACCATTCCTACTGCATGTGTAATATCTGGTCGAGTACCTGTCAAATAAAGCAAACTCCCAATCATGGATCTATAAGTGGGTTGGTGAACTGCTGCTGATTCATCATTTGCACTGAGGCTGCATCCTGTAACCATGGGTGTACATACTGACTTTGACTCTTCCATGCCATACTTCTTCAAGATCTGCTTGAGGTATTTGGTTTGAGATAAGAAGATACCTCCTTCATTTTGTTGGATTTGCAATCCAAGAAAATATGTCAATTCTCCAAGAAGTGACATTTCGAATTCTTTCTGCATAACCAAGGCAAAGTTTTGACTCATAGTCTCTTCATTGCTGCCAAAAATAATATCATCTACATAAACAACAAGAATTAGCAATTTGTTATTTTCAACTTTTATATAGAGATTGCTATCTGCTGATCCTTTTGAAAAGCCTTGTTGGTGAAGATATTTGTCCAACCGATAGTACCAAGCCCTTGGAGCTTGTTTGAGTCCATAGAGTGCCTTTTTCAATCTGCATACAAGGTTTGGATCATTCCCAAGAATGAAACCATCTGGCTGCTCAATATATACTTCTTCTTCTAAGTCTCCATTCAGGAAGGCTGATTTCACGTCCATTTGAAATACCTTGAAGTTTTGAAAGCTTGAGAGAGCAAGGAACATTCGGATGGCCTCAAGTCTTGCCACAGGAGCAAAGGTCTCTTCAAAATCTATTCCTTCTTGCTGTGCATACCCTTTACAAACAAGTCTGGCCTTGTTTCTAATTACTTCTCCATTTTCATTTAATTTATTCTTGAAGACCCATTTTGTTCCTATTACATTCTTATCTTTTGGTCTAGGAACTAATTCCCAAGTGTTGTTCTTTTCGATTTGCTCAAGTTCTTCATCCATTGCTTTGACCCAACATTCATCTTTGCATGCCTCTTTCACATTTTGTGGTTCAGTGGAGGAGAGTAGTGCCAAGTAGCTTGAAGCTTCTGCAAGTGTCCTTCTTGTTTGTACTCCTGCTTCTTTCTGCCCCACAATCTGAGTTTCTGGATGATTCTTTTGAACATATCTGGATGGAGTCTTCTCTTCTATTCTTGTCTGCTCCTCTGGTTCTTCTTGAGATTCTTCTTCTTCTTGAGGTTCTTCTTCTTCATCATTTCGCCTTTGAGAGTAACCTTCATCTTCTTCAATGTCTTCATGATGAACTTGCCTAGGAATATATCCCTTCTCATCAACCACTATATCAATACTGTCAACAATTCTGCCAAGTCTTTTATTGTAGCACTTGTATGCTTTGCTATGTGGAGAATAACCAAGAAGAATGCCCTCATCTGCTCTAGGTTCAAGTTTGCCAAGTTGCTCATCAGTATTCTTAATATAACATTTGCTCCCAAAGATTTTGAAATGCTTCACGGAGGGAGTTTTACCACTCCAAAGCTCATGAGGTGTTTGAGTGCTGTTTACTCGGACATTTGTTTTGTTAAGAATAATAACAGCAGCATGTGCAGCTTCACCCCAGAAGGTTGCAGGAGTACCTGATTCATCGAGCATAGCACGAGCCATTTGTTGGATAGTTCTGTTCATTCTTTCCACAACCCCATTTTGCTGAGGAGTTCTAGCTGTAGAGAATTCTCTTCTTATCCCATGTTCATCGCAGAAATCGAAAAATTCATTTGATGTGAACTCCCCACCTCTGTCAGATCTGAGGCACTTAATTTTGTGTCCTGATTCATTTTCAGCCAATGCTTTGAAGGATTTGAATTTTTCGAATGCTTCATCTTTGTGCTTCATAAGCCCTAACCAAACAAACCTTGAGAAATCATCAATGAATAATATCAGATATTCTTCTCCTCGAGGTGTCCTTTTCCTAAATGGACCACATACATCTGTATGGACTAGCTCAAGAGGCAAGCTAGCTGATCCTTCCTTCTCTGGAAAGTTAGTTCTGGTTTGCTTTCCAAACTGACAAGATTTGCATATGGTGTTGTCTGGAATTTTGATATCTGGAAGATCGCGAACTGCCTGATATTTGCATGCTTTCCTTATTTGTGAGAAGCTTAGATGTCCCAACCTTCGATGCCATAACCAGTGCTCTTCATCCTTGCTAAGATAGCATTGTTGTTGTCCTTCTTCAAATATGTACAGATTATTTGGAGTTCTTTTGCCTTTGAGAACTGTTTTACCTGTATCAAGATCACGAACAAGACATCCATTCGATCTGAAAATAACCTCGGTTTTTTGATCACACATCTGGCTGACACTTAGTAGATTATGCTTCAATCCATCAACATACAAAACATTTCCAGCCTTGACCTTTTCTTTCAAAGGAGCAATACCTTTTCCTTTTATAGTTGCAGGAGTATCATTTCCAAAAGAAACTTTCTTTCCCTTTTCTAAAGTAGAATAAGATTCAAGTTTTTCTTTATCACCTGTCATATGTTTCGAACATCCACTGTCAATGTACCATAGATTTTCCTGTCCTTCTGCATAAAAAGCTATCCCACATCTTTCTGTTTGAGGTTCCTTTATTCTCCATTTTTTGGTGCTCGTGGCTTGTTCCTTTTTCTCCTGAAACCTGCTCCTGCATTCAGAGTCTTTATGACCAAAATTATTGCAAATAGAACATTCAACTTCATTTTCAAGAACCGAAAAGTTGTTATAGGTCCTCTTTATAATCCCTTTCATACTTCTTTGTTTTTGAGCTTCCCTAGTCATGATTGTTTTATATGCAACACACTGAGCTGCTTTGTGACCAAAGTTATGGCAAGAAAAGCATTGTCCATTGAAGAAGCTTCTGCGGTTATTGAATCTACCAGCCAACTGATTGTAATTTCTATTTTCATCTATTCTTGAGCCAAACTGAGAAGATTTTACCTGTGGTTGGTTGTAGCTTTTGTTCACCTTTAAGAAGGATTGTCCCTGATAGTTTCTGTTTGTAATTCGTCCCTGCTTTACCTGATTATCTTCATTGTTCTTCTGCTCATTTCTTCTTGCTGCATCAAGATAACTTTTTGAGGTGGATGCTTTAGAGGTTTCTCCATTATAGCCCAAACCTGTCTTGTTTAGAGGAGACCGCTGCACATTGATAATCTCATCCAAAGTTTCAGATCCTTTGACAAACTTAAGATTAATAGCTTTTGTTTTCTCAATTTCTTTTCTGAGACCAACAATTTCACCTTCTAGTTTTTCAAGATGTTTTTCCTTTTCATCAATTTGAAATTGCAAAGTATCAATGATCACACTCTTTTCTTCTATGCATCTCTTGAGTCTAGTAATTTCATTATAGAGATTATCCACATCTACAGCATCCTCATAATCATCATCTTCAAATGCCATTAACAGCTTATATTTATTACCTTGTTCATCTTCATCACTGTTTGATAAGCCATCACTATCTTCATGGGTGTAGTAGCTTTTCTTATTTGCACTTTGTTTCTTGTTCCATCTAGCAAGTTCTTTTCCTTTATCCTTATAAGGACATTTTGCAGCATAATGACCTACTCTTCCACAAGCAAAGCATTTGAAAGGTAGCTTACCTCTGAACCTTCCAGAACCCATTTGAAGATTTCTGACAAAATTTGATTCTTCTTCCTCTTCTTCTGGAACATGGCTTGCTTCATAGTAATCTTCTTTTCTTGATGCCTTAAAAGCAGCTTCCCTTCTGTCAGATGGACCTCCCTTTCTCATTTCATAAGCAGTTAGAATTCCATGTAGCTGAGACATAGTGAGAACACAGAGATTTTCTTTTTCTTCTATTGCAGATACTTTAGATTCAAACTTGGGGGATAATGATCTTAGAATCTTTTGAACTACTATAGTCTCTTTTATTTCTTCACCCAAATTTTTCATGCAATTAACAATCTCATCTACCCGAAGAAAATAATTAGCCACACTTTCATCATTATACATCTTGAGAGTCTCATATTGAATCCTGAGAGTTTGAAGTTTAGCTTGCTTTACCTGTTCATCTCCTTCATAGCTAGTGATCATTTTGTCCCATATCTCTTTTGCTGATTTGAAGTGCATGACCTTCATGAATTCTGTTTGGGATATACTTCCTAATAGAGTACTGACTGCTTTTGCATTTGTTTCATACTGCTTTTTCTCAGCCGGATCTGTAGGAGTAGCTGAAGGAAAAGCATAGCCTGTTTCTACAATGTTCCAAACTTCTGTACCAAGAGATTGAAGATATGCAGTAACTCTTACCTTCCAATAATTGAAATTTGTCCCATCAAAAATCGGTGGCCTGATTGATGCTTCTTTCTCGTAGTTGCTCATGATGAATGATCTCCCTTCAAGCGATCAAGCTTCTCTGAAGGACCTGCTCCGATACCAATTGTTGGAAATAATACTGAGAGGGGGGGTGAATCAGTATTATCAGATCAATCAATCTTTTTCAATGCTCAGAAACATATACGCTACTTCAGTTAGGTGAACCAGCGTGTACACGCTACTGTGACTAAATAAAACAGCGTATAAGAAGAAAACTCATAATTTAGTTAGCTTATTCTTCAGTTAAGTTCATCAGGACATTATTCACCACATTAACAGTAAACAGGTGCAGTATAACAGAACAGATCAAAAGCCACACACATGAACACCAAGATGTAAGGTGGAAACCCAATGTGGGTGAAAACCACCTGCTGCAAGTTGTCTCTATCTTTCTTTAATATGAAACTTCAGTTTACAATCTTTTGTACTGGTGCAGCCTTATACCAATACGCAGGCTACAACCTGCAGAAGGCTACAACCTTCTCTCGTTCTCCAAACTTCCTTGGAAGGGAGCTCCAACCCCCTTTGCTCTTGTACTAGCCAAGATACTAGTACGTAGGTGCTGACCTACAATCTTCTTTCCTTCAGGTACCACCTTTCATACATTTTCAGACTGGATATTCCTGAAGCATAACATTACAATCTGTAGACCCCAATTCATTCAACTTTCACAACAGATCATTGAAGCATAAAACAACCAATACTTGTATTATCAAACTTTGAATCACTGAACCACTGAACCCTGTCAATCACCAGTTACCAGAACATAGAGCAGACTACAGAACTCTGCAATAACAGTCAGACCCCACTGTAAACCCAAAATCAAGCTTCAAAAGATATACGCTACTTCAATGAGCAAAACCCGCGTATACACGCGCTTTTACCGAAGCCAACCTGCGTACAGATCTAAAAATAAACTTTCTCAATTTGCAGCTGTACCAGACATCAGTTAGACCCAGAACATAACATTGCGACAATATGCAGATCTAGAAATACGCATAATCAACCATATCATGATAGTGCATTTCAAACCATTAGATCCCGATCTATCCTTAGATCTAGTCTTCCATCAACTGATGTGATCTCTCCTTGGCTTAGATCAAGCAACCCAGAACCTGCATATCAGATCTCTTTCTCTCTTAGATATTCAAGCCTTGTCGAAAGATGATATTGCCTAATGATCTTCTTCTCCTTATATAGTCTTAGGCCTTGCTCAATACCAAGAACCAAAACCATAGTAACACAATACCATCAACTTCAAAACTAGGGATCGACACGCCCGTCGAGACACAATGGTCCGAAATCATAGGCACAACTTCCAAGGACTAACCACCATGGACCAAAGGTACTTTTCCACATACACGCGCTTTTTCTGAATCCAACTAGCGTGTACACGCGACTTGGGCTTAACGAACCTGCGTATATTAACTTCCTTGGCATGCTGTACTAAGATCTGTCTTCTGATTAAGTTGCCATCACCTGTACCAACCTCTGAGCACCTGTACCAACCTCTGAGTGAGTTGCCATCAAGGACAACACTTGAATCATAACGCCAACAGTTCTTAGCTAGGTTAAATTGGAACACATTGTATTCATTTTCTGTATTTTCTCTATTTGTATCTCTCTTATTCTCAAGTGGTGACAAGCACTATTGTTTTTCATAAACTTGTTGGCACAAATTATTTTATTGGAGAAAATGCATGCAACCTATATTCATCACTAAATCTTTATGGAAATCTTGATGGATATACAAAGCCTTTTCCTGATGAATTCAAAACATTGAGTGATGATGACAAGAAATATCTAAAGGAACTTATTAAAAAATATAATGAAACACTCATAGGGAGTATTATTGAAGAATCTTAATTTCTAAGAATTAATGGCGTAGCATCATCCAAGAAAGTGTGGGATATATTACAGAACACATATGAAGGTGTGTTTATAACTATTGAGAAACCAAATGCTATGTGATTCAACACTTGATTTCTCTTCTTGAAAATTACTTTTTAATATTATATGTGTTCTTTTTAGTTCTTATGTAATATTTATCAAGAAAATAATACAGATGTTCTATCTTTCAAGAAAATATAGAGATCACAATGAGGCAAGAGACACCAAAAATAAGGCGAGAGGGAAGGGAAAAACCCACAACAGGAAAACCCAAAAATACTTCTCTTATATAATCATATCAAAATGAAAGGTGTCCAAGACTTAGACCAAGAACTAACTCCCACCAAGATACCAAGTCAAACCCTCCTCCAAGTCACCTCCAAGAGTCAACGTGAATGTTGGCCAAACCGTTTCAGATCTAGTCAAGATTTTGGAATTTAGACCTACAAAAAAGGGGGACAAAAATTGATCTCCATCTACCTCAGAAATCTCGGCCTATTTCATAGAATTCATTACCCACATATGTGAGCTGGTAGAATTCAAAGTTTGGTCAATGATGCTATATTTTCCATGTATTGACTTGCCTCTTCTTTCTCCTTTGACTCAATATACTTATCCTTTGTTAGGTGTGTTGTAACATGTGTTTTGTTGCTTGTAGTATTCATTTTTCATTCAAGAACTTGAAAATATTTCAAAAAAGATTAAAGCAAGAGGAAGAAGTGATAATGACATAGCGGAAGACCCAGAACATTGAAGAAACCCGAAACATAGAGGAGACATTGAAGAACAACGTAAAAACCCAAGTATGAGAGTAGCGAAGAGATGAAGAATAAACGCACAGGAACCGTTGGATCTAGAAGATCAACAGACGAGATTTGTTCATGATGAGCGGCCAGGATTTAGTCATAAGATAGAGCTAAGAAATGAATGACGAAGATTCAATCTAAGCACTGGTGAAAGGAGAAAGTCGGGAATCGATATGGATCGTCAGATCTACAGATGGGTGAAATCGACGGATATCGGGTCAAAAGATGCACATTGGTTAATTCAAAAGCCGGACCCAAACTTTTATAGGTTGAGAGTTTATAACTCCCATTGGGTCTAGAAAGGGTGTTAAACCTGTAGGAATTTACAGGGTAAGTTCCACAGAAAGAATACCAAAAGGACACCGCTCACAACCAGATCTCAAATCAATACACCAGTATTTTTGACGTGGTTAAAACCCTCAGAGTGCAAGGAGGGAAACAGTCCACGGCCTGTCCCAACGCGGGTACTACAGGCAATTTATTAATCAAAGAATGAAAATTTACATAAGCTTCTCTCATGCACGGATTACCCGAACAATGACCCTACATGCGCTTTAAATAGAACTCATGGACCAATCGGGTGTCAAGCCACGGATCAAGTGTCGGTAATACCGAGGTGAGAGTGAACCGTCAGATCACTACATATCGTGACCGTCGGATTGTAAGTTACAAAATGTACAACGGTAAAGAAACACACTTTACCTAACTCTAACCTAACTCTATACTAGACCAAGTTGAACTTAACTATATCCTATGTGTCGGAATATCCTAACATCCCCCCTTAAGAACAACTTGGGATAGGATTGAAGGATTTACAAATATGACACAATAGGAGAAGGAAGGAGGCACTAGAGCCTATCCCCCCTTAGTGACAACTTCCTGAACTCCAAGCATATATCAAAGTTTAGTGAACTTCGCCTCTGTGAGAGCCTTTGTCAAGATGTCTGCAACCTGATCATCTGTTGGACAATAGTGCACTTCAAGAACATGGTCATGAATGAGCTTTCTGATGAAGTGCATGTGTAGTTCAATGTGTTTGCTGCTCTGTCGGAATATCCTAACAAAACCTCGCATAACTATTCCACCTGATATCGTTTTGGAACATCATATCAAGAAGATCTAGATCAACGGTCACAAAAGCGTCGGGCTAGTTTGGTGATCAGAAAAAGACATTAGCCATCAGATCGAGGACAAGATCAATGGTGGAGAAAGGTCGCGATAAAGGAATTTGAAGGGAAAATTTAAAACTATAAGCGGGATTTCGAGTGAATTAAAAGTGGTAAATGGTATTTAGAGGAAAGCACCGATTCCATTTAACGGTTGACACATAGCACTAAGGGAGAGATAAAAACTGCTCATTTCGGGCAAGTAACTCTTGTATAAATAGCCCACCTGAAATTGATATCAGCCGTCAGATCCTAGGGTTGAAATCTACCGTGGAGAATGGTCGGACCCAAAAATATATACATTATGTTTTAAACTCTCGGCACATCCGCCTTATCACGTATTGTAAAGGTTTACATTGATATAACATTTGAAAGGTCGATTGCGATTTGTGATGCGAAGTCAATGGAGTGTTGAACGGGCGGATCTTACGGATTTATGGAGCAAGATTAATTCTTTTTGAGTTTCGTATTAATCAAAGGTTCGTGTTGATTTCGCCATGTAAAGAGGAAGAGCCAAATCTAAAGAGGAAGACAATCGGGTATGTTCTTTTTGTATTTTGGCCAATCAAAATGCCCGATACATACGTAAGCCCAGATTTACACACGACTAACATAGTTTATCACGACTAAAATGAATTAATCATTATTTAAGCATATACAGAAGAACTCAATAGTGGATTAATAGAGCAAGCCAACAGTTATCGTCCTCTTCTAAATTCAGTTATTTTCCTGTTATTTCATGTTCTTTGAGGTGTCTTTTACCCTCTGTAAAAGTTTTACTTCAGATAGTTAGAGAAGTAGTTAAATAATTTGATAGTTTTAGAAATCGACAATTGTTCCACAATGTATAAAAGGATGAAAATTTACAAAGAAGGGTTTCGAATTTTGGGAGAACTCGGAGACAACACCATTGTATTCATGATATAATTGTTGATTAATGAAGAATCAGAAGTTTCCATGCATTTGCTGGGTATGATTTTGTGACTTCTCTGTTATGTGCCATCTTATGTTTTCTTCCTTCAAGTATGGTAATGAAGCTGGAGGTCTTTATTTACTTAGGTAGATAAAGTTAAAGTTCCTTAAAAGAGCGCTCCTATACTTGAAATTTTCACCTTTCTTTCTAAGTTAAATATAGTAGTTTCTATCCAAGGCAACATATTATCTTTAACTTCCCCAAGAGTCATAGATAGTAGGTTCTGTTTTAAACAACATATTTTTCATGATTCAGTTCTCACCTTCATAATTCTTCCAAGTTACAGATAATAGTTTCTGCATAAGGTAGCATACTATTTTTAACTTCTTCAAGCTTTCTTCGTTTATCATTCATATTCAACTATCAAATGGCATTCTGATATTTCCTTGTCACCTAAGTATTGAGATTAAAATACCAAGTCTCCAGGTCCTTCATTTGAGAACACAACATATATCTAAGTGACAAATAAGTGACAGTAAATAATATTTATTAATGTCTTAAGCACAATTTCTCTACAGCTAGGAAATTGGTTTATTAAGGTACAACAAGCTGCATAAAATAATTCATGTGATGATGAGTGAATGTAGTCCAAAGAGGTAAAATTATCTCTTTATATATAGTTGTCTAGGAGGGTCAAATGGGTGAAACCCTGGAGGACCAGGATGACTTGTCCAAGGAGGGCCAACTTGGTCATCTTGTGGGCTTATGACTCAAAATAAAAATTCAATTTTTTTTCTTACAAATGTCTAAATGAGACATTGTTGGGTCCCTATAATACTAGTGATTACCCCATTACTATTGTAGTTATAGCCCTTATTAATATTGTTGTGCCCCCATTGCCCCCATATTGTTATTACTGTGCCCCATAGAATCCCTCTATTGTTATTTTTGTGGCTTTATATTATTATTGTTAGGTCGGCTGGATTATATTGTGACTCCTTAGACTCCTATATATAGAAAGGAGGTTGTGTCATTTGTATCATCCAAGAATTTTTCATTTATGTAATGTAAAGGAGGTTTCCCCCTCGAAGAGGCTGAATTCTAAGGCATTGATCTATCTTTTCTATCTTTTCTTGAGCTGGTTTCATAACATTTGGTATCAGAGCTTTGGAATCTAGGGTTTCACTGCTCCAAACAGGTCATCGTGGCATTTTCGCTATAACATTTTTTCTGCGACGTTTCAGAAGTTTAGAAAAAAACCCATTTGAGAAGAAATCGTGCTAAACCTCGGCTCTGAATTTCAGAGCCTTTCGCGCTATATTTGCAGAGATATGATCTGAGGAAGTTGGTATTTTTGCAGACTCCTGAATTACATTCCAAACAGGTGACCTAGGGAAAATCGTCATAACTTTCTCTCTGGGGATCAGATTGAAATTTCGTAAGAAGGTATAGAAAGAGGACGGACTGTAGTTTCTTGTATGCAGTTTTAAAATCCAAAGGTCGAAACAGTGACTCGTGGCATGTCGTACAAGTTCGCTCTACTGAACTAGTCTATAATCAAGTCACTGTGGGAGATTTCACATAACACTTCCTTGGAGAATCCAATTTGGGTTAGACTTGTGGCATTGGAAAGAGGACATAGAGGGCTACTGCAGGTCACAAATTCAGAACTAGATAATCGAAAAGTACAAAGATACATCAGAGGCAATATCGAGCTCCTACAAAGTGAAAAAAGGTATGTAGATTTTCTTAAATTTTTGCTTAAGCTTGGTTTGAAAATTTATTTTGAAGGAATTCAAAGGGCATAATAGAGCATTATTATCGGTAACTAATGCCCCAAGGAAAGAAAATGCAAACACCTAGTAAGGAACCTGAAAGCTCTAACATGACACATGAAGAAGAAGAAGAAATGCTATATGATATATCAAAATTACAAGAACAAGTGCAACAAGTGTCACTTGCACAAAAAGAAACAGAATCTAAGATGGATGGTTTAAGGAAAGATGTAGAAGCTAAGATGGATGGTTTAAAGAAGGGTGTAGAAGCTAATATGGATTGTTTAAAGAAAGGCGTAGAAGCTACGATGGATGGCATGGAAGCGAAGGTGAATGGCATGGATGCTAAAATTGATGGCATGGATGATAAGATGGAAGAATTGAAGATAAATATGAATAATTTGCTACAAGAAATGGTCACTAGAAAGGTCAAAAGAAGAGGATATACTCCAGGAACAAAGCCTAGATAAAGAAGAAATGAATCCGACCATATCTTTTAATGCATTGGCGGGAATTACCACTCCTCAAACCATCAAGATAGAAGGACAAATCAAGAAGAAAAAGGTAATAGTGTTGATTGATTCAGGAAGTACCCACAATTTTATTCATTGTAAGGTAGCAAGAGAATTGAATTGCTTCTTATATCCAGCACCAGAGTGTCAAGTGATGGTTGCAAATGAAGGAACAATAGATTACTCGGGAAAGTGCCATAATATCAAGCTATCCATGGGAGAATATGTATTGACTAGCCCAATGCTTTCCATTCCAATGGGAGGTGTTGATGTTGTACTAGGAGTCCAATGGCTACAATCCTTGGGTAAAATAGCTTTTAATTTTCAAGAACTTTTCATGAAATTTTCTGTGGAAGGAAAGGAAGTTGAATTAAGGGGTATTGCAAGGAAACCAGGAAAGATAATCAGCTCTAACGGTATGACAAAGCTTCTAAAAAAGGAACAAAGAGGTGTAATTGCACAATTATGTTCGCTAGATGTGTCCACAGTGGAATCATCTATTTCTCCAGATCTCCAAAAAGTCTTAAACAATCATTCCAAGGTATTTGAGACTCCCAAAGGTCTCCCACCTATTCGTGATCATGATCATGCTATTCATCTGATTCCAGGAAGTGTTCCTCCAAACATCAGGCCGTACAGATATCCCTATGCCCAAAAGAGTGAAATTGAACGTATGGTTGCAGAAATGCTGGAGGCTGGTATAATTCAACCAAGTCAAAGTTATTTCTCTACTCCAGTTGTATTGGTGCACAAGAAGGATGGATCATGGCGCATGTGTCCGGATTATAGGGAGCTCAACAAGCTCACTATTAAAGATAAGTTTCCCATTCCTGTCATTGATGAATTACTGGATGAATTGCATGGATCAATTTACTTCACCAAGTTGGATCTTCGTTCAGGATATCATCAAATCAGAATGAAGATTGAAGACATTTCGAAAACAACATTTAGAACTCATGAGGGTCATTATGAATTTTTGGTCATGCCTTTTGGCCTTACCAATGCACCTTCAACATTTCAAGGTTTGATGAATTCAATTTTCAAACCATTCCTTAGAAAATTTGGTTAGTATTTTTTGATGATATACTAATCTACAGCAAGTCTTGGAAGGATCATGTTGAACATGTTGACAGGGTGTTACAACTATTGGAGGAGAAACAATTATATGCAAAAAGATCCAAATGTTTCTTTGGAGTACAAGAGGTGGAATATTGGGGTCATATTGTATCTCATGAAGGAGTTAAGGTAGACCCTAGCAAAATTAAAGCCATTAAGGAATGGAAAATTCCCACATCCATAAAGCATCTGCGAGGATTTCTCGGGTTGATAGGGTATTATCGCAAGTTTGTTAAGAATTATGGGAGAATAGCAGCACCTCTAACAACATTATTGAAGAAAGATGCATTTTCATGGACTCCAGAAGCAACAAAGGCCTTCGAGCATCTTAAAGAGGCAATGTGCCAAGCACCGGTCTTAGCTACACCGGACTTCACAAAAACCTTTATTGTGGAATGTGATGCTTCAGGAAATGGAATTGGTGTTGTTTTAATGCAAGATGAAAGACCCATTGCTTTTGAAAGTCGTCCAATCAAGGGAATGTTTTTACACAAAGCTATTTATGAGAAGGAAATGTTGGCAATACTCCATGCACTTAAGAAATGGCGACCCTACCTAATGGGAAGACACTTCAAGGTAAAAACGGATCATGATAGCCTTAAATACTTTTTAGAACAAGGATTATCCTCTGAAGAGCAACAAAAGTGGGTCACAAAGATGTTGGGTTATGACTTTGAAATCATCTACAAAAAAGGGAAGCAAAATGTGGTGGCAGATGCACTCTCAAGAAAGGATGAGGATGTGGAAGCATTGTTGTGCGCCATTTCTATTATCCAACCAGATTGGATAAACGAAGCAAGGGAGGAATGGAAGAATGACGAAGAAGTGTGGGCACTTATTCGAAAGTTAAAACAAGATTCCAGTATGTCTGATACATTTAGCTGGAAAAATGATTCGTTATGGTACAAAGATCGCTTATACCTCTGTAAGAATTCCCAGCTAAAACAAAAGATTCTTATGGAATTGCACACTTCTCCCTTAGGAGGGCACTCAGGATTTTTAAAAACTTACCACAGGGTTAAGAAGGAATTTTTTTGGGATTGCCTTAAATCAGATATTCAAAAGTTTGTGGCAGAATGTTTGGTTTTCCAGCAAAATAAAGTTGAAACAATT
Source organism: Pinus tabuliformis (assembly GCA_031772625.1). Taxonomy (NCBI): domain Eukaryota; kingdom Viridiplantae; phylum Streptophyta; class Pinopsida; order Pinales; family Pinaceae; genus Pinus; species Pinus tabuliformis. The sequence goes on from CM062806.1 coordinate 607,513,280, forward strand.
AAGACACCAGGTCTATTACAACCTTTATCCATTCCAAGCCAACGTTGGGAGGAGGTTTCAATGGATTTTATCACAGGTTTACCCAAGTCTGAGGGAAAGAGTGTCATCATGGTGGTAGTTGACAGACTTACCAAGTATGCACACTTTTGTGCATTATCACATCCATTTAAAGCCAGTACAGCTTCTACTGCATTTATGGAAACAATTAAAAAGCTACATGGAAACCCAAAGATTATTGTAAGTGACAGAGATCCCATTTTCACTGGAAATTTTTGGACATAATTATTTTCTTGTCTTGGTACTCAGTTAGCTCATAGCTCATCTTATCATCCTCAATCTGATGGGCAAACTGAGATAGTAAACAAATGTTTGGAAGGATATCTTCGTTGCTTTGTATCTGATAAACAGACACAATGGGTCAAATGGTTGCCTCTGGCTGAATGGTGGTATAACACTTCCTTCCATACAACAACAAAAATGACCCCATTTATGGCACTTTATGGGTATCAACCACCATCCATCACATCATATTTAAGAGAAAATTCTAAGGTTCAGGCAGTGGAACATCACATCGAACATCAACAACAAGTCCTCCAACTCTTAAAGGATAACCTCGTGTTGGCACAGAATAGAATGAAACAACAGGTAGATCAACATCGCAATGAAAGAAGTTTTGATGTAGGTGATTGGGTATTCCTACGGCTACAACCATATAAGCAAATGTCCCTCAAGCAAGCTAAGAAGGATAATAAATTATCACCAAAGTATTATGGTCTGTACAAGGTGTTTCAAAAGATTGGTACTATGGCATACAAATTGGAGCTTCCTGCAGCTTCTCGATTGCACCCAGTTTTCCATGTTTCATGTTTAAAGAAGGTTATAGGCGACAAGCTCCCAGTTCAAACAATATTGCCAGAACTTGACGAGGAAGGAAAAATTATATTGGAACCAGAAGCAGTCATAGAAACAAGAACTCGACAGCTACGAAATCGATCAATTTCAGAGTATCTTATCAAGTGGAAGAACTTATCCGCTGAAGATTCCACATGGGAGGATGACAATTTTATGCAGAAGTATCCAGGACTACTCAAGCATTGAGGAAAACACTTTTTTGAAGGAGAGGGGCATGTTGGGTCCCTATAATACTAGTGATTACCCTATTACTATTGTAGTTATACCCCTTATTAATATTGTTGTGCCCCTATTGCCCCCATATTGTTATTACTGTGCCCCATAGAATCCCTCTATTGTTATTTTTGTGGCTTTATATTATTATTGTTAGGTCGGCTGGATTATATTGTGACTCCTTAGACTCCTATATATAGAAAGGAGGTTTTGTCATTTGTATCATCCAAGAATTGTTCATTTATGTAATGTCAAGGAGGTTGCCCCCTCGAAGAGGCCGAATTCTAAGGCATTGATCTATCTTTTCTATCTTTTCTTGAGCTGGTTTCATAACAGACATGACCCAAATATCTTTTCTTTTGACTATTTTTAGCATGAAGAACATGCTTTGACATAAATATAAAAAACACATCAAGATAAAATTATATTATGAAGAATGATCCTAGTTACAATTTCAACACTCCCTCTTAACTAGGGTGGTAATCATAATGACTCATAGGGATATTCTAAATTTGGATTATTCATATAAGAAAGGATCTGGATTGATAAGCATCAATGATGATAACATCATTGTAACACCCCCTCCTAGGTCTACCCAAAGTAACCATGCCAACTGGGGTAAACATGAGGAGAGATGATACTACAATTAGATTCAACCTCATATGTAACCTTAAGGAAGTCGAATTGAGGGAACATCACTTACAGTCATCCAACATCATCAAAGAGCCCCTCAAGAGACAAGTCAACCACTCAGACAACTTGTCCCTGGGTCCCACTGTTATTCTTCAGCTCTTAGGCCTCAGTCTCTCTCATGTTATGGGCAAGGGAGCGACCATCAACCTAAATTCACTCTCACAAACCTTCCTACCAGATACTGTGGTCCAGAATTGCCACTCTAGGATTTGAGCCACTTTTCTAGCCCATAATCCTGGCCTCTACCCAGAACTTTTTATAACTTTCAAAAATATTAAAAACATGATAACCATGTTCATCAATCAAAATCACACCGAGGACTAGGCCTGAGCATCCCCAACTGGGATTGACATTCTGTCAAACACTTGGCATCAATGCAACCTACAAGTCTAGGAGACAAGACATAGCATAAATGACTGAAACTAAAATTATGAAACATAACTAGAAGGATCACCTCCCTCTCCATTTAACTATTACATCATCAATTAGGTCTTGCATCCATCCATTTAACAGTTACAAGTACATATATGAAATAACCATGATATGAACCACTCATTCAACTATGCTTGTAACCAGCATAAAACCATATAAATATCAGAGATATAATATCCATTAAATCCACATATAAATAAGTGCAAAAGTAAGAGAACTTAGCTTTTATTACTCATAGGAAAATCTGACCAAGTTTGTGACTTCCATGTACCACCTGACCATAGACATTGTCATGCGGAAAGAGTCGTTAGTGCGGACACAACCGACCTCCCTAGAAGCAAAAGCTTTCTAGTGACAAACAAGACAAATAAAGCTACCTTTCTCTAAACATGCATTGCAAATACAAGTAATCAGGGGGTCTTTAACATACCTTTAGTCCAACGCTTTGTAGTAGTCCAGCCTCGCCGATCCGGATGAGCTCCTCCTTCTCTTCGAAACCTGCATTCACTAACAAGCCAAAAGATTAAATAGCACCTGATAAACTCATAAAACAATACATATCTATCATATAGACCAAGGAGTATATGAAACAAACCATGAATAACAATCTGTTGAGAAAAATAAGTTCATTTGCATTAAAAGGTAACAAAAGGAACCATTACAACCTGAGCCTTGGTGTTGTGCAAGTTCCTCCTAGGGTCCAACAAGAGTTTTCCTTTACTTTGATCAGCTCACCCACTCTCAAATAAGGCTAGGAAAGGATGGGAATCTCTCCTCTCAAACTTTACAAGGGAGTCCTAATTTCAGCAACATCTACCCTTAGGAATGTTCAGCTTTCAACCTCCCTCCCTTTGGCCCAATCCCTGTATTTATAGTGCTCTAGAGGAAGTTATTCAGGTCCACCATCAATGGGATAAGCCCCTCTTTGGATGGGATAGCTCCCCTCTTGATGGGATAAGTTCCTCTTTGGTAGGGATACATGAACCATCTGGAGGCGCTTCATACACGTCAAACAAGCTTCTAGAAGGCTCTAGAAATGACCACAAGTAACTTTTTTGGAGTGAAACTTGCGCCTTTTGACCTTTACAGGAGTACGCACCCATTGCTTTACATACAGAGCGTACAAGTACGCAGGTATTGTGAACTTGGAGTGCGTACACGCAGGTAAGGCTAAGAGAAACTGCGTACCCAGAGATATATAGATTTTTAATGACTTTCTCTCTTTCTTGAAGTTTGACATGGAGAGCAGAGGTATGAGGCTTGCCAAGGAGGATAGTATGACAATTGATGGAGCCATGCTAACTATAAATAGTCATGGTGACAAATTTTAGTGTAACAGACTGCCCCCTAAAGTGCGAAGCCTGTAGTAGATAAGGGTTTCATATCATCTAGGAAGGGTGAAGTACTTTATCATTTCAAGGATTATCTTGTGGAGAGCCCAGTCGGAACCTGCAAGTATTCAACACAAAATACATATATATGATCATATCATCGCTGAGGTAGGCATTCCCATACTCAGATTGAAAACTTTAACTAATTGACTATCTACTGCTCTGATACAGGAATGATTCTGCAGTACATCATAATCATAGACTTTTGTAGACACAATATGGACGCAACCATCTGTTTATGATTAGTCTAATGTATAATGAATACAAAACTCCTCGCAGCCTGGATGGTGGAAACTAGATCCAGGGTCTTCATTTCTACTTCCCGAACAGGTACGATTCTATCCATGCAAATAAATGAGTTGATGTCGAACATGGTAGAAACCACTTGATTACCAGTCAATGATGTAAACTGTTAACAAGTGTGAGAGAGACCACCATTGATGTCAATGGTTCTCAAAGTACCCAGTACAATCCATGAGATATGAATGAATGAGTTGATGTCGAACATTTCACGGAATCCTTCGATCGAAAGTCAATGATGTAAACCGTCGTCAAAGGCGAGAAACCTGCCATTGATGCATGCGGACTTCAAGGTACTGACGATTCCTAGGTCATCTTTCTAGATAATGTGCTGATTTCGATAGAAAGCGACCCGTTGCAGGCAAGCCCACAACACGAAATCATAGATCAAGTTGAAGAAATGTAGCTGTAAGGACTGACTCAGGGATGGTCAAAATGGATGACGAGTATTTTGCAGATGAATGTTTATTGCAGAGACCTCTTGAACACATAACGACACGACAGATGGCTTGGTGACATTTGACCCAAAGTTAATACCCGGCTAAAGACTTTCAATGTGGCTTGATCAACTGTGAGGCAAAGGATTTCCCAACCCAGGTGAATAAAAGTGTCGTGTTCAAGAGTGGTAATAAGGCTTCTTCTGAGACAACGGATAACAAATGAGCTCATTTTTCTCTCTTTTCCCCCACCATTTCTGGCAAGTACCTCTTTATTTTTTACAAGCTTGAGGAGGATAACATATGCTTGATTATAAGCTCATCCTTCGGATGAGTCCAACTTAGTTTTGATTCGAACCCTAAGAAGGAGTGGTCCGTTCCTGTTTGTAATCGAACAGGTCCTTTACTGTGAAATTTTAACGAGTCCAGTATAGGAGAAACTCGGCGTTTTTCATTTTTAGAGAGTTTGAAAAAACTAAAGAAGACTCCAGGTTGAACTTTTTCGTAAAGTTGTGTCTCCCAAGCCCGAAAAAGTATAAAATAATACCTGAGAGAACCGCTTAGTCTTGCGACCAAGGAGTACTTTCATGATTAGTGCCTCTGACCTGAAAAGTAAAAAGCGATCAAGGACACGTCGTTTTATTTCCGTATCGAGTTTGAAACGACAAAAACCCGACAATCTTTTCCTGTTTTTACGGTAAAAAAAGAGCTATAAGGGGACCGTCTTTTAATTCCGTTTTAACGAGTGTAAAAGAAACGCTCGGCGATCTTTTCATGTTTTAGGAGTCAGAAAAGGGCTTAAAAGATGACTCTGACATTTTGGTTCGTGAAAAATGATACTTTTCCTTGAAAGTCCTATTGTCCTGCACAAAAACGACACATTACTCATACATGTTTAAGATAAGCAAAAATGCATTGAGAAATATCCTTCCATGGTGAAAAATAAACAAATTTAGCATTCATTTATCCAAAAAACCTATAAAAAGACCTTTTACCATGTCATTTTTACCATTTTACTGTTGAGGGAGAGAAAAGGGCTTTTGGCAAGAAACTTCCCGTGGACTTTGCGGAGAATCCGACCGTCGGAATCGAGTGCCGTCTCTTTCAGGTATTTCACAACATCCTCCTCTTTGTTTTCATCTGTTTAGAATTTCATTTTAAGCCCTAGTTTGATTTTTTGAGGGCTTTGGGGTTTTAGGATCCGCCTTTCGGGGTACGCAGGTGCCCAACGGGCGACCTGCGTACCCCGACATTTTCGTTAATGGGAAAATGGCCAGAGTACGCAGCCTACCTTCAGAACAGCTGCGTCCATACGCTCTGTTTCTGAACGCGGGGTGCGTACTCCGCGCAAAGCAATTTCAAAACCCTAAAACTCAAAACCAAACCATCAAATTTTGATTTAATGAATTCTAATGAATGTTTTCTGGTGTGTAGATTGCCCACCATGCTTGATTGGCGCGAAAGAGAACATGAAGATGTCGATTTGGCCGCAATAGATCATCAACCCTCCATTGATGCTTTGAAGGCATGCGGTCTCTACAAATACTGGGCCATACCTGGCATGAGGGCCCAGGTGCGATTCTTAGAATGGCTGGTTGAAAGGTGGAATGTCCAGGATCAATGCTTCTACATCGGAGGGCACTAGCTCGAGATAGAGCCCTCTGACATATATTTTCTCACTAGTTTTCCTAATAGGGGCGAGCAACTGACTCTGTCCGGGACTAGGCCGGGTGGCCAATCCCTTGCTAGCCTCCGGCTAGAGTGGTGCAACAATCAGAACCAGGAGAAAGGGATAGAAATCAAATACATATCCCTGCCTGAACTTATGGTAATTGCCTTTACAGTTACCAGACTCTGCGGTGCAGCCGCCTTGCACATTGCCACCGGGTCCCAAATGCGGATGGCGATAGATTGCTACCGAGGCACCATTTTCAATTGGTGTGACGCTGTGTTGGCCAATATGAAGGGCCAACTGACTAGGGCAAAGAACAGACAATTAAAGACCTTTGGGTATGGGCCTCTAGTTGTGAGCTTTGCCCTAGAGAGGGTTCCGATGCTGATCCCATAGCATCTCACTGTTCCAGCTGGGCTGCCTCGGGAGCCAAAGTTGATGCGATGGGTTGCGGTGATGGCCCGAAATCCTGATGAGGGAACGGGAGTTGTTCGATTTCCTGCGGGTTACTTTCACTGGTTGGAGGATCAGGTCTTTGCGATTCAGGACTTTCCTTATGACGGAGTAGATTTTCGCGGTGATTCAGACATGGTTCTTCCATAGGGAGAACAATGGGATGACAGAGGTACTTCATTTTTCACAAGTTTTTTAATTATTTACTTTTTTTTTTTTTTTTTTATATCGTCTCAAAACTGACAGTGACAAATTTCAAAATGCAGATGTAGGTCCACAGCGTCCGGCCAACCTCCGGCCATTTGAGAGACGAGTACCAGTTGTACCAGCACCAGCCCCATAGGATGCGGCCGCAGAGACCTTAGCCGAGCTGGAACAGGACCTAGAGCGTCTCATGGCGGACATACCAGAGACGACTATAGACGATATTCCTATCCGACTTCAGCGCTATGTGGTCGCAGTCCCAGGACCTTTCATGAGGTTCCTGTGTAGGGTAGCGCGGGCAGTGGTCTCGTATAGAGAGCACCACCAGTGATTGGCTAGTCACTTTTTGTAGACACATGTGACATTTTTGGTTTTTTGTACTTATCATTTTTTCCGATCATAAGGTGTTTTTCAACCTATGATTGAAGACGATGTATATTTTTGACACACTCCTATCTATATATATATCATTATTACCGGCTTATCTTGTTAAACATGTATGATGAAATGTTTTTAAATTTACATTTATGATTACCACAAATGTCTGTCTAACATTCGAGAAGCAATTGCATCTGCTAATGTATTTAATGACCTTGGAATATGCTGATATTCAATGTAATCAAATTCAAGTTCCAAGAGGCGCACTCTCAAAAATAACCTTAATAACACTGGATTTCTAATGGCATATACTCTATTAAGCTGTAATACAACGAGTTCAGAATCTAACCTCACTATCAAACTCTGAATCCCAAACGAAATAGATTCAGATAATAACTCAATCACTGCACTATATTATGCAATGTTGTTTGTTGTTTGACCGAGGCTCACCCCATGCATAGAAACTAACTCGTCAGAGGGTGAATAGATAACCCAAGCTGTGGAAGAGATATTCCGTGTACTACGACAAGCACCATCAGCAAATCCTACGTACGTTTGGAGAGGCGTCGACATCTGCAATATCAAGAGTAAACCAAGATAAGCTAGAATAACGAGGAAAAACACACTCTCTAAGCTAAGCACACTGTTTAAACTAACAAACACACCAGCTAGAAAGAAAAATTAACCTAACTAACCTAACTGAATCTCCATACCCACCATTTAAGCATAATACCTCTTTAGGTAAAGTCCATTTCTGGGCTTACCCAAAGAGTCCCCATCGAAATCTACCAGCTCATAGGCCCCTTTTGCTAGCTTTCGCTTGACAATGTAGGGCCCATGCCACATAGGAACGAATTTTCCAGCACCTAATTTATCGTTAGCTTGATCATATAATAGCACTAGGTCTCCTTCCGAAAAATTACGAGGGGTCACGTTGCGATCATACTGAGCTTTCATCCTTTTTGCGTGAGTCTCGATTGCCAATGCAACATCACATCGAGTCTCATCTAATTTAGCTAAGTATAATAGACGCTTCTCCTCTTCAGAAGTAGCTGGAAGAAATTCGACAGCCATTTGAAGTGATGGGATTTCACATTCAATGGGCAACATTGCTTCCAAACCATAAACTAGTTGGAAAGGAGTGAACCCTATTGATGTTTTCACTGAGGTTCGGTACGCCCAAAGCACTGAAAATAACATGTTGTGCCAATTCGACCGATGAATACCAATGATTCGTCGGATCATGATAACTAGAACTTTGTTGATGGACTCAACCAAACCGTTTGCTTGGGGATAATAAGGAGTAGAACTATCATGATGCAAACCAAGATGCCTTGTAAGTTCTGTCATCATAATGTTTCGAAAATGGCGCCCATGGTCAGTGATTATCACTTGTGGGACACCAAACCTAGCAATAATATGATTGAATATGAAAATCGCAGCTGTCTTGCCGTCAGCCTCGAATGTAGGCATCGCCTCGGCCCACTTAGTAAAATAATCAACCGCAAGGATGATATACGCATGCCCCCCGGCCGAGTGAGGGTTACATGTAATAAAGTCGATACCCCATTTAGCAAAAGGACCAACGGTAATTATAGGGTGGAGAGGAGCAGGTGGTGCGCGCATCTTGTGATCAAACACTTGACAGTTGTGGCATTTTAGGACCGCAATGATACAATCTTTAAACATGGACGGCCAGAAGTAGCCAGCACGCAACACCTTCTGAGCTGTGGCATACCCAGACATATGACCGCCACACGCTCCAGAATGACAGTCATTCATAACCCTTTCTGCCTCTTCATGAGTTAAGCAACGACGAAAAACCAAGTCCGCCCCATGACGATAAAGAGTATCTCCAATAATTTTGTACTGTTGGGACTGGAATCGAATTTTTCGGCGTTCCGACTTTGAAGCTTCAGGCCGAAAGGATTGGGTTTGGAGATAGACAATTATATCCCCATACCACGGATCTAAAGTGCTGATGAGAAACAGAGATTCGTCCGCAGTGGGTTCCACTACCACAGTTTCTGTGTCAGCACGCGGGAAGTCACACATTAATTCCGCAAAAACTAAAGATTTCTTAGACTTAGATTTTTCAAACTCCAAGTCGAACTCTTGCAAGATAACAATCCATTTAGAATACTTGCCCCCTAGCAATTGTTTAGTCAAAATATAGATCATAGGGTTGCAATCCGAAATGACTGGAGTTTTACGGAGAAGAATGTAATGACAAAAACGCTGGACAACCTGAACAGTTGCCAGGGCCAATTTCTCCACATGCGAATATTTTAGCTCAGTGGGATTTAACGTCCTACTAAGATAATATATTACATGTTCCGTTTCGAATTAATCTTCTTGTCCTAAGACCATTCCAATGGTGGAATGAGTGGCGGCGAGGTACAAAAAGTAATCCTGGTTGTAGTTGGGAGGATGCAGCAACGGTGCATGGGTCAACGCGTGCTTTAGCGCATCGAAAGATTTCTGAGCTATCTCATCCCAAGAAAATTGAGCATTTTTTTTCAACAACCAGGTAAAACCCTTGGTAATCTCGGCGTAGTTAGGAATTAATCGGCGTAAAAAGTTTGCTTTCCCTTGCAAACTTTGGAGTTGGCGCAAACTCGAAGGAGGAGGCAATTTGATGATAGCTTCGACCTTCGAGGGATCGACGCGAATGCCGGCTTTTGAAACTACAAATCCCAGCAATCGTCCCACTTCGATGCAGAAGACACATTTGTGTGGGTTCAACCGTATATGATAATGCCTACACCTCATAAAAATTGCTCGTAAATGGACAAGGTGATCAGCTCGACGTAAGGAGTGAGCGGGCAAATCATCGAGATACGGTTGCACAATGTGCTTGATGTCATGAAATGCATAAGACATCACCCTTTGAAAAGTGGCTCCGGCATTCTTAAGCCCAAAAGGTAGTTTGCAATAAGAAAATGTCCCCCATGGACAAATGAAAGCCGTTTTTGGTTGATCGGCAGGTAGAATATTGATTTGGTTGTAACCGGAAAAACCGTCCATAAAGGAAAATATTTCACTGCCGGCACAATCATCAATTATTTGATCGATATAGGGTGTTGGATAGTTGTGCTTGGGACAAGCACGATTGATATCCCTATAGTCGATACATATTCTTATTGTTCCCTGCTTTTTATTAACCGGAACAATATTCGATACCCAATCCGTTAACGGGATCGGATAAATGAAACCTGCTTTCAACAGCTTCTCAACTTCTGCTTTGATTGCAGCCGCTTTCCGAGGGTGGATCTGACACAGACGTTGCCGAATGGGTTTAGCGTCCGGGTAAGTCTTGATCTCATGAACAACAATGGAGGGATCAATTCCTGGCATTTCCTCATAGGACCAGGCAAACACGTTGCGGAATTCCTGAAATAGGGCCTTATATGCTTGAATTTCGTCATCTGAACACGAGGCACCTATATGAATGTGTTCAACAATTCCAGGCTTCACTGAAATGTCAATGGGAATAGTGCGAGAAATGTTTCCCAAATTCAGCTCTGAATCAGGATGTTTCATTGGACTCTGAGCATCTTTGACATATTCAGCTATAAATATTGATGAGAAATCATTTTCAAAACGATCATCCTCAGGTAAAAACGAAGATCTATGATGGAGATCTTCCCATGGTAAATCGTCTACGCACAGAATTTCACAAAGTTGTTCGTCAGATGAGACAACTTCGGGAAACGTTATTAACTCCGAGGTTGATGCGAAAAGAGATTCCTCACGGACCACATTCATTTGGTCGATTTGGGTTGAACTTGGGTCGGAAAAAAACTGCACGGCCTTATAAGCAATTTCATATGGACTCAAAGGCATTGCATCACCGAATGAGTCTATCTCAGATTCAGATGGGACAATCCAAGGATCATCATAAATAATAGTGTCTGAAGTATTCATATGAATGGTTGCGAATGAAGGGTCTGCGTTGATCGGAGGAAAATGAAAAGTTCCCAGTAAACTGGAATCTTTAACTAATCCTACGCCAACATCCTTATAAGGGATAGTCGTTTTATCGACATGCTTGATACTCTCTGAAGAGGCTGGGTCGGATGAAAAATAAGCCAGCTGGTCTATTGTCACGATCTTGCCATTATGTGGAAACTTTATGACTCTGAAGACCGATGAAACGACCGCTGTCATAGCGTAAGACCAACTTCGACCCAAAAGAAGGTTGTAGTCTAGAGGGGCATCAACCACCTCCACATCTAGACTAACGGTTTTTCCTTCAACCCCTATAGGCAAATCCTGTAAAATGCCAAACGGATGGAACCCACGACCATCAAAGGCCTTAAGAATTGTCGGGGATTGGTTCAGCGAAGGAGAACCAAGTGATCTCCAACACTGAATCGACATAATACACGTGGAAGCTCCCTCATCAATTACAGTTCGATGAATAGGCCTGTTTTTTACTATCATTGGAATTTGGAAAGCCATATGATGAGGGAGACGCGGTGTACTATTTTCTAGATCAAAGATTATCAGGTTCGGGTCCTGAAAATCAACAACTCCTATAGCCGACAAAAGTAATTTTCGCTGTGCTGGGCATGATTGCAGCACTTCTAAAGCCGACATTGCTGAGGAAGAAACAGCTAAATCCTCAACAATGTTGTAATTCTGAGCTGCTCTCGCATGTGGATTGAAAGCAGACCTTCGAAGTACACCCTTGGCGGGCGGTTTTATTACTAAGTCAGGGTTAGGTTTCTCGATCTATAGTGGATCGGAACCGGGAGCTGAGGTTGATGGATTTGAATGAGAAGATTCTGCTTCTTTCGATCCATCAACAGGACTTTTACTACCATAATCGTGAGATCGAGTCGCAATCCTCACATGAGACATCATCAATATGGGTTCTTCAGTGGCACTCGAGGAAGAACCTATCATCTTACTCTCCTGCTTTGGAAATGGATCTTTCAAAACAGCAGGAGTTGAGGAACCTTTGACGATTTTCACAACCTCGGCCCGATGGGGGCAATCTCTTGTAAAATGATCCTCTTCACAAATTAGACAAGGATATCGAGGTTTGCGCTTTTCGTCATTGGATTCCGACTTTTCTGTTTTCTCCTTTGGAGTCTTGTCTGCTTTACCCTTCTTCTTACCCTTCTTCTTCCCACCATTTTTTGATTTAGCCGTAGATGACTCTACAGCGTGAATATCGGCGGAAATTTCAGGAGAAGACTCTCCTGTCGGGGAATCTGGTAAGGTTATAATGGGCGAAGAATTCTTTGAAGATTTCTTCTTGCTTTTAGTATTTACCGAACCAATCATGCCATCAGCAGCATGAGATCCCGAAGGAGTAGCAGCGATTTGATTTGACTTTGGAAGATCTGGAATCTTTTCATGTAACGTACCTGACTGAGTGTAAACTAAGTCAAGGTACTGCGCTTGAGCAATTACTTGCTCTTCAGTAACTACTCCGGCCTTAGCTACATCTTCAGTAATCTTCGGTAATAATGATTTAACAAACCATTCAGCTAAGATTTGGTATGGAATAAAAACTTTCACTAATCGCCGTCGACGTCTCCATTCATGTATATGATCGGAAATATAAGTGGACGTCGACTGTTTTAGTGAAGTTAATAGCTTCGTGCCGTTATCGTATCTGATCGACAACTGAAAATGAGTTAGGAACGAGGTAGCTAACTGACTAAAATTGTAAAAAGAGGCCCATGGTAACTCAATGTACCACTTGGCCGCGAGACCAATGAGCGTACGCTGAAAAAGACGTAAGCAGATCGAATCATCCGAAATGGAATTTGAAGCACACCAGAGGTGGTAAGTCATCACATGATTGGACAGATCCTCTCCAAACTTACCTTCGAACTTGGGTATATCACTGGGCAGCTTATTTGGCATTGACGGCCAGAACGGAAGATATTGTATTGGATCGTTCGTTAGGCGCGACAAGTCTGGTAAATCCAAAGTTACGATAAATGGTAATTGCCGATTAGGATCCCTAAAACTTTGGGTCACAAGACCAGTTCCAGGAGGAGGATATCCAGGATAACTTGGAATAGGAATCGCATTCGGGATATTATATCCTCCTGGAAAACCAGGATTAACCGGACCGTACTGGGGTTGCTGAGGTTGTTGATAAGTGTACCCAGGATACGGTTGATACTGGTAAACCGGCTGTTGGACAGCAGGCCCGTATTGGTACTGTCCCTGGTACGGTTGATAAGCGAATTGTGGTTGACTAGTGACAACCGTACTTAAACCAGGTTGTCCTACAGGCATCTGAACCGTAGTTTGAATCGTAGATCCAGACAATGGTAAAGATGTCTGAGGAGTAGTTGCAGAGACAGTAGAAACCGGAGTTGTTGATACTCCAGAAGCAAGTGTGGTGGAAGGAGCAGATGTTGTGGTAGTTGCAGTAGCCGCTGTTTGAGATGGAGTACTAGGTGTGATTGGCGGCTGAGTAACTACCGAAGTTACAGAAGTTTGAACATTAGACTGGACCGGTTGCTGGGATGGACCAGCAACTAAGGGTTGTCCAGCTTGAGATGACAACTGTATACTTGGCTGCAATACCTCTTGAACTTGCGATGGATCCCACACTATGTTCATTCCGGGGTATTGACCCATGACAGGTTGAGGATATTGAGATCCATAACCGGATTGAGGATAGGATTGATAACTGAAAGGTACAGTTCCCGTACCTTAAACATATGATTGACCTTGAGGTGGTTGATAACCTTGACTCGAGTATTGACCTTGAGGTTGATAACCTTGGGGTAAATACTGATACTGGAGTTGACCTTGACCTTGAGGTTGATACCCTTGAGGTAAATACTGATACTGAGGTTGACCTTGGGGTACATATTGAGGTTGGGGTTGACCTTGAGGAATGTATTGTACTATGGGTACATAATTTCTTTGAGGTTGCCCCCCAGACACAATTTGTGTACCTTGAGGTTGCCCCCCAGGCGGTAATTGACCACCTTGAGGTTGAGAACCGGGAACTGAACCTGACATCATGTAAATGTCCCCTACACCCAACGGTTTATTACCATTGTTTCCAGCTAATAACCCATGTTCAATGGGTTGAGGAGATGCTCCCGCAAAAGTACCAGAAAGTGACTGATACCCGGAAGGAACAGAAGGACCGCCGTACAAGAAAGATTCAGGAGATTGAGTGAACACGGACGACTGACCAGACATATTTACAGGAGTATAAATACCTCCAGGTGGAAAAGGAGTTCGAGGTGGAGAAAAACGTATCCCTGAGTTGTCTAAATAATTGGTTAACGAAAGGTACCAAGTAGTACTTCTAGGAGGACTGTAAAAGATAGATTCATGCTCCCTTAGATCAATAGTAGGTTGATCTTCAAGGATAGATACGCCTAATTATTCCTCTGGAACAAGTTCTTCAATAGCTATCAAACCAGCAGGAAGATTTTCGGTGATGACTCTTTCTACCCTAGGTGAATCAGGTGCACTAGAAGTTGGAGTAACAGGTTCAGATACTTCAGGTTCTTCACCTATATCACTAGTAGATGAAAAACTACCAGCAAGCTCGGAAACCGCAACTGCTTCAGGATTATAACCTGTTTCTAGACCTTGGTAATCTGGATGGACTACCAATGATGATTCTCCTTCTTCAGGTGAACCTACTTTACTACCACTAGGAGTTACAAGGACCTTTAAACCTTCGTAATGACTCGGGACCTCTTCAGGAGGTTCGCCCCGCAATCTACGGGACTTCCTCAACAAATCGGCCACGGTAACAATCTCAGGAGACTTGCCCCGAAGTCTACGGGACTGTCTCGGTAATTCAGCCACAGTTAAAAACTTTTAACTACTGCACACGCAAACAAAGTAAAATCTCAAAGCAAACCACCTAAAGTCTCTAAAGAACCAAACAAATTTGAATCACACGCCTAAAGAATCTAGGGCGTCAAACCATGCACAAACAGTAGCCTTCCGGACCAAAAACACTAGTTGGAGATGAAACCCAACATCGCCAAATTCAGTACAGAAGTGGTGGGCGGAACAGTTACCCCGGCAACCTGCTTAATGAATAGACCGGCACAAGTTCCTCCACTTTAACCATCTCGAGTGAAGTGAACCCCCCGGAAAATCCAAGTGAGTCTAGCCGACGTCTGCTCCAGGTACAATGGGATCTTCCCTCCACCGTCACCTCGGTAGAATCCTAAAGATAATGGTCACTAAGGTTACCAACAGCAACAAATGCACCTAGGGGAACAGTCTACACTCCGACAACATGCAAGGGCAGAGTATCAAGCTCAAGCCCCTTGTCGGCTCCTTGACAATAATCCAAGGTTTACCGACAAGTGACCCCTGGCTCCTCGACAATGGTTAATCTGAGGTTTACCGTTTGTAATACGTGCGTGTCTAGCGTCGTTCCCAACGAGGGAGGATTGATCCCCTCACTGGTTCGGACACGAGCTTGTGCTTCTCCTTTAAGGGGAGCTTTCCCAGAGTACAAATGAAACAATTGGATTTATCCTACCACAAGATGAGCTACTTGTTTGGTTTTGCTGTCTTGGAGAGTTAATTACTCTCCTACTCCAAGACACTAGCCTGATCTATATTGGTGTTTCAGAGCCCTAGTAAATAAAAGTTACTAAGTTGATTTTACTTTAAGCGTTAATTTTATGGTTTTTCTTAAAGACAAAAAGGTAGTGGAGATGAAACTGATGGTGTGTAGACTCGACCGAAATCCACTAAAAAGATGCACTTAGGATGATTTATACTAATTTTTCTTTTTCAATGAATTTCCTAGCTAAGAGAGTTGGAGAATGCAAATTCGAAATAAAGACAACTTTCTTGGCAATGAAAAACAAAGAAACAAACTCTTTATCTTTTCAAAACATACAACACATGACCACTATTCACTTCATGAAAATTCCTTTTTCTTTCAAAGACACAAATGCTACCAAAGCAAACTTTCCTTCAAAAGATATTTTTGTATTTTTTCCTAATTAATAAAGCATGTAAAAATTACTTTAACAAAAATCAAAGTTAAAAAGCTATGGCAATCAAATCAACTCAATTTCACTCAAAAGCAAATCTAAGAGAAATAAATATAAAAGTAAATCTAACGAGTCAAAAGCTTACTAAAGATGATTCCTGGATGTTTTACTCAGTCAAAATGTAACTAAGGACTAGTTAATGCAGAACCAAAAACTAGTCAAAAACAAAAATCGAAATCTTTTTGTTCTTTTCTCAAGAATAAAATTCAAAGTTCAAACAACAAACTTTTTCGAGATTCGCAAAGAGAAGACACAAAGTTAGGTCTCTCACAAGGGTGACTTCTATGACAGGCCCGACTCCTAAGAGGACTGAACAAAACCAAGGAGATCCAAAGTTTGACAACCTCTAACGCCAAAGTCACTACAGGACCAGTTAAAAATCAAACCCTAAGGCAAAATCTCTATGAATTTCACTAAAACCCTCGAGACTGACGAAACAAGCTTAGGTGAAGATTTATGGCAGAAAACTAGTGGATCTGGGCAGAAAAACAAATTAAAAAAAAAATGTAAAAGGAAAAAAAGAAGGAAAATGAAATTTTCTTAGTTTTGACAAGGGTACGCAGGCGACCTGTTTGCACAGGTGCGGGTACGCTCTATGCACAAAGCGACAATGCGTACAGGTACGCACTGTGCTCCACTCAGAGGCTCCGTACTTCGAGCAAAACAAAGAAAAACTAAAATCTAATTTAACCCTAAGCTAGCCCACCCAAACACACAGTCAGACAACCAAAAACCAGAAAACAAATAACTTTTCTCAGACCAAAAGTTCATACAAAGGAAAAAACATTCACATTAATGGATTCCCCAGCGGAGTCGCCATTTTGTCATGCGGAAAGAGTCGTTAGTGCGGACAAAACCGACCTCCCTAGAAGAAAAAGCTTTCTAGTGACAAACAAGACAAATAAAGCTACCTTTCTCTAAACATGCATTGCAAATACAAGTAATCAGGGGGTCTTTAACATACCTTTAGTCCAACGCTTTGTAGTAGTCCAACCTCACCGATCCGGATGAGCTCCTCCTTCTCTTCGAAACCTGCATTCACTAACAAGCCAAAAGATTAAATAGCACCTGATAAACTCATAAAACAATACATATCTATCATATAGACCAAGGAGTATATGAAACAAACCATGAATAACAATCTGTTGAGAAAAATAAGTTCATTTGCATTAAAAGGTAACAAAATGAACCATTACAACCTGAGCCTTGGTGTTGTGCAAGTTCCTCCTAAGGTCCAGCAAGAGTTTTCCTTTACTTTGATCAGCTCACCCACTCTCAAATAAGGCTAGGAAAGGATGGGAATCTCTCCTCTCAAGCTTTACAAGGGAGTCCTAATTCCAGCAGCATCTACCCTTAGGAATGTTCAACTTTCAACCTCCCTCCCTTTGGCCCAATGCCTGTATTTATAGTGCTCTAGAGGAAGTTATTCAGGTCCACCATCAATGGGATAAGCCCCTCTTTGGATGGGATAGCTCCCCTCTTGATGGGATAAGTTCCTCTTTGGTAGGGACACATGAAGCATCTGGAGGCACTTCATACACGTCAAACAAGCTTCTAGAAGGCTCTAGAAATGACCACAAGTAACTTTTTTGGAGTGAAACTTGCGGAAAGAGTGTAACAGACATGGTTGAACCAAATATCTCTTTCAACCAGTCACCCCGATGCCATATTCCAAGAATGAATGTGGGATCTCATATAAGAACCAATCCAAGAACAATCAAGGGAGTCAAGAGGCTAAACCACCTCCACCCTCATCCAACCGTGATCACACCAAAACTAATGCTCTGATCACAACTAAACAAAACTTGAAATGCCATCCAGAATCCATCATTATCCTTGAGAAATTTTCAGTCTTCTTGTCTCTTATGTTTTACCACAATCCAAATCCATATCACTAGGTCGTAAACCAAGACTACTCCCTCATGATTTACCATGTATCCCACCAAAACCAATCAAGGGATTCCTAGGCCTTTTGGAATGAACCTTAAGACAACCTTCCCATGAGATTCTGAAATCCATCTGGATATTCCGAAGTTCCAAAACCAAAATAAACATCCCAACATACCATAGCATTCAGAAAAAGTCTTGGCTAGGCTGAAAACCACTGCCATAACCTGGCAAGACCATGCCATCGACAACAAGAGAACCATACACCAACATGAAAATTCATGCATGCCCAAACCAGCTAGGAAATCACACATACAAAAGGTTACCTGCAAGTATTCCTACTGAAGCTGCTTGATCCTGCTTTCCTTTCCTTGGTCCTTGCTTGCTTTTCCTTTCCTTTGCTTGCTTTCCTTTGCGTGCTCCAAGAAAATTCTAAGTGACCAAGAGAGAGAGAGAGAGAGAGAGAGAGAGAGAATAATGAGAGAGCTCCAAACTTGAACTGACAAAATCTTACATTGTTAAGACCTGTCAACTATTCCTCATAAGCCTTTTCATGAATGAGGCCTCTATTTTCTTCATTTTCCATTATTTTCCTTCAATTTCCTCCTCACATACAACCTCTGAACTTTCACCTTCCTTTTCTTGAATTTCCTTTATTTTCATAAATAAATGTGCCAAAAATGCCTTTTTTCCTTTTTAATGCCTTTGCCTTTGCCAATTTCCTTAGCCAAAACACACATCCAGTGATGCCCACTAGGATATATTTGCCCAACATTCAACTTGGAATACATGTCCCTTACCCGTGGTCTTATTTTTCCTTTATTTACATTATTACATGGAAATTTTCACCAAGGTTGTTATAGAACCCTCTCCCTTGGGGAACATCATCCTCAGTGTTAAACCACACCAAGACCTCAACAAAACCACTGAAAAGCAAACATACTACATATGGAGCTTTATAACTTAGCTTGTTGCAGTATTTACAATGAAGAACCTGCTCAAAAGAAAAAAATCATGACAACATGACAAGATAATAAGCATACCACATATTGGAGCTTGATAACACAGCTCATTATGATATTTACAATAACCACATATACACATATGCACATTTGGTAAACCAACAAATAAAAGTATATGATGCTCATATCAATCAACAAGAGAGTTGAGAGGATCACACCTCCACCCTAAAAGTAATACCAGGATTCACTTCCTTCCCAAGAAGTCTAGAATTCACTACCATATTCAAAGTTGCATCCAATGTCCAACGTTACAATCTTGCACCACTTGTTCTCTCAGTGAATAGTTACAAGATCATTGTTCCAGGGTGCATGCCCAATGTGCTTCTGATTCCATCTGACAATGCTAATGACCAAACCAATATATCTGTGACCTCCCCTTATTTTCTACATAGTCCCTCGGGAAATATGGTCACCCCCTTCCGTACAGTCACTCACCTTCCAAGTTCCCCGGAATCCCCTAACCCAGGCGATCCATCCCTTGGCAAGGCTTCCTTGCATCGGAAGATAAAAAACCAAGGCATATACCTGCCTCAAAACCATCATACTAGTCATAGCATGCTCATGGAAATCAATGGACACTATTGGGTACCAGTGTCCCACAATGGCCCTGCTCCTGAATGCTCCAATTTCTTTCCCCGTTGCTGCCGATTCTTGCGGTCAATTCCAACCACCCAACCAAGAATATTCATGCATTCCTGTTTCAAGCACATAATTTCCATTAGATTCAAATAAATTGAAATAACCTCAAATCATACATCATTGGTAGCTCGTCAATAAGGTATACCTGCAATCCTGTTTTCTTCCTGTCACAACAATTCAAACTAATTATTTGATCGAAAAATCATGTATAAACATATCACATTTGATTAGCTCAAAACACAACCATCATAGATTAAAATCATAAATCACATGTAACCATCTATTGATGCCTCGAAAATCGCTGCAACAACATAGGGGAAACCACCCGGTCCGGACCTTAGTACAACTCCTTTTCCGTTTGGAATAGTGGCTCCGACTGGGGATAATGGGACCAATTTCCCAAAAATGGATAAAATGGGATGGATGCGCGACTTATAGATTATGCTAGTGATAAGCGAATAACTATAACTATCGGCAGGAATATAATAACTATAATCTACCCCGGGGTTTTATCGATTTCTAAAGTGTAGCATTTGATGATCTGAGCTTTTAGACATGCATATAGATGACTCTGTCTCCAAACATAGATATTAAATTGTTCAAGATTGCTGTGCATAAATAGTTACACAAAGCGATAACAGCGAAATTACTACACTATCATTTATATCATTGTTACATACATAATTAAAAGAAATGCAAATCACGAAACATCCAATAGTGGGCTGAGATAGAGATTTGCTGTTATAGCGCATGCATGTATTCAATAATAGCAAGAATATATAGCATAGCAATTCATATAAAAAGAATGACTTCAGACGTAGATAAAAGTACCATATGAGCTGCAGCACATTCCCAAATATCAATTGCTATTAGCAGTTCTTCCTTCAACACAGAAATCGTCCTCAACAAAGGCAATAGTGCGCAATTGCAAAAAAAAAAATAATGTCGAATTCAGAACAACTGGTCCAATTTCATAAAAGAATAGCGACTAAAGCACAATAGTGCAAACTTCAGCCTATTAAGTCTGTTACAAAATTTTACGACCCTTTCCAAAACAATGAAAGGGTCTATAAATATTAATCTAATTTAAATATCTACAAAACAGAAATCCTACTAAACTGGTATCAATAACTCTTGATCCTGTTTTGGCTGGCGATCTGGCAAGCGGGAGGGTGACTCATTAAGTCGGCTGCTTTCCTTTGAATCTGAGCTGATTAATTGCAAGCATTGGCTCAACTTCCAGAGGTTTGTTGAGGCGCGAACTGAGCTGTGCAGCGTAGGTGGCATCTTGGATATCGGGAATTATACACCCGATTGCGTCTGTAAGGCACTTTAGGGCAGATCTCTGTGTATGTGGCTTGATTAAAAAGAGCCAATATGCATCTAAGGATAAGCTTTTAACTCCAACGATTAATCTTCCTTTTTCTTCTAATTCAGGGTAGCATGTTTGTTCTAATGCATTTGGAGTTGTTATCTTTCCCGGTGTACATTGAGAAATCATATTGGCCAGGTAAAGAGTGTTATTGACTAGATCCACTAGATTGCTGGCGGTTGCTTTACATCTTGAAGCCACCCTTTCTGCCTTCATCACTTGAGTGTGCCATTCTGTGAAAAGAATATATTTCTGTGTTTCATTAATCCTGGGCAATTTCGCTGCTTTTCCCAAATCAGTACCTTTCCAGTCAAGATATGAAGTAATGGCTCCATCCGCTTGATCTAGTTCAGTTCTGGCCTTTTCTACCTGCTGATTTACTGCTGTAGTTAGCTCACATAGGGACTCAACTTGAGTGATCTGTTGACATAAGAGTCTGACCTGAGATATCAATGCACTGTTTATCAATAATGCCTCTGATTTAAACTCCTTTACCTGCGATGCACCCTTCATCTTTTCCAGCTGCGATGACATTTGAGCAATCTGCTCATCTTTGGTCTTTATCATTTGCTCATTCGCCACTCTTAAATTTTCCAACGCCTCCGACAATTCTTTTTGTTTCTGGATCGCACCCTGATCAATCCTTTGCCTTTCTGCTTGCAATTGCTGAGTCAACTGATTGTTCTCTTGCTGTTGCGCCAGCAATTGTTCTTCGGCTTGTGCTGCCTTTTGCCTTGTTTCAACCAATTCTGCCTGTAACGCAAATATTTCTTGGTCTTTATTCTTCAATAGAAGGCTCACCTCCGATGCTTTGTCAATGGTTGCCGCCGAATAAGCGCCTGCATACTATGATAGCTTTGTTAAGTCATCGGAGGGATCCAATTCCTCCTTCCATACTACATTACCCGTGACCGTTTGTTCGGGGAAGATAGAAGGTTGATCAATCCTTCGTCTCTTCCTTGACCAATTTACAACTGCCCTGTGTCTTGGGCTGTAGAAAACATCCAATGGCGGAATGTCTTCTATCTGTAGAATAATCTGGTCAGAGGGGTCTTTTGGAATAACTTCAACTTCTTTAGAACTTGGTGGGCCGCTGGTTCCACTTGGAACCTGAGGAGAAGTAACATCCTGAGTATCATTTGTCTTAGAAGTATCCCCATTTTTTGAACATTCCAATCCACTGATGATGGAATGAAACTGCTGCCATTCTTGTAATAAATTGGGGTCTATAGTAGTATCCACATTGGTGGTTTGCTTCTGCTGCTCCTCTTTTTCTCTTCTCTGTTTTTCTTCATGTTCCTTCTTTTGTTGTTCTTCTTGCTCCCTTTTCTGCCTATCTGCCAGTTCTTTCTTCTTTCTTTCTTCTTGTTCCATTTGTGTTCTCTGCTGTTTTTCGGCTTGTTCTTTCTTTAGCCTTTCCGCCTGTTCTTTTCTCTGTCTTTCTGCCTGTTGCTTCTTCAGCTGCTCCTCCTGTTGCTTCTTCTGCTGCTCCTCCTGTTGCTTCTTTTGCTGCTCCTCCTGTTCTTGAACAGGTCGGCTTGATGATGTTGCTGGGGATGTTGCCAGTAAATCCAGAGGCAGAGTTTGCAACCTCTGTTCTCTGAGTTTATTGAACTCAGTTAATCCCTCATCATTATATCGCATCCTAGCGAGTTCTTTAGCATGACCTATTGTTTCGGAGGCAACGAATAGGTCATCAAACATATCTTTCTGGTGCTCAAACCTTGTTAATTTGGCCTGTTCTAATGCATTATAAGCAGTCTTTTTTGGGTCGTATGGTCTGTTTGGGATCGTGGCTAGCGTTAATGACTGAAGCTTTGTGGCTTCCTTTTCTGCATGTTTAAGATCATGCAGAGTATAAATGCCACATCTGAAGGGAAAAGATGGCCATCCTCTCTTCTTTTCTATTTTGAGAGTCTGTGTAGTACTCTCTGCCATGATTTGATATGCAATCTCCCTTGCTAGCAGCTTATCTGGGACATATAGAGGAAGAACATGTGGGTCGGCTTTACTGCCAAAAACTCTGATATAGGTGAAATTTTCTTCTCCAAACCAACTTGCTACTGCTGGTAAATCAAAGGAAGCTTGATAGGAAATTTTTGAAATGGGTTTATCAAAAATGGAATAGTAAATGGGCACCATGAAACCATTACAGATTTGATACAGGTGGTCTTTATAAGAAGACTTCCACAATTTTTGATGATATATATGAATGGGTGAAGGGTCCTGTGCAGTCCACCTCCACCCGAGAACAGGAAATTCAGAATTGAAACAAAGAGTGTCTAAGATATATGCACTATAGTAGAACGTGGGCATTTTCCTTTCTGAAACAACAGACTGAGACCTAAAATCACGAACAGCTACTGCTAATTTATCCGAAAGAATAGTAGCCCAATCCATAATCCAACTATTTACTGCTGCCTCCATTAAAGGAACCATTTCAATGGTAAAATTGGCAGAGTCATGCAATCCCCACAGCCTACACATCATAATCCCCGCATAACAATAAGGAGAAGCCAAAGAATCGACCGAGTACTTACCGGAAGATTCATGCTTGTGCTTGTTGGGGTTTTCCCTCCAATCCCTGATAGGTTCAGATTCGATCTCATTCTCGCTTGCGAACTTCTCCAAGAAGTCTTTGTTATATATTTTCTCTGGCTCGGGCAAATGATACATTTGCCTTAGGTCATCTGGCTTGAAGGATCCGAAAATCCTCCCATCTCTGGTATTAAAAGTCCTGTCCAAAATGGGGATTTCTTCAATCGCCCATCGCACAACGTCTGTATAGGGAAGAATCTGTTCTCTGGCCGCTATCCTGTGAAGGAAAGAATCGGCCAAATCTTTGAGAGTTGCATCAGACTTCTTGAGTAAGTCTACACTAGCTTCCGACACTATCTTTTCTGGCTGCTCAGCTTCAATTAGGTTATAAGTGCCCTGCCAAGTCACTCTGGTGAGCCCCGTGCATGTGGTATCGGATATTAGTCCCTTCTTCTTATTTGCGGCCGCTTGTCCTGCAGTTGGTGTTGCAGAAGCACCTGCAGTCTTTTTGGACTTCTTTCCCATCTTCTCGGGTCTAGCTTCTGTGAATGAATTCTGCACAAAGAGGAAATTGGGCGTAATACACAGAGATGGCGATGAAAAACTCTTAAGTGATACAGCACATATGGATAGATGCGTAACTAAAGGATTTAGCTTTTAAAATGAGCGCGGAAACAATCTGTAAAAAGATTTTAGGGCATGATCTTATTAATTAGCCGTTTTCAATCTGTCATTCCTTAAATGCCCATTATGTCATTATTTGGGTGAACGATTCACTCAAGCATGACATGGACGTTTTGGCGGTTGAGCATAGATGAAGGATTGTGTGAGCGATCCAGCTTTTATTACAAATAAATTGCGCCATCCCATCACTTAACGGCTCATTGTCGAAAACCGCGCTTTATCGGATCACAATCGGGGGTGTGAGTTAGTGCGCTTTAATGGTGTGTATTGGATATCACCGATCGCCGAATGTGATATCGCATCGGCGAAAAGCTTTGAGCGCAATAAGACTTGAGTGAGATTGCCACCGATATCCGATTCCCGATTGCGCATCGCATCGGGACAAGTCTTTGGGAACATCACAACTGTTGTAGCGTGTCGCCGATCGCCGAATTCGCCGAATGTGTATTGCGTCGGGACTATTGGCATGGGGAATTATAACATGTACATGGAATATCGCCGATGGCCGAATGCGCCGAATGCGCATCGGCGGAAAACTTTGGGGTGCTTAATTATAATTCATGTGTCATTGCGATATGCGATCTTGCGATTGCTTTATCGCAATGACAAAGCATTACATGATTTCTTTTAAGGGTTTGCCCAGAAGGTTTTATAAAGTGCATTTATTCATTCTTTGGATTTTTTCGGATTATAATAGCATTGATACCAAATCAAATTATAAAGGGACCCATTTCATACTTAATGTTTATAGGTAAAAATGATATGAAATGGGGGGTTGTTGTAGAGCACAACAATTGGCGATTCGCTGGAAGAACCTGTTATCTCTTTCAAAAATAGAAACACTTAAGCTTTTTTAAAAATAGAGTTTCAATCAATGGGGAAATTTCTAATATAACTAGATTTCAATATATTCTGAGAAAAATGAAACTATTTTGTTGACTTCCTCTATGAAAAATAAAAAACATTATACGCTTTGAAATAGGTCTTTATTGGTTTGTAATGATAAAATAGAATACCTTTCCAAATCAGCCTTTTATAGTAAACTCATCTGTCATAGGTAGAGCCTCTGCTGCCAGCAAACATCTATAGTTTCGACAGGGATACCTTTTAACCATGTGATTGTCCATTGTCCCAACCAATTAAGAGTATGATTAACATAATGAATTCAAAATATTTTTTCATATTTTGTATTTCATTTCCTTTTTCATCTTTGTCATTGATAAGATAAAAAGCCATTGTCCTGGTTTGATGGCCAGCTGTTGACAATGCCACTCATTGATAGTAGTTTAACTGAACAAGCTGGCTCGTGATGAGACCCCTTGTCTTGTAATTTCAAGCCATTACCCTGTTGTGGTTTGCAGTATTGGTAATGTCAGATAAACTGTTTCTCTATGAACGTGGTAAGCAGGCTTGTAATAAGACCTCTTATCTTAAATATCTTATATTTTAGAATTACACTCTGAATAATCATAAACTTAGTGAATGGGGTGAACAATTTTCTTCTTAAGAGTAATGGATGACAGAGTAAGAGTTGAAGATGCTGAAATTGGATTGATTCCTACCTTAGTATAAATAACCTTCAGAGACCAATTTAAAAACAGAAAATGGTTTACAATTTTCCTACGCTTTGAGAGGAGATGACAAAAAAATTTGAATTGTGATTTCAAAATACAAAGACATCTAATTTCCTAGAAATTATCCTTTTTGGTTAAAAATTCTATCATTTTAAAAGCAAATGTTCATATTCATTGTATGGGACAACTTTTTAAATACAGCAAAAGGTCAATGGGAGACATCTCACAACCTTATTTCCTAAAACTCCTACAAACTATTAAAATCCTACTGAAATGAAAGGAGAAGGGGTTACCTCCTCAGTGAAAGAATTTCTTCAAGACAAGGCCATTAACAGGGAGAGAATCTCTCAAACCTGTTAAATCTTGCAATATAAAGGTTGAATGGCCTATCTTCTCACAGATCTGGAATGGCCCAAGCCACAACTTCTGGAACTTAGAGTGTTTACCCTTGTCCTCATGGGCTTTGTCCCATTTCAGAACTAAATCACCGACTTGGAACTGTTTTGAACCGGATGAGGCTGAATCAAAAGCTGCTTTGATGACTTGCTGGTGTTTGGCATGAGTAACCTTGGCTTTTTCTCTTTCCTCTTCTAATTTTAGGATCTGGTTATGTCTAAACTGAATAGAAGAGGAAGGATTTTCCTCAATGAACTGCACTAGGGCTAAAGAAGGAAGAATAAGATTTGTGGGTAAGATTGCTTCTTTTCCATAGACAAGATTAAATGGAGAAGTTCCAATAGAAGTTTCTGTGTTATCCTATCAGCCCATAATGCGAATACCAAGGATTTGTGCCAATTTCTCTGATTTTGTTCGATAGTTCGCTTAATAATTTTAATCAGATTCTTATTAGTAGATTCTGCTAAACCATTTCCTTGGGGATAATAATTAGCAGAATATTTTAACTTAAATCCTCTATTAATAGCGAAATCAAACATAGCATTGCCTGAAAAGTAAGATGCATTATCAAAAACAAGAGCATTTGGGACACCAAACCTGGTAATGATGAATTGGTCTATGAATTCAATGATTGCTTCAGAATTTGCTGTCTTTAAAGGGATAGCCTCAACCCACTTTGTAAAGTAATCGGTAGCAGTAAGGATATACTTATGCTGTTTGGAAGACGCTGGAGTAATCTCCCCAATGATATCCAATCCCCATTGCTCAAATGGTTGTTCAATGTTGATTGGTTGCAGGGGGAAAGCTGATTTTCGTTGTCTTCCGCTAGCAGTTTGACAATTTAGACATTTCCTTACGTACTCGTGAGCATCTTTAAACAAAGTAGGCCAATAGTAACCAGCACGAATAATTTTGTGAGCTGTTGTGTCAGCTCTGAAATGTCCTCCTACTGGTCCGTCATGTAGCTCCTGCAAAACCTTTTGGGCTTCAGGTTTTTCAAGGCATCTTAACAAGATAGAATCGTAATTCTGTCTAAAAAGCACGTCATCAATGATTGTAAAATTCCTCGCTTTTAATCTAATGGCCCTTTTGTTTTTGTAAGACAAATTCGGAGGTGCATAACCATTCTTTAGATAAAAGATTAAATCTGCATATTGAGATCCAGAATCAGTAACACTTATCTGATTAATTTCTTGAGTTTGATCTGCATCGCTTGATTCTGGAATGTTGGATGCTCCTGCCAATATCCTGCAAAAACCTTGGCCCCTAACAATCTTTGCTGGCTTAATTTCTAGGTCATACTCTTGAAGTGCTGTGACCCAATTTTCCCTTTTTTCACCCAGCTCTTTTTGGATTAATAGTTGCCTAACTGCCGGGAAAGGAACTATTATTTTTGTATGGGTTTTTAAAAGAAAGGGTCTATAATGTTTAACCGCTTTAAATACAGCAAAAGCTTGTTTTTCTACATCGGAGTAATTTAATTCGGCACCTTGAAGATTTGAACTGAAAAATGATATGGGTGCCTCTAAATTGTGAGCATTTGGTTGCGTGAGAACTGCAGCATAAGATACATCGGACGCAATGGTATACAATGTAAAATGATTAGAAAAATTTGGAGTATTCAAGGCTGGGGCATTGATTATTGATTGCTTGATAACATCAAAAGCTTGCTTTTCTTGTGATCCCCACTTGAAGACTGATTTTTTCTTGATCATTGTTTGAAGCGGTAATACAATTTGAGAAAAATCTGGAACAAATCCTTTAACAAAATTAATCTGGCCCAAAAATGACTGCATCGACTTTTTAATGTGTGGGAAAGGGATTTCAGAAATTTCCTTGATCCGATCAGGATCAATATAAATGCCATCTTTGGATACAATAAAGCCTAAGAGTTTTCCTTGATCAAGGGCAAAGAAAGACTTCTTTGGGTTCAGAGAAATACCATATCTCTTGCATCGCTGAAAGATTAGATTTAGGTCATGAAAATGATTATATCTCTTCTTAGAATATACAGTAATATCGTCTAAATAGACGACTACTGTTCGATTAATCAACCCTCTAAAGGCTATATCCATAGCTCTCTAGAATGTCGCTCCTGCATTTATGAGTCCAAAAGGCATTTTTTGATATGCATATGTTCCCCATTTTGTTCTGAATGTGGTTTTAAGTTGGTCATCAGGATGAACCAGAACTTGGTTATATCCTGAGAATCCATCAAGAAAAGACATCAATTCAGAGCCTTCTACTGATTGGAGGATTTGCTCCATAGTAGGTAATGGGAAATTATCTTTCAAGCTTGCTTTATTCAGGTTCCTGAAATCAATAGAGATTCGAATGTCGCCATTTTTCTTTCTGACTGGCACCATATTAGAGACCCAGTTTGAATGTCGGACCAGAAAAATAATCTTGGCTTTTAAGAGCTTGTTAAGTTCCGACTTTATCTGGCTCTCCAAATTTGGATGTATTTTTCTTAACTTTTGCTGGATCGGTTTCTGATCAGGAAGCATGGGAAAGGTATGCTGGATAATAGATGTATCATATGTCTTCAAATCATCATACTTCCAGGCAAAGACCTGTTTGTTTTTTCTTAACAGATTTATCAATTCAAACCTAAGGGTAGAACTTTGAAGCTTTGCATTAATTACAAATTTAAACCTGTCTTTTATATCGTAAAGATCTTCAAGCTTTACCACTGGTTTAGGAATTGAATTTTCTTGGGGTGTTTCTTTCATCTGTAGATCATGGTCATTTTCCTCAATAACTTGATTGTCATAGGACTTTTCAGAAGTTAGAAACTGCAAGATATCTTCATCATGGTTAAATACTCTCCAATTAGTGACATTGTCGGGAATTGAAGGCCTAAAAAGTAATTCTACAGAAAATCTATCAAGGCTGTAGTCTTCAGAAGGTAGAAGCTTGGAAGCTACATTGGCTAGTAGGTCGGCTGCCGAATTTTGTGACCTAGGAATGGAAGAAATGTTAAATGCTGAAAAGTGTGAGGTAAGATCCTGTACTAGCGATTGATAATGCTTGAGGTGACTTGAAAGACAATGAATTGCATTCCTCACCTGTTTGACAATGATTTCCGAATCGCCGAATACTTTTAGATATTGCACCTCAAGGCCGATTGCTTTATATAATCCCTGGACTAAAGCTTCATATTCGGCTGTGTTGTTAGTGCATTCAAATTCTAACCTACAAGAAAGCATTATTTTTTCTCCTTGTGGACTAACCAAAATGCAACCTGCTCCTGAGCCTTCGCTGGACTTAGAGCCATCAAAATATAAAGACCAAAATAAAGGAGTATTAACAAAGATATTTACATTTTCCTCAGCATCATTAAAACACCTCGACTTATCAGTTTGTGAAAAATTTTCAATCTGAGATGTAGAATGATTGACTGAAAAAGGAGATGGTTGGGCAACAAAGTTGCCAAAGAATGACTCTGAGGAATAATTCCCCAAAATGTTGTTATTGAATGCAACAGGTTGGTTTTCTTGCTCAAATTCGGTAACTGTGTGGGTCATATGTTTCTCTCGATCGATCCTTATTTGATTTGGCTTTCCCTTGTAGGGAAGCCACATATGTGACCAATCTGTAGAAATGTACCCATGCAGTTTTTCGGACCAATCTCTGCTCAAGATTAAACTGTAGAATTCAGGTATGTCAGCGATTAAGATATCTATCCTCTGTACAATTCTGGGATCGGCAGACAATCTGATGGTTACGGAATTAATTTCTCCCACAACCTGCACTTTAGTCCTGTCTAGCTGTACAATATGAATAGCAGACTTCTGGGGTTCAATGTTCAGTTTAGAACAAACTGAAGCTGGCATTATATTAGATGATGCCCCTGAATCAATTAAATAGTTGTGCAGGTTTTTGTTATAAATCTCATAGGTCAGCAGGAAAGGTGGAGTGTGAGAATTCGATTTATCTCCAATTAGAACTGAATCGGTAGCTTCAACCATACCTGCAGGAGGCTGGCCTGAATCGTTGGCAGCTCTTGCACTGGGAAGGGGAGTAGAGGGAACTGCATTCAATTTTTTAAGAAGTAATTTTTGTTGATGCTTTAATTTACTAAGCTCGAACATAGTTATATTTGCCTTAGTTTTCTTCATATCATCAACAATGTTATATTCCATTGAATCAGATACCACTAATGTCTTGGATGTTGAAGGAGAATTAGAAGTTGAAGGCTGGTTTTGGGGAACCACTACAGGCGACTTCTTTGGAGGAATTTTTTCCTTTGTTGTGGCAGCACCTGCGCTCCTCTTCTTTGAAGTTGCCTGAGCAGGTTCAAAAGTACTTTTACTTCTTGTAGTAACTGGAAAGGCTTCTTCTTCATTCTCGGTATCAGAGTTTGGGAGTATAAAATCCCACATTCCGTGGCATTCAACTACTTCTTCTTCATCATCGGTTTGTGAGGTTGTTTCCTCTTCCTCTTCTTCTTGCTTTGAATCTACATTAGATATAACATTGGGCGGCTTTGTTTCAGTTTTCTTAAAAGTCCTAAATGGTCTTTTGTTTGAGGTTTCGGCCACCTGCTTCTTTATTTCGACCATTTCGTTAGACAACGTTTTAAGGACCTTTTGTAAACCTTCCATGTCGTACGGGTCCTTTGGGGTTTTCTTCTTGGAATCCTCTTTAAATGAGACTTTTTTAGCTTTTCTATCTTCTAAAGCAGCTTTCTTCTCTAGAGCATTGATGCGCTTTTCAACAGCAAGTGCTTCTCTCATGTTTTCAGCTAAGGTAGGTTTCCCAGCCCTGTCTACAAAAATAGCTATGTTGGTAGGTAGGGCGGTAATATACCATTCGCTTCGAATTTGTTCACTTGGTTTAGAAGCGGTAGGGATTTTATTCAGGAGTTTATTAAATCTGGCATTAAACTCCTTTATTGGTTCCCTATGCTCTATTCTCAGATTGGAGAGATCATTTATTAAAGTAGCTAAGGACTTGTCATCTCCATATTTGGTAAGAAACTATTCTTGGCATGTGTTCCAACTGGTAATTGAACCAGAGGGTAAGGAAAAATACCAGGATCCTGCTGATCCTTGTAAGGTGTAGGGGAAGAGTCTTACAACAACATCTTGCTCTGTCACTCCTTTTAAGTTAACTGCTAACATAAAATTATTGATGTGTTCTTCGGCCTGGGTTCCGTCATCTGGGTTAAATTTAGGTAGCTATTTTTCAGGAGCATCTGGTAAATCATGCAATGGTGTAGGCATGTTGACTGCACCTGGCCTAGTCCATGGGTCTGCCATTGTGATAGCGACAGTGGTTGACACTACTGTTGGGATTCCAGATGTATGGGAAGGGATCAAAGATAAGGAGTGGACAGGTTGGGATATTGAGGCTTCTAATCCTTGGTGAACGACAATTTGTAATGGGGGAGTGGATGGTTGACCTCGTAGAGGGGAAGATGCAATGGAGGACGTGGATGAAAGCTCTTCACTATCAGATCCTTCAGTAATTTTCTTCGCCTTTTTTCTTTTGGGTAAAGGGAACTCAGTGGGTTCAATAACAAGTTTTTCGCTTTGAAGTCTGGTGAGAGGATGAGTTAGATTGAACTCCTAAGTCGCACTGCTTTCTGATACCTCATATTTCTGTGGTGAAATCGAGAAGCTCTGAAGTTTATGGATTAGAGACTGGACTTCAGGTGATTCAAGACTTAATTGTTCTGTGGTATGATGGGTTTGAGCAGTGGTAGTTGATTCCCCTTCTCCTTGTTCGGATACCGGCGAACCAGTGTGCAAATGGGAAGGTCAAGGGGATTCAGAGGGAGAATTTCTCTTAGAATGGCTTATAGGTTTGGACTTATGTGCCATTCACAGTTGATGCCCTCCTTCTAGCGCCAATTATGTTGATGCCTCGAAAATCGCTGCAACAACATAGGGGAAACCACCCGGTCCGGACCTTAGTACAACTCCTTTTCCGTTTGGAATAGTGGCTCCGACTGGGGATAATGGGACCAGTTTCCCAAAAATGGATAAAATGGGATGGATGCGCGACTTATAGATTATGCTAGTGATAAGCGAATAACTATAACTATCGCCAGGAATATAATAACTATAATCTACCCCGTGGTTTTATCGATTTCTAAAGTGTAGCGTTTGATGATCTGAGCTTTTAGACAGGCATATAGATGACTCTGTCTCCAAACATAGATATTAAATTGTTCAAGATTGCTGTGCATAAATAGTTACACAAAGCGATAATAGTGAAATTACTACACTATCATTTATATCATTGTTACATACATAATTAAAAGAAATGCAAATCACGAAACATCCAATAGTGGGCTGAAATAGAGATTTGTTGTTATAGCGCATGCATGTATTCAATAATAGCAAGAATATATATCATAGCAATTCATATAAAAAGAATGACTTCAGACATAGATAAAAGTACCATATGAGCTGCAGCACATTCCCAAATATCAATCGCTATTCGCAGTTCTTCCTTCAACACAGAAATCGTCCTCAACAAAGGAAATAGTGCGCAATTGCAAAAAAAAAATTAATGTCGAATTCAGAACAACTGGTCCAATTTCATAAAAGAATAGCGACTGAAGCACAGTAGTGCAAACTTCAGCCTATTAAGTCTGTTACAAAATTTTACGACCCTTTCCAAAACAATGAAAGGGTCTATAAATATTAATCTAATTTAAATATCTACAAAACAGAAATCCTACTAAACTGGTATCAATAACTCTTGATCCTGTTTTGGCTGGCGATCTGGCAAGCGGGAGGGTGACTCATTAAGTCAGCTGCTTTCCTTTGAATCTGAGCTGATTAATTGCAAGCATTGGCTCAACTTCCGGAGGTTTGTTGAGGCGCGAACTGAGCTGTGCAGCGTAGGTGGCATCTTGGATATCGGGAATTATACACCCGATTGCGTCTGTAAGGCACTTTAGGGCAGATCTCTGTGTATGTGGCTTGATTAAAAAGAGCCAATATGCATCTAAGGATAAGCTTTTAACTCCAGCGATTAATCTTCCTTTTTCTTCTAATTCAGGGTAGCATGTTTGTTCTAATGCATTTGGAGTTGTTATCTTTCCCGGTGTACATTGAGAAATCATATTGGCCAGGTAAAGAGTGTTATTGACTAGATCCACTAGATTGCTGGTGGTTGCTTTACATCTTGAAGCCGCCCTTTCTGCCTTCATCACTTGAGTGTGCCATTCTGTGAAAAGAATATCTTTCTGTGTTTCATTAATCCTGGGCAATTTCGCTGCTTTTCCCAAATCAGTATCTTGCCAGTCAAGATATGAAGTAATGGCTTCGTCCGCTTGATCTAGTTCAGTTCTGGCCTTTTCTACCTGCTGATTTACTGCTGTAGTTAGCTCACATAGGGACTCAGCTTGAGTGATCTGTTGACATAAGAGTCTGACCTGAGATATCAATGCACTGTTTATCAATAATGCCTCTGATTTAAACTCCTTTACCTGCGATGCACCCTTCATCTTTTCCAGCTGCGATGACATTTGAGCAATCTGCTCATCTTTGGTCTTTATCATTTGCTCATTCGCCACTCTTAAATTTTCCAATGCCTCCGACAATTCTTTTTGTTTCTGGATCGCACCCTGATCGATCCTTTGCCTTTCTGCTTGCAATTGCTGAGTCAACTGATTGTTCTCTTGCTGTTGCGCCAGCAATTGTTCTTCGGCTTGTGCTGCCTTTTGCCTTGTTTCAACCAATTCTGCCTGTAACGCAAAGATTTCTTGGTCTTTATTCTTCAATAGAAGGCTCACCTCCGATGCTTTGTCAATGGTTGCCGCCGAATAAGCGCCTGCATACTGTGATAGCTTTGTTAAGTCATCGGAGGGATCCAATTCCTCCTTCCATACTGTTATCACAAAATCATGTACTGATGGCTGCTACCAGTTAGATTTCATGTAACTACTTCAGACCAGGCTTTAGACTAAGGTTAGCCTCCTTAGTCAGAGAGGGCTCTCTCACAGATTTGTAATAGGAATTATTAACAAGAAAAGATGGCTAATTCTTCAAACATTTTATGAAAACAAGCTGGTTGGAACTACAAAATAACATCTCTTCCATTGGGCTCATGGAGTCAAATACTTCTGCAGTAAACTATAAACCACTCAATCATAGAGGCCAAGGCATATAATGTTTAACACTCAAAACATCTCTCAAAAAGAACCTCAACTCATAAATATACACAGGAAGTCTGAGCACTAGGTGAATTCAGAGTGATTGCATATTTAGTGAGCTGTAAAATATATAAAGGATAATGACAAAACCACACATATTCTGAGCATTGAACACATGATGAATCTTGGGAAGAAAAAGTAATCCTTATATTACTGTCAAAAAAGTCTTTTTACATAAGTTGATAAAAACTCTGTTTTTTCATAAATCTCCAACCCTACATACATCAGAGTTTTCACTATATATAGGAAAACCAAAACTAAAACTATCTTGAGTCTCCTCAACAAGCATGAGGGGAGAGCTCGATGATCTACCATTAATTAACCTTATCTATTTCAAAACAAACTTATTAAATACATAAGGTATTGTGTTGTAAATGCAGAGAATCCTAATTACATTGAAAGCCCAACTCTATCTTCTCGTGTGCATGATTCTCCTTGGATCCTTGACAGCTGTACAATTTCTGTTATGGCTGAGATATATTGAGGAACATTCACTGAATGAGCTGGCCTTCGGGTGCTAGCTGTAAAGATGGCTTATTAATTAGTAAACATGAACACCCTATTTTCACGGTCCCTGTCTTCCATTCTTCTTCACCATTTAAAAACCACGCCCCAAGCTCTTAATCCTTCAATAATAACGCATAACACCATCTGCCTCATGATCTGGATGCCTTGTGGACTGAACAGGTGTGCTAACCAACAATCTCGGTAACCCTACCAGAACCCTAATAATTCGGACATAAAGTGCCTTTAAGAACACTTTAGCAAAAAACAAAATATTTCACTTTTTCTTCAAAACTCACACCTGTCACTATTTGAGCTGCTATGATATCCATGTATAATCTCCCTCCGGTCCTCGAGGCATTCCTTTCAAAATTCGCTGACCCCATCATCAAATTTCATTGTTTTCTTATAAAACAGCGTTCTACAGTAGTTTCGTAGCGCGCTACGAAACTACTGTTTTTGTCAAAACAAAACATATTTATTTTGCAGCGCTTTCTGCTTAAACTCATGATTCCTTCAGACATTTTATACAGGTGCTAGGGACCTAAATAACTTCAAAATGATAGAATTTGAACCAAAATTTATCAAAACTTTGAAAAGTACCTTTCCTCTTAAGTCAGTGAGCTAGTTTACCTAGCTTCTTCTTCAAACTGCTAACCTCTTCCTTCAAAGCCTTATTTTCTGATTTCAGACACATGTTCAGCTTTCTCACGTGTTTTGCTTGTTTAAGTGCTGGTATCATCCATGAAAATACATCAGACCCTGAGCCAGCTTGCTTCAGTAGACTTGTGTTGCCTTTTAATACAGCCCTTCTATAACTAGCATATCTCATTGCACGTTCTCTAGAAAAACTCTTGGTCTGAGGCACCTCTTCCTGGGTCTTTCCTGCCTGGTTCTTGATAGCTATGACATTCCCTCCTTGGCTAATAATAACCTTTTTACCTTTGTCTTTACTCTTGGCTGCATGCACTGTTTTAGTCAAAATTTCAATAAACTCTGTACTAGGCATTTTTACAACTGCCTCCTCTTTATGCACTTTCTCGGCCTCTTTCATTTGTCTTCTTGTAATTGGCCTCCTTGGTTTAAACACATATTCTTCACTTGGCTCCTCAAACCGTAACCTTTTCGAAGCCTTTGATTTCTTCATGCTCTCTGGTGAAGATTGGGTTAAGTCAATGTGCATTGGTTGCACTGGCTGATCTTGTTCAAGTTCCATTGGCTCAATCTGCACTGACTGATCTTGTTCAAGTTCAATTGCTTCAAGTAAATCAGTTAAACTAGCTTTTGACACAGGACTCTCTTCAACAGCAATTGACTTACCCTTCTCCTTGCTCAACTGACCTCTGGTTTTTACTCTTGATCCCTTTTCAACTTCACTTGGTGCAGGTGCATCCTTCTTCTGTTTGATCTTCTCTTTTGATGATGATTTGGGTGTCTCCTTGATCACCACAGGCTTGACTGGTTTCTTCAACTTGGTTTTGGACTTCTTTAGATCTTTCACCTCCTTCCTGATCTCAGCCAGAGTAGGTTCTTCAATTGTTTTCTCCCTTTCCCTAACAGGCAATGGAGTAAGGCCCGTCTTGCTCTGAAAACCCGCCATAAAAATAAAGGAGTCCCAATCTTTACCAATCTT
This sequence comes from Pinus tabuliformis, assembly GCA_031772625.1. Lineage (NCBI taxonomy): Eukaryota > Viridiplantae > Streptophyta > Pinopsida > Pinales > Pinaceae > Pinus > Pinus tabuliformis. The sequence goes on from CM062806.1 coordinate 607,549,810, forward strand.
CTGCAAACCATCTAACACTAACAACTTCACCAAACCATGATGGAACAGTGATGTTTCACAGTCATCTTTTTTCAACTGAATTTTATCACACATTTTACTTAGGCTTCTGAATAAATAGAAAGGGATATCAATTGATGCTTTGCCTGTGAAATGTAACAAAAGCTTAAAATGATATGAGTACACTTTGTTATACCTCCCTTCGCATGTTAAATACTTTTGGATGCATGTGAGGAGCAGGGCAAAATGTTCTTTCACGTAACTCCTTGGCACAGCTTTCGTGAGATCCTCATTTACATAAGGCTCCTTCAAAAATTCCTTACATGGGCTCATGTCGAATTTAAAATTTTTGAACCATTCATTTCCACCTCTAGGGATCTCAGTCACATTAGAAATGGCTTCTGGGGATACAGGGAATTCTAGCATTGACACCTTAGAGTTTAAACCAGTAAAATTCAATGAAAAAGCTTTTGTTACCTCTGCGTGCCCTCCTTGCAACTTCTCACAAAACCTCCAGCAACCAGCGTTTTTAAAAGCTCTTGCTACACCTTCATCCTTTAAAGTAATATCAAGCCCCACGGGTTCTGTTCTTTGGCACCTACCGGATCGATGTTCCCTTTTCTCCATTTTACTTTGCAGACTTTCGAACAGAAAACTAACAGCAGCTTCAACTCAGAAGAGAACTTCAAACTTTGGGATACAGGCTCGCTTGCAATCAGGTCCTTTTAAAAGAAAACTCGGGCTCCCTTTGCGCTTCAACAGTCTTGTCATACAAGCAAATCAGTTTACGCACAAATAACAAATATCATGACACTACCATACATCATAAAATCACTTTGAATGATGTTTATGTGCATGGTTCTGAACCTCATGGCGGAATGATGACCCATAATGGCCCGGAGAGGACATCAACTGACAACATATGCACGGACCTAATGACTCAACCCCCCCAGACTTGACATCTCAAGAAAACGCGCTGCAAAATCCCTGAATCCCCGATTTAGTAGCGCAGACAGTTTAAAATTAACAAAATGCGCTACGAAATGGCTGATAGATGACACGCTACGAAAAAACAAAAACATCATTGCGCTGCCAAATTGGCCAATCAGATTGCGCTACGAAACTGCGCAAAGGACCAATGACGCAAACAAGACAAGACATGCCTTAAACAATTATGATGAAGGATGATAAACGGTTTTTGAAAATGACTCACATCAATACCCTTTTTAAAACATAATCCCTAAGTAACACACATAGGAACATAACCACTAGACAACTCTTTTTTGACAATGAAATTTTTTTGGACAACATTACATACATTGACTGCAATTTACATTGATAACACATACTACATTACCCGTGACCATTTGTTCGAGGAAGATAGAAGGTTGATCAATCCTTCGTCTCTTCCTTGACCGCTTTACAACTGCCCTGTGTCTTGGGCTGTAGAAAACATCCAATGGCGGAATGTCTTCTATCTGTAGAATAATCTGGTCAGAGGGGTCTTTTGGAATAACTTCAACTTCTTTAGAACTTGGTGGGCCGCTGGTTCCACTTGGAACCTGAGGAGAAGCAACATCCTGAGTATCATTTGTCTTAGAAGTATCCCCATTTTTTGAACATTCCAATCCACTGATGATGGAATGAAACTGTTGCCATTCTTGTAATAAATTGGGGTCTATAGTAGTATCCACATTGGTGGTTTGCTTCTGCTGCTCTTTCTCCTGCTCTTTCTTCTGCTGCTCCTCTTTTTCTCTTCTCTGTTTTTCTTCATGTTCCTTCTTTTGTTGTTCTTCTTGCTCCCTTTTCTACCTATCTGCAAGTTCTTTCTTCTTTCTTTCTTCTTGTTCCATTTGTGTTCTCTGCTGTTTTTCGGCTTGTTCTTTCTTTAGTCTTTTCGCCTGTTCTTTTCTTTGTCTTTCTGCCTGTTGCTTCTTCAGCTGCTCCTCCTGTTGCTTCTTCTGCTGCTCCTCCTGTTGCTTCTTTTGCTGCTCCTCCTGTTCTTGAACAGGTCGGCTTGATGATGTTGCTGGGGATGTTGCTAGTAAATCCAGAGGTAGAGTTTGCAACCTCTGTTCTCTGAGTTTATTGAACTCCGTTAATCCCTCATCATTATATCGCATCCTAGCGAGTTCTTTAGCATGACCTATTGTTTCGGAGGCAACGAACAGGTCATCAAACATATCTTTCTGGTGCTCAAACCTTGTTAATTTGGCCTGTTCTAATGCATTATAAGCAGTCTTTTTTGGGTCGTATGGTCTGTTTGGGATCGTGGCTAGCGTTAAAGACTGAAGCTTTGTGGCTTCCTTTTCTGCATGTTTAAGATCATGCAGAGTATAAATGCCACATCTGAAGGGAAAAGATGGCCATCCTCTCTTCTTTTCTATTTTGAGAGTCTGTGTAGTACTCTCAGCCATGATTTGATATGCAATCTCCCTTGCTAGCAGCTTAACTGGGACATATAGAGGAAGAGCACGTGGGTCGGCTTTACTGCCGAAAACTCTGATATAGGTGAAATTTTCTTCTCCAAACCAACTTGCTACTGCTGGTAAATCAAAGGAAGCTTGATAGGAAATTTTTGAAATGGGTTTATCAAAAATGGAATAGTAAATGGGCACCATGAAACCATTACAGATTTGATACAGGTGGCCTTTATAAGAAGACTTCCACAATTTTTGATGATATATATGAATGGGTGAAGGGTCCTGTGCAGTCCACCTCCACCCGAGAACAAGAAATTCAGAATTGAAACAAAGAGTGTCTAAGATATATGCACTATAGTAGAACGGGGGCATTTTCCTTTCTAAAACAACAGACTGAGACCTAAAATCACGAACAGCTACTGCTAATTTATCCGAAAAAATAGTAGCCCAATCCATAATCCAACTATTTACTGCTGCCTCCATTAAAGGAACCATTTCAATGGTAAAATTGGCAGAGTCATGCAATCCCCACAGCCTACACATCATAATCCCCGCATAACAATAAGGAGAAGCCAAAGAATCGACCGAGTACTTACCGGAAGATTCATGCTTGTGCTTGTTGGGGTTTTGCCTCCAATCCTTGATAGGTTCAGATTCGATCTCATTCTCGCTTGCGAACTTCTCCAAGAAGTCTTTGTTATATATTTTCTCTGGCTCGGGCAAATGATACATTTGCCTTAGGTCATCTGGCTTGAAGGATCCGAAAATCCTCCCATCTCTGGTATTAAAAGTCCTGTCCAAAATGGGGATTTCTTCAATTGCCCATCACACAACATCTGTATAGGGAAGAATCTGTTCTCTGGCCGCTATCCTGTGAAGGAAAGAATCGGCCAAATCTTTGAGAGTTGCATCAGACTTCTTGAGTAAGTCTACACTAGTTTCCGACACTATCTTTTCTGGCTGCTCAGCTTCAATTAGGTTATAAGTGCCCTGCCAAGTCACTCTGGTGAGCCCCGTGCATGTGGTATCGGATATTAGTCCCTTCTTCTTATTTGCGGCTGCTTGTCCTGCAGTTGGTGTTGCAGAAGCACCTGCAGTCTTTTTGGACTTCTTTCCCATCTTCTCAGCTCTAGCTTCTGTGAATGAATTCTGCACAAAGAGGAAATTGGGCGTAATACATAGAGATGGCGATGAAAAACTCTTAAGTGATACAACACATATGGATAGATGCGTAACTAAAGGATTTAGCTTTTAAAATGAGCGCGGAAACAATCTGTAAAAAGATTTTAGGGCATGATCTTATTAATTAGCCGTTTTCAATCTGTCATTCCTTAAATGCCCATTATATCGTTATTTGGGTGAACGATTCACTCAAGCATGACATGGACGTTTTGGCGGTTGAGCATAGATGAAGGATTGCGTGAGCGATCCAGCTTTTATTACAAATAAATTGCGCCATCCCATCACTTAACGTCTCTTTGTCGAAAACCGCGCTTTATCGGATCGCAATCGGGGGTGTGAGTTAGTGCGCTTTAATGGTGTGTATTGGATATCACCGATCACCGAATGCGATATCGCATCGGCGAAAATCTTTGAGCGCAATAAGACTTGAGTGAGATTGTCGCCGATATCCGATTCCCGATTGCGCATCGCATCGGGACAAGTCTTTGGGAACATCACAACTGTTGTAGCGTGTCGCCGATCGCCGAATTCGCCGAATGTGTATCGCGTCGGGACTATTGGCATGGGGCATTGTAACATGTACATGGAATATCGCCGATCACCGAATGCGCATCGGCGGAAAACTTTGGGGTGCTTAATTATAATTCATGTGTCATTGTGATATGCGATCTTGCGATCGCTTTATCGCAATGACAAAGCATTACATGATTTCTTTTAAGGGTTTGTCCAGAAGGTTTTATAAAGTGCATTTATTCATTCTTTGGATTTTTTCGGATTATAATAGCATTGATACCAAATCAAATTATAAAGGGACCCATTTCATACTTAATGTTTATAGGTAAAAATGATATGAAATGGGGGGTTGTTGTAGAGCACAACACCATCATAAACCATAATCATAAATAATATATGTAATAAAACTGAAATAAAATTTTGATACTTATCCTTTAATCAATCTTTAGCTTCTACCTTTGTCCTTATTCCATACGCATTCTGGATCGGCTGCCACATCTAACAAACATCCATTGCCTTCTCCTCACCCATGTGCACATACACATGTGCATCACACACATACAACTACACATGTCATACAACACCATGCAATATATGCATCTACAGTACCAGTGCCATGTGTAGTACATGTACACAGTACCATTTGTACACTGCAACCAATTGCACAATGTGTGCGCAACATCACATGTACATGACACCACCTACACAACGTGTGCACAACATCACATGTACATGGAACCACTTGCACAACGTGTGCAAAATGCCACATGTACCTTGTACCACTATACAACGTGTACACAATACCACTTGTACATAGTACCAAACACATGACATGTACGTGACACCAAATGTACACAGCACCACATGCATGACATGTACACAACACCATATGTACAACATGTATACGAAACCACATGCTCACAACACCACTTGTACAATCATGCACACAACTGTTGGCATTATGATGCATGTGTTGTACTTGATGGAAACCCTCTCATAGAAGAACATCTCACTTACATATAACTGGATCAATCTACAGATGTGACTAAATGCATGGGATGCAGGTTAGCTCAAAGGAATAAGAAGATCAAGTTCTAAGTATGACAAGTTAGCTTTGCCATCAAGTCCAAAGGGGGAGATTGTTGGCATTATGAGACAAGTGTTGTCCTTGATGGCAAAATGACAGATTATAGTACTCTATAAGGATAGCAGCAAGGAATTGATGATCAGACTACAAGTATGAAGAGAAAATATATATACGCAGGTTCACTATATACCAAGTAGGGTATACACGCAGGTTCACTATATACCAAGTCACGTATACGCAGGTTAGCTATATAACAAGTAGGGTATACACGCAGGTTCACTATATACCAAGTCGCGTATACGCAGGTTCGCTATATACAAAGTGGGGTATACACGCAGTTTCATGCACGAAAAAGCGCGTACATGTCGGAAAGCTTATTTTTGGGTCCGTGGTATTTAGACCTATGGTTTTGGTCCGTGGTATTGCACCCATAAGTGTTGATCCCAAGTATTGGGTCGATGGTATTGTTTTATTATGGTTTTGGTCTGTGGTATTGAGCAAGGCCTAAGACTATAAAAGGAGAGGAAGATCATTAGGCAAAGGGAGTTCAGAAAAGTCTGGAATATCTGATGAAGTATGAGATCCAGTATGCAGGTTATGGGTTGATGATGCATTGCTTGATCTGAGCTAAGGAGGGATCTCACTGGTTGATGGAGAACAAGATCTAAGGAGAGATCGGGATCAAATGGTTTGAAATGAACTATCTTTATATGGTTGATTATGCTTATTCTAGATCTGCATACTGACGCATGTAATATAAATGTTATGAGTATGACTGATGTCTGGTATAGCTGCAAAGTTATAAGAAAATATTTTTAGATCTGTACGCGGGTTGGCCTTGGAAAAAGTGTGTATATACGCGGGTTTGATTCATGATAGTAGCGTATACCATTTGAGCTATGATGTCTGAAGTTATAGGTGGTTCTGACTGTTGATGAGTTCTGATGACTGTTTAATGGTGTCAGTGTTCTGCATATCTTGGTAGGATGATTGTGTATTGATGGATGAAAACTAATATGGATCAATATCACAATCACTCATATTTGTGTGATCCGATGACTAGATCTGGGTGCTAACACATATATTATCCTTGTATATGTCATGATCTGGTTATTTCTGAAGTCAGGAAGTGCAACAAAGTTATGAATAAGTGATTAATGACATATACGCTGGTTCATCTTGATGAAGTTGCATATACACGCAGGTTCGGCACTTCCAAGTAGCATATGCACTCTGATGCATGATTTTGATGGTACAGTTGGTTCTGATTGTTATTGCAGAGTTCTGCTCTGTGTTCTGGTGACTGTGTTGTTGACAGGGTTTCAGTGTTTCAGTGATTCAGAGATTGATGATGCGAGTATTGATTGTTTTGTGCTTCAATGATATTTGTGGGTCCAGTATGAAAATTTGATGAAACACGGCCTTCATATTATGTGTTGTGCTTCAGGAGTATCCAGTCTGAAAATGTATGAAATGTGGTACCTGGAGGAGAGAAGATTGCAGGCTGGCGCCTACGTACTAGTATCTTAGCTAGTACAAGAGCAAAGGGGGTTGGAGCTCCCTTCCAGGAGAGTCTGGAGAACGAGAGAAGGTTGTAGCCTTCTGCAGGTTGTAGCCTGTGTGCTGGTAAAGGACTGCACCAGTACATTGTAAAAGAAGTTTCTTAATAAAGGAAGATAGAAACGAATTGCAGCAGGTGGTTTTCACCCACATTGGGTTTCCACCTTATATCATGGTGTTCATGTGTATTGCTTATGTGTGTTGATCTATCTGTTTTACTTCTACTGTTGACTATTAATATGGCTAATAATGTTCTGATGCACCCATTGAAGATCACATAACTGAGTCATGAGTTTAATGGTTATACGCTAGTTTCAATAGACACAGTCGCGTATATACGCGGGTATACTTAACTGAAGTAGCGTATATGAATCTGAGTATTAAAATGAAAAAGTTTTATTGATTAGATAATATTGATTCACCCCCCCTCTCAGTATTATTTCCAACAACAACACCATATGTACATAACACCATATGTACAACATGTATAGAACACCAAATGTACATAGCACCATATGTACAACATGCATAGAACACCATATGTACATAGCACTACATATCCAACATGTACATAACATCATCTGTACACAACACTACATATCCAACATGTGCACAACACCATATGCACACAACACCACATATCCATCATGTACATAGCACCATCTATACCCAACACTGCATATGCAATATTCACACAACACTATCTGTACCATCATGTACATAACATTGCATAAACAACATGTACACATGCTATGTATACACAACACCGCATGTGCACAACATCATAGATGCAACATGTACAACATATACAACATATGCACAACAATAGTACCTCACATCCAAAATCACACTGTCTCTACCAAGAAACCTTGCTCCCAGTGTCTTATCCATGCTTGTCCCAACATGATGCAATCACACTGCTTCATCTCGTTGATGTATCTCTCAGCGTTACCTGTCATAACATAACATAGGCATAATACAAGAATAATATCAACTCATAACCATATGATATTGACCTCGTATATTTGTCATGACTACTCTTCCCACTTGATTCTCCATGAACCGGGAATCTCTTCATGTCATTCACTTGCATAAGAAATCATTCCTCCACAAGAACGATCCCTGACAACCCTATCAGACAATGACAACATACATACATACATACATACATACATATATAATCATTAGCATAAAAAAATCATCATTCTGTCAGACAATAACATACATACATACATGTATATGCATATATAAACATCAACATAATCATGATCATGACATAATTACTAGATAACATAAGGTCTAGGTTAAGAGAACTTCATTTATCCATTTACAACATTGAAAACCAAAATTCCCAACTTGGCCAAGGCATTTGACACCTCAGATCCATTTAATTTACCTTTTCTAGTTACCTTTCACATGTTTGTACTGCCACCATCCATTTACCACTATGGACCAACTAGTCCAACAGATCGTCATAGTCTTACTTTCCACTGTGCTTACTCATGCACAGAGCTTTATCTGAGTCTTACCTTACCTATTGGGCAAGGAAAATTTTAAGGATGGAAAATTTTCTTGAAGTTTAAAACATTGGCGAATCTCACTAATCCCTAATATGCAAATTATAAATGTTTATTGATATATTTGTAAAATTAATCAAATTTATAATTATTTTATATATAGTCTCTATATAATGTTGGCGATTTTTAAGGTAAAATAATTTTATATTCTAAAATTTGGGCGAATCGTCTTTTATAAAATTGGAAATTGGCGAATCTTTTTTGTGGAAAAATCATGGAAAATTAGCCCACTGGGCGAACATTAGCCCCTAAAATTTTCCATGCTATTGGGTACCAAACGACTCTCCCCAAGATCCACTGATTTTCCTCTTTCCCAACCAATTCCCATGACTCAAAACATAAAAGGAAACCCAAGAAACAACAAGAAGAAGATCATGAAAACTCATAACAAAAATACAACACCACACCAAAGTGGCATAAATATGCACCAAAAACACGCAAAATCACAAATCAAGCACAACAATCCCAACCACTCAATCCCCATGGTTCCCAATGCTTCTAAGGAAAACTCAGCTTGAGCCTTCTTCAAGATTTTATGGTAGTCTCTTTTGTCGTGCAACTTCCTGCATCATACCACCATAAGCACATAATTGTGAGTGCATAAGTAAACATAACAATACATCAGTTACCTTATCTTGTTGTGCCAAGCACATTGCTTGCAACTGAACACATCCACACCATCTCTCAAGGGACTCCAATTATCTTGATAGATCCACTTGTAACTAGAGACTAGCTAATACACCTGTCAAGTACATGTTCACGAATCTAGCACATATCCACATAATGTCCAAAAAGTCAAGGTTAATAAGACTCCCTGTATGCAAAGCACTCATTTGTTTGGAATTAGGGTTTCAAAACCTAGCTAAAGAAATTCTTGCTCAATTCCTTTCTTTTACCTTTACCCTGTTGAAATTGAGTGTTACTATATACTATCATGTCACCCAACTTTTAGTTATATAACCACATCAACTATTACCTTGTCACGCAAATACCAAGCATGTTTCCCACAACTGCTCACACATTTCAACCACATGTTCCACATGTCAAGACAATCATATCTATCGAAATCAACCTTTACCCAGAATAACAATCATGTCATAATCCATAGTCAACTCATAGTCATCAGTCATAATGCTACATCATCAGTCATAATGCTACCACTATTACCTAATACACTCAAGTACATATCAACTCTCTCAACACATGTGTTAGTAAAACCATCTTAAATAAAGATCATTGGAACACAATCAATCTAGTTAGCATGATATAACTTCACAACATATCAATTCAAACATAAATAAGATCATGATATCTAGAATAGTCACTAGCTAACATGTTTATATCATAACGCATACACAATTATCATTCACACATATGCAAAGTCAATCTAGATGAGTACAACACTATATCACAAAATGTCGGCTCATACCTAAATGTCGTAACCATAACCATATGCATAGGCCAATCCAATTTAGCATGATACATATAACATCAAGGTATAAATACTATAACCCTAATCATCAAGCTAACTATCATTCTCATAAACAACATATAACCTAATCGACAAGCTAATTGCCATGTAACAACAAGAAGTTAACCTATAACATACTCATCAACAACATATAATATAATCATCAGGTTATCTAATATAAAGCAGCAATAATAATTCATACAACTACAGGTTACTATCATTCTTAGTTATCTGACACATGTGCATATAGCTACACTAATCAACTAACATCTATCATGAATGTAACCATAACATCAAAAGACATGTACATAACCCTAATGTATATCAACCTAATTCATATAAAAATCATTGAATTACATACCTGCATGCCAAACATACAATACATGTATGAAGATCTACTCTTACCCCAAAGTCCAATGTTGCAACCTCATTATGATGCTCTATATCTCCTGCTTTATCTCAACCAACACATTAGCATCATAACATACCAATATCATCCTGATGTCCTAAATTGAATACCATGACTTCACAAGTCTTGTTTGACCTACTATTCATGCATAACTATAACCAAGACCATACATGCATGGCCACAACCATTACTCCATTGTACACATTGCCACATGCAACCATCAACATGCATAAGCAATACCTAATCAACTACACATATGAATGAACGCATGTAGTTGAGCATAAGTGATCAATTCTTGCAATAGACCTACAAGGCTGATGCATGTAATCAAATAACCAAAAATGCAACCTAACATACAAGGATGTAATCAAGCTGCATATAATCCTTTAACCATTCATATACTTCTGACGATGCATTCCATAAAATCAATCATCAAGTTCCTCATGACAACCCTACTACAACCATGTTTAACATTATGAAATGCAACAAGCACACGCAATGTAAGTGTAAGAGACACACATGCAACTAACATGCATGCATGACCAACACATTCACCCAAGGAGAGTGCAACCATGCTTTGATACCACTCTATGGTATCAGATATGACCCAACGAGAGCGCAACTTGGCTCCGATACTAATCTTTAACACCCCCTCCTAGGTCTACCCAAAGTAACTATGCTAACTGGGGTAAACATGAGGAGAGATGCTACTACAATCAGATTTGAACTCCTATGTCACCTTAAGGAAGTGGAATCAATGGAACGTCACTTATAGTCACCTAAGATCATCAACAAACCCCTCAGGAGACAAGTCATCCACTTAGAAAGCTTATCCCCGGGTCCCAGTTCTATTCTACAGCTCTTAGGTCTCAGTCTCTTGAATGCTATGGGAAAGGGAGCGACCACAAACCTAAAGTTTCTCTCACAGACCTCCCTGCTAGCGACTATGGTCAAGAATTGCCAATTCTGTGGGAATGAATCTGGGATTTGAGCCACACTTCTAACCCAGAATCCTGGCCTCTAACTAGAACTTATTGTAACTTTAAGAAATCATTAAAAACATAATAACCACGTTGATCAATAAAAATTACCCTTAGGACTAGGCCTGATCATCCCAACCAAGATTGACATTTTGTCAAAAACTTGGCATCAATGCAACTTATAGGTCTAGGATATAAGACAGAGCATAAATGATTGAAACAACTTATGAAACATAACCAGAAGGATCACCTCCTTCTCCATTGAAGTACTACATCATCAATTAGGATTTTATCCATCCATTTAATAGTTACAAGTAAATATATGAAATAACCATAACATGAACAAGTCATTCAACCATGCTTATAACCAACATAAAACGATATCAGAGATATGACAACCATTAAATCTAAATATAAATCAGTGCAAAAGTAAGAGAAAATTGCTTTTATTAAGCATAGGAAAATCTGACCAGGTTTGGGACTTCCACATACCACTTGACCATACACATAGCTGAACGAAATCTCTCTTTCAGCCTGTCAACCCTGTGCCATTTTCCAAGCATGAATGTGTGATCTCATTGGACAACCAATCCAAGAATAATCAAGGGAATCCAGAGGTTAAGCCTCCTCCACCCTCATCCAACTGTGATCACACCAAAACCGGTGCTCTGATCACAACCAAATAGAACTTGGAATGCCATCTGAAATCCATCACTATCCTTGAGGAATTTTTTGTCTCTTTATGTCTTAGGCTTTACCGTAATCCAATCCTAGATCACTAGGCCCTAAACCGAAACTGCTCCCCTAGAATTTACGGTGTATCCCGCCAAAACTGGTCAAGGGATTCCTAAGCCTTTTGGAATGAACCTTGAGACCACCTCCGCCCCAGATTCTGAAATCCATCTGGAAATTCCAAAGTTCCAAAACCGAAATAAACATCCCAACATACCATGGCATTTGGAAAAAAACTAGGCTAGGTTGAAAACCATTGTCATAACCCTACAAGACCATGCCACCGACAACAAGAGAACCATACACCAACATGCAAAGCCATGCATGTCCAAACCATCTAGGAAATCACACATGAAAAAGGTTACCTGCAAGTATTCCTACTGAAGATGCTTGATCCTGGTTTCCTTTCCTTGATTCTTTCTTTCTTTTCCTTTCCTTTCCTTTGCTTGCTCCAAACTAGAGTGCTCTAAGAAAACTCTAGTGACCAAGAGAGTGAGTGAGAGAGACAATAATAAGAGAACTCCAAACTTGAACTGACAAAAGCTTACACTCTCAAGACTTGCTAACTGATCCTCATAAGCCTTTTTATGAATGAGGCCTCCATTTTCTTCATTTCCCATTATTTTCCTTCAACTTCCTCCTCACATGAAACATGTGACCTTTCACCTTCATTTTCTCCTATTTCCTTTATTTTCATAAATAAATGTGCCATAAATGCCTTTTTTCCTTTTAATGCCTTTGCCTTTTCCTTTAACGAAAACACACATCTAGTGACGCCCACTAGGATATATTTTCCCAACATTCATCTTGGAATATGTGTCCATTACTTGTGGTCTTATTTTTCCTTTATTTACATTATTACATGGAATTTTTCGCCAGGGATGTTACAATCATCATAACCAACATTGTCAAAATACCAAGGCCTTGACAAGTAATCTCTATCTCTCCACTACATCAGAGCACAATGTTGGGATAAATTCATTAGGACATTACACTACCTCTCTAAGGCACATACTCCAACTGCTCTCACCAAAGTATGTCCTAAAAATGACAATTTCCTCCTAATCCTAAGGCAATGTCAGTCCACTGAACCATTATTTAACTCTGTCCATGTACTTGGCTTATGGTTGTTAGTCCTAGTCACATACATGACTCAAGAATGTTTGTCCAAGATTCTTATCCAATCCACCATTCTTCCTATCATTGTTCATGTACTAGACTTATGGTTGTTAGTCCTAGCCATAGTACATGACACATCGACAACAACGATTCCATCCTCACTCCATCTCAAATAGGGAGGAGATATCCACATGCCCAAGAGTGTCTAAAAAATACTCATCCTTTCCCTTATGAAGGTACTTCATAAATGCATCGACTACCTATTAATCAATGGAGATACAATGTAGCTTCATGGCTCCATCATGTCATGAATCATAATGCGCTTCGACCTTCCTAGTTCTATGACAATATTCATATAGCTTTAATCAATCAAATCCAACATGTCATCAAATAGTTCATCAAACATTTTATGGAGCCCAATTGCTTCATAGCTAATTGTACATACTTCCATATCTTCTTCCTTCGTAGTGCAATATAATTTTTCTTCAAGCTTTTCTAAGAAACAAAATCTCAAGTAGAACCAACCATTAGTAGTATTTTTATTCATCATCAACAATTCCAACCCAATCGACGTGTCCTTGAAGTGGATATATTAGGGAACCAATCAACTTCTAGTGAATTTTAGTCACAAGCTCCTCTTAGTTTTGTTCCAAATCATAAGTGGTATTCTATCCATCCAAGATAGTCAAATTATGGTTTCAACTTCCTTTGAAGACAATATATCTAATTCAGGAGTTCTTCTTGAATCATTGAATTCAATTCCAAACTATGAAGTCTTCTTTAATCATAAGACTCCTTTTGCATTCCCTTAAAGAATCAAGAGTAACCTTTCCAACTGAGGCAAGTGAACTTCTTCATTTTATTGGAAGAACCTTCTCAATTCTTACTTCCATTCTGCCATCTAATGCTAAGTGTCAAATTATTTAATGCATACTTAAAACTACTTGCTCCTCATAAAGAATATGTATTTCTATGTCTTTTTTATTATTCCATTTACTTGTCAAAGTTTATTCATCTCTTATGATTGGACTACAAACTTTATTAGGAAGCTATTTAGGAACAAATGCAACTAAGCAAAGTGCATAAACAAAAACTATCAAAGGTAGAGACAATAACAATAACAATAATCAAGGAGAGAAGATATAGCATACTTATATTTTTTATGAAAGGAAACTCCTTACTCTTGAACTTCTTATATTTTATCTTGCAACTTCATTATCCTTGTCCTCAACATGATGTCATATCCTTGTTGCAAAATCTAGGGTTTCTTCTTTCAATAGAAACAATTATCCCTAGGGTTTTTATCCTTAGGGTTTTTCTTATTTGTTCTTTAGCTAGGGTTAATTACAGACCCTATATGTTTCGGTATCCAAAAATGTCCAAAACGTACGAAATTTCATATTTTCAAGTTCTACATGTCAACTACAGACACTAGAATTGTCATTTGCATGCCTTCTATACTTGAGATGGAGTTTTTTAATTGTCTAACTTAGATGATACCACAAAAATTAAGCCATTTTGTGCAAGGAATAATCCAGGCACTTATCATATAGAATGTGTTTTTATCCTCAAGAGAGAGAGGACATGACCTATTATAAAATAGGACCTATAATACAACAAATGTAAATAATATCTATCAATAAGGCTATTAGCTTATAATTATTTCCTAAAAGATATTTCTTCATAACCTGTATGATCTAGCAATCCATGTAGAATGATTGACATAGACTTATAAAATTGCAAATCTCTAAGATCATCCTATTGATTAATTTAGTATTCGTTAGTTGCAAGAGAATTTTAAATGAAATTGCAAATTAAATCTGTGCCTAGTTGTTGAGATATGAGAACAAAAGTTTATATGTACCTTTTGAGGAGTGTAAGAAATATCATTTCAACCTTATTTGTCTTCCTTATTTACCTTGAATAAAGTGTCAAATCCCAATTTCTTTAGATTGATTCAAGGAGATACATGTTGTTTATCTTGATTCGAGACTTAGCCGGGATCATAGAATTTGTACATATATTTTCCACAGACATATTACGAAGAGGAGGATCAATCTCTACATAAACATCCAACCTCTTTCTTAGACTTCAGATAGCACTGACAGACCTCGTATTGTCACCTAGTCACTTTTTTGTACACTCAAATAATGTAGCTTGGATTTTTTTATTATCTCTACCATAGTAATGATAAATTATTTCATTGTTTGCAACAAGGATATAGCTCGGATATCCCTTTTCTTCGTTGAATGCTTGGACATTTATTTATAGAGATAAGATACTTGAACTAGATGAATGGACATAGAATACTGCAAATGTTCATCACAAAGATGTGATTTTAGATGGCACTAGGGTATTTCTTCAGCTTGGTCAAGATTGAATAAGTTAAAATTACATTTTTCTTATCATACCATAAGGAACTCAAATCATATTTTAATTACATTCTTTTAAGACTAATCTTCAACTCTTTAAAACTAGATTAGATGCAAAGTTTCTTCTTCAAGTTAGTTCACAAATGGATCTGATAAAATATTTTTTGTTTGTCTTCAACAAAATCCTTGCATCCAAAATCTAGGTCCTTTCACAAATGGTATAGCTCCAGAACTTTGCATAGGATGAAATCCAAAGGCTTTGTATCACTAGGATACTATGTCAGATAATATGCCATCCAACAAAGGTATATAACACATATTATAAGATCCCATAGACTTCACATTAGCCTCAAGGCTCTATTACAATATTCGAATGATTCCATGGTGAAAATAGCTTCTCAACTTCGTGTGAATCATAGGTAAATTATGCTAGACATCGTCTTGATTGAAAATATTTATCATAGAACTTGGCCACATAAATATAAAGCATACTTTTTCCTTCAAAGAAATGTTAGAGTGGGGTAGATATGAAAATTAAGGTACTACAGATTTGTGTCTTATAACTTTTGTCCTTTTTGAAAGTGAGAGAGGGAGCTACTACAAGAACATCTTCAAGGATGTCTTTAAGTGTGTGATATTCAAGCTTTCTTCCTTGACCTTAGCTCTGATACCATGTTGAGAAACCAAATGCAATGTGATTGAACACTTTATTTCTCTTCATCATAACTAATTGTGAATATTATATGTGTTTTTGTTACTTCTTATGTCTTCTTCATCAAGAAATTATATAGTGGTTCAATCTTTCAAGAAAATATAGACATCACAATAAGACAAGAGACACCATAAATTAGTCCAGAGGCCAGGACAAAAACCACAAGGGGAAAACCAAAAAATCCTTCTCTTATCGAATCATATCAAAATGAGAGATAAGACTAACACCAAACTTCCACCAAGATACCAAGTCAAAGCCTCCTCCAAATCACCTCCAAGGGTTAAATTCAATGCTAGTCAAATTTCTTCAAATCTAGTCAAGATTTTTAATTAGGGCCTGCAACAAAGGGGGTCGAAAATTGGTCTACAATTGTCTTACAAATCTCGGCCTATTTCAAAGAATTCATTCATCACATGTCTGATTTAGTAGAAGTCAAAATTCAGCCAATGATGCTAGATATTCCTTGTATTGACTTGTCTCTTCTTTCTCCTTTGTTAGGTGTAGAAAATAATTCATTTGATAATGAGTGAATGTAATCCAAAGAGTCCAAACTATATCTTTATATAGAGTTGTCTAGAAGGGTCAAATGGGTGTCACTCTGGAGGGCCAGGCTGACTTGTTCAGGGAGGGCCAACTTGGTCATCTTGTGGGCTTATGACTCAAAATAAAAATTCAAATTCTTTTTCTTAGAAATTTCCAAATGGAACATGACGCAAATAATTTTTATTTTCACTCTTTTGGGAATGAAGAATATGCTTTGAAAAAAAATATAAATATAATAAATACATCAATGATAAATTTAGATTATGAAGACCTAACCTAGTTACAATTTCAACAATAGCTAAATTTCAAATTAAGGAGGAATATTGAAAATGCTAATATTCAAAGTAATGAATTCATTCATGATTACATAAAAAAGAAATGCAAGCCCTTGTTAATTGGATCAGGTCATTAGGTGTTGATGTTTTAGAAATAAGGCTAATTAAGAATATTTTTAGAAGTGTTTTGCCCAAGTTTTAGATAGAAACCGCCAATAATATGGTCTCCAAATATTTAAATACAATGAAAAATAATGAATTGAGTGGATTCTTAACTTTTGAATAAAATCAACCATATAAGGAAGTGGAACATTCTTTTCCTGCAAGGCATAAAGGAAGAGGAATAAGCAAGGATCAATATCATAATCATAATCAAAATGGAAATCCACAATAATAATAATAAATTGTCAAGTAAATTCACCCACTTCAAAAGGAAGAGGGAAAAGTCCAAGTAAATTTAGACTATAAACATGTTGACGGTGCTGGACTCACCAACAAAGGGGATCTCCCGAATGTGAAGTCCCAACTAGACCTCACGCTGTTTGGTGTAGGAGTCCCATCTGGTATGAAGGCCTAGTTTCCATATACTTAGATATTTTCCTTGGCTCTAGCTGTTAGCACATGAGAGTGTTATGCTGGTATCTTCAAACAACAAGGTACATGTGCCTGGTGAGTGTGTAATGTAAATGTGTCAAGGTTCTCTTACTTCAAAGGGTGAGAGTAAAGTGAGCCTCTAAATGACAGGTAGTAGTTCCACCCAGGAAGAGACACATGCAAACCATAAAGGTTATGTTCATCATCCAACGGAATAGTCCAGAAAGGACGCGATATTTGTTAAAACTAGAAATCAAAGATGGTCTGTTGAGTATCCCACTGAGTAGTCCACAAGGATGTGATAGCGATGATAACAAATACACAAAGGTGGCATGTTGAGTGTCCTGGGGAGTAGTCTAAATGGATGATACAACGATGATAAGAAATACAACACATCTTCAACAATATAAGTACTAAAATAACCAAATTAGTTCAACTATCTTAGTACAGGCTAAGCAAACATGAATTACAAACATTTAAAGAGTAGTCTTACAAACATCTATAAAACATGCGTGAAAATGTGTTGGCCTTAACATGATTCTAAATTAGAAAAAATGCCAAGACATATATGTACATCATACATCACTAGTACTAGTAGTGTTTGGTTGTGTTATATTCTTTCCACGACTAGCCCACATAGTTAACTGGGGAGTTAGAGGGGGGTGAGTGCCCATTTGTTGCATCTATTGCATAGCGGGGGGGTCACAGGGGGTTTGAGGGGTGCAGGTAACCCTCCTTTATGGGGTCCGGGGCAACACCCTGGAAAATTTTGTTTTTGGACCCTATATTAGGATGGGTGGACCTACTATGGTTTTGTGCATGATTTTCGGTCCATGGTTTTGGACGCAATGGTTTTCGGTCCATAGTTTTGGACGCGATGGTTTTTAGTCCATGGTATTGGATTCTTCGGCATGTATAAATATGTGTTTTAACATTGAGAGGAACATAATGAAAAATCAAACTGGTAGTCCTAGTTTTGGGATCTAGGGGAAAATCTCTGTGTATATGTGTTTTATGTGTTATTCTCTCGCATTGTTTATTTTCTGTGTTTTAGAATTTGTATGTAGGTAATTTCTGTATGCGTTAAAACATGTTGGCCTTAATAGGATCCTGAATTAGCAAAAGTCCCAAGACACGTATGTACACCATACATCACTAGTACTAGTGGTGGGACATTGGAGCCACTCCTCGCTCCTCAAAGAATATACTACAGACTCTCAAGGCTATGTGGGAGGAGCCAAGGTGAAAATTCCTTGCTCATACAATGGGAGGGGTATATATAGCCAAGGTTGATGCTTGACCCTTGTGACTCTTGGACTACCCTCGTGACTATTCAACATCCCATGACTTTTCAACTAACATGACTCTTCAACTTCTATTTGTGTCCAATGGACTTCACTTTACATTACATTCAATTACAATGAATATGGCCCATAATGGTGATGTGGCCGAGACAGATCATGATACAACTCGAAATGACATTGCTGACATGTATTGGATGGCTATGGTGACCATTTCAAGCTGCTGCGTTTCTGAGTGATAGATGTACTCTTTGTGTGCTTTGTATTCTCCTCCGCATGGCATAATATTGCGGGGTCTTCAACAGTCTTGGTCTTGCTTGATGGTTCAATGCATGTGTTCCTTTCACTTATTGCTTGATATGCTTGGTACATTCATCCAGCTGCAAGCAAGTCTTTTAGCATGTGTGATCCTTCTTCATCACATTCGTCATCTCACCATGATCTATCAGTGTATCCATTCCTGCAATTCACTCATGACGAGACGACATAAAATCCAAAACCTCCTAGTCTAACATGATGATTTTTCTCATGTTCCAGGTGACAGGGACGGAGGATAACTCACTAAGACAACGTAGAGCGTAGCTTAGGCTGGAATGAGGAATTCTAGGAGGACAACCTACACTATCGAGAAAATCTACATAGTGACCACTAGGAGGAAGAATTACACAGTGAAAGTCACTAGCGTCAGCTGCAAGGTGGGACCCTAAGGGGGGACACCTTTGCGCAGTTTCTAGAGGGAGGATAGAGAGGGGCTGCAAAGGGACTGCAAGGCAATTCTACACAGTTTCCAAAGGGAATACATAGTATGTATGCATAGGGAACTATTGATCATGACTGTGCAATTTCTGGGAACAGTATAGTACAGGCAGAAAGGGAACTGCTAGACATGTCTGTGCAATTTCTGAAGGTAGTACAGAGCAAGGAAGCAAGGGTCAGTTGGGAAGTTCTACGCAATTTCTGAGAGCAGTGCAGAGCAAGCCAGAAAAGGACGAACTAGGCATGTCTATGTATTTTTGGGGAACATTGCAGACCCAGGTCTTAGAGAAGTGCAGGCTTCCGGCAGGAAAGAAGGAGGCATGATGATCATGCTTGAGAAATGCACTGTTCATTTAGGACATGGAGGTAGTTATTGTGCAATTTTGGGAGGCCAACAGGCTGCTCATCTCCAAGATTGTGCAGTGCAACTGAACTGGAAGACAACCTCAAGCACTGTGCAGTTCTAAGAAGTAGAGCAGTGTTATACAACCAGCTCACAAATATAAACGAAAGAGATAGATCAATGACTTAAAACATAACCTCTTGAAGGGGGAAACCTCCTTTACATTACGCAAATGAAAAATTCTTGGATGATACAAATGACAAGACCTCCTTTCTATATATAGGATTCTAAGGGGTCACAATATAATCAGAGCCGACATAGCAATAATAATGTAAGGGCACAATAATAACAATAATGGGTTTCTATGGGGCACAATAATAACAACATTGGGCTTCTATGGGGCATAATAATAACAATATGGGGACAACATGGGCACAATAATAACATAATGGGTACGATGACAATAATAATAAGGGAATACACTAGTATTATAGGGACCTAACATGCCCCTCTCCTTCAAATAAGTGTTTTCCTCAATGCTTGAGTAGTTATGGATGCTTCTGTATAAAATTCTCATCCTCCCATGTAGAATATTCAGCAGGTAAGTTCTTCCACTTGATGAGATACTTTGAAATCGATCGATTTCGCAGTTGTCAAGTTCTTGTTTCTATGACTGCTTCAGGTTCCAATGTCATGTTTCCTTCATCATCAAGCTCTGGAAATATTTTTTGAACTGGGAGCTTGTCACCTATAACCTTCTTTAAGCATAAAACATGGAAAACTAGGTGCACTCAGGAAGATGCAGGAAGTTCCAATTTGTATGCCATATTACGAATCTTTTGGAACACCTTGTACGGAACATAATAATTTGGTGATAATTTATTATCCTTGTTAGCTTGCTTGAGGGACATTTGTTTTTATGGTTGTAGCTGTAGAAATACCCAGTCACCTACATCAAAACTTCTTTCACTGCGATGATGATGTGCCTGTTGTTTCATTCTATTCTATGCCAAAGTGAGGTTACCCTTGAAGAGTTGGAGGACCTTTTTTTTATGCTCAATGTGATCTTCCACTGCTTGAACCTTAGAATTTTCTCTTAAATATGATGTGATGGATGGTGGATGATATCCATAAAGTGCCATAAATGGGGCCATTTTTGCTACAATATGGAAGGAAGTGTTATACCACCATTCAGCGAGGGGCAACCATTTGACCCATTATGTCTATTTATCAGAAACAAAACAACGAAGATATCGTTCCAAACATTTGTTCACTATCTCAGTTTTCCCATCAGATTGACGATGATAAGATGAGCTATGAGCTAACTGAGTACCCAGACAAGAAAATAATTATGTCCAAAAATTTCTAGTGAAAATAGGATCTTTTTCACTTACAATAATCTTTGGGTCTCCATGTAGCTTTTGAATTATTTCCATAAATGCAGTAGAAATTTCACTAGCTTTAAATGGATGAGATAATGCACAAAAGTGTGAACACTTGGTAATTCTATCAACTACCAGCATGATGAAACACTTTCTTCAGGAATCCAATTGCGATCATACTTGTAGGGTTGGAAAGAAGACTCAGAGGGCTATCACAGGACAAAATTTCATAACTTGGAGATCCAAAATTACAGAGTTACAGGCATTTCAAGATCAAGCTCACTATTAAAGATAAATTCCCCATTCCTGTCATTGATGAATTATTGGATGAATTTCATGGAGCAATTTACTTCACCAATTTAGACCGTCATTCAAGATATCATCAAATCAGAATGAAGACTGAAGACATTCTGAAAACAACATTTAGAACTCATGAGGGTCATTGTGAATTTTTGGTCATGCCTTTTGGCCTTACCAATGCACCTTCTACATTTCAAGGTTTGGTGAATTCCATTTTCAAACCCTTCTTTAGAAAATTTGTGTTAGTATTTTTTGATGATATACTAATCTACAACAAGTCTTGGAAGGATCATGTTCAACATGTTGACAAAGTGCTTAAACTATTGAAGGAGAACAATTATATGCAAAAACCTCCAAATGTTTCTTTGGAGTACAAGAGGTGGAATATTTGGGTCATATTGTATCTCATGAAGGTGTTAAGGTAGACCGTAGAAAAATTAAAGCCATTAAGGAATGGAAAATCCCCACATCCATAAAGCCTCTGTGAGGATTTCTCAGGTTGACAGGGTATTTTCACAAGTTTGTGAAGAATTATGGGAGAATAACGACACCTCTAATAGCATTACTAAAGAAAGGATGAGGACGTGGAAGCATTACTTTGTTCCATTTCTATTATCCAATCAGATTGGATAAATGAAGGAAGGGATGAATGGAAGAATGATGAAGAAGTGTGGGCACTCATTCAAAAGTTGCAGCAAGATCCCAATACATCTGATACATTTATCTATAAAAATGATTCGTTATGGTACAAGATAGATTATACCTCCGATACCAATTGTTATGCAACCAACTAACAAAATAGAAGAAAGTGATAGATAAATGACTTAAAACGTAGCCTCTTCGAGGGGGAAACCTCCCCTGCATTACGCAAATGAACAATTCTTAGATCATACAAATGACAAGACCTCCTTTATATATATAGGAGTCTAAGGGGGAACAATATAATCAGATCTGACATAAAAATAATAATGTAAGGGCACAAGAATAACAATAGTGGGCTTCTATGGGGCACAATAATAACAATATGGGGACAACATGGGCACAATAATAACATAAGGGGTACAATGCCAATAATAATAAGGGAATACAATAGTATTATAGGGACCTAACAAGAAGGGTCATTGAGGGTTGAGACTGTGGAATGAAACTCAGTCGTGGTATGGGGAAGAGGGTTGTCTGGTTAGACATATTTTCAGGAAAATGGCTAATTGTCGAAAGCAAGTGAAATTGTGTGGACTTGACATTGTGATCATGCACTTAACATACTTAACGATGAGACAACATAGACCACCATGAAAAACAAGACAAAACACGCCCTCGGTGAGATTGTCTTAGAGCTAAGAGTGATAAGCGCGACACTTGTGATAGACCTTCGGACGACCGTGACGAAAATTGAACGGCAATGCTTACAATTTTTTGTGTGAGGACAATGAGTGTTCACATAGCAAAGAAAACCCAAACACACAAATACAAACCTTCAAACTCACCAGAATAAGATTGCAAGCATGAAAAATCAATCAACATGCCAGAAGGTGAGCACTGGTCAAACAAGGAAAGGGGTGAAAAGACTCCACAAGAGCTCATGGGGTGAGCTCGAGTGTTTGCAACCATAAAAAGCAAAACTAAGGAAGGCTTTGAAATTTGGATGCAATCCAAAATTTTGGAGGGTGTTGCAGCTGCTACAACACTCGGTAAACACTAGTTGAATACCAGCTTCTCTGTTTTGGTTCATTTTCAACTTAGGGCCTTGGCCTTTCGGGTGATATTGATTCGTTTTACGGATCACTTCAAATCCTCCACTTACCCCATGGACAGACATGGTTCACCTTGTATTGAATCAGTTGAACATAATAAAAAATTTAGCCAGATCACATTATTTCAAATCGGGAAGGGTAATTTGGCTTATGAGCTTAAGACTTTCAGAGTATAGTTTTTCATCTCTGGTGTTGCTCCGCTGCCATTAGGCCTAGACAGTACCCCAATAGAGTCACATAGGAACAAATGCATTGCTCCACCACCAGCAAGCTTGAACAATACCCTAGTGGAGTTTCCTGCTTCACCTCTCTATGCAGGAAGCCTTTCTCTTCTTTCCCCTTTGTTATTTTTGAAAGATAAATGTGCATAGGCACTTATTTATTTTTGGGGCAGAAGAGGGATCCTGACTTATTGAGAGAATAAGAGGTTGTTCCTTCAGAGAAGTGTGCAAATACCTATGATTCAGGTTTACTCGTTTAGATTTTCCCCTTCTCCATTTCTACTTATTGGATAATATTGAACATGTAGAGAATAAAACTAAGTTTAGGCATGAGGTTTCCTAGAATGGACAAGGATTCATGGTTTGACCAAAACTTTCCTTATATACGGATCAAATTTCTCGTCAAGGCTTCATCGGCCAAAAGTTACAACCAAGCACAAAGAATATAGACACAAGACTGGCCAATTGCAATAATGTCACAAGATTGTTTGAACTTCAACAACATACCCATTAAGAAGCCAAAACACAGGTCCAGGCACAAGACTTATTCACGTAGTGAAAACAAATGAAAAACTCAACATGAAAGGAAAAACAAGACGAGAGGAAAGGTGTACACAACAAGGAAACAAAACCAAAAGACAAGAAAGCAAAATGACTAAAGAAAACATGATGTAAAACTAGAATAAGAAAATCATGATAGACTACAAGTGAAAGATGAGGGCAAGGAAGGGAAAACTGAGATGCAACTAATCCTACTCCTATCCTAATAGCTAAATGGTTGGGGTTACATGAAATGAAATTTCCAATGAAGCCACCATTTGCTCCTGACCTACATCCACAAAGATATAAACCATTAAAACAGATAAAAAGTAGTGTGCAACAAAACATACAAAAACTTGAACAAGTTTCATAGGGAAAGCAAGATCTTGCCTGCGGGCAGAAAGATGTGTCACAACCACCTAATACACATGCTTACCTCTATGATTGATACCGTTTCTAAACAAACCTCAGAACATTCTTGCAGATGCATCCTTGTCTGCACCGAGCTTCTTAGCATGTGCAAGGAAGGATTGAAACATGTTTCCTACAACATGGCTTTCCAAGTAAGACTATTCCAACCATTCAACGATTGGATCATAAAATTCATGATGGTTGTTTGGACAGCCTTGTGATCTTTGAAAATATGGATTTTGGATTTGAGAGATGGGATGAAGATCGGCAACTGGTAAGGAAATATAGATCTAATCATTCTCAACAGTCATGCCAAGACAGTGAGGACTTGCCATAACCATCAATGAAGGCTGAAGTGCCTTTCCTACTTGACAGAAATTTGAAGAGAAATACGGTAAAAAATAAAGATCAAAGAGCACGAAGGCACTATCATTAGATGTGTTGATGGGATAATGATAAGCTGAATGACACTCACCCAAGACAGAGCAATGATCAGATGAACTAATTGAGACATTAGATTCCCAACTTGCAATGAACAAAGAAAAATCCATATGAATAATCTTGCGAACGCTTCAAATAATGGAAGCAAGTTCCCTGTGAGCTAGATATGATGGGTAGATTTACAGTGCAAGGTTCGCAAGAAGACCAAGGAGCTGATCAAGAGAGGGAAAATTCGATAAGTATGATTGTGGGAAAAGACAATCTTTGAGATGATCAACTTCACAATTCCTGAATTTATGAGGGACAGACACTCCCAACCCGAGTTTGATGTAAGAGATGTGCATGAAGAAAAATGCGTTGTGATAGATTCATGAATTCGGTCATAAGTGAAATTCTGAAAATTTGAGAGATCAGATCCGGAATACAAAACATTTTTTACACGTGAATTCACATCAAGTGCAACCATGCAGATAGATAGATTGTGCATGAGGAACCAAATATGATTGGTTTCTGGGGGCTTACCAGAGTCGTAAGGTCCTGACATAAACATCAACGGATGTTGAAGTGCCTTGACTCCTTGGCACGTCCCGAAACTTTGCATAATTACATAATCATATTTTGGAGCTTGAACCAGAGCATGCATGGCTTGAGGATGGTTGTTGTTACTAATTTCAAAACTCCTCTCAACATGGCAGCCATCTCTGTCGCAGGTTGCATCAGATTTTTTAGCTTCAACAAGCTGACTTGAAGAGTTTGTTGGAAATAATACTGAGACGGGGGTGAATCAATATTATCAGATCTATAATTTTATTTCCCAAACATATTTATATACACTACTTCAGTGAAGTGAACTAGTGTGTACACACAACTATACTTAAAGCAACCAACGTATATGCAGAGAACTTTTGATTTAGACAATTTATCATGTATTGAGCTTAAACCAGTACATCAGAGATTTATTAGACAGTGCAGGAAAAGAAAAATAAGGCATAACACATAAGAAACACTCATGAACACCAAGATATAAGGTGGAAACCCAATGTGGGTAAAAACCATGTGCTGTTGTCGTCTCTGTTTTCTTCTTAATAATAAGAAAATATGTTTACAATCTTGTACTAGTGCATACTCATACCAGTACATAGGCACTCACCTACAGAAGGCTACAACCTTCTCTCGTTCTCCATCTACTACTGGAAGGGAACTACAACCCCTTAGCTCTTGTACTAGCCAATATGTTTACTAGTATGTAGGTACCAGCTTATAGAAAACTCCACTCTTCCACCAGGGACCACGTTTCATCCAATTTTCTAACTAGACCCATCAATAACATTGAAACTCAAAAAATCATAATTGTAATACAACCATCAAATACATATGCATCAACCAATCATTGAAACTCAATCATCACTTTCTGAATCAACCACAACTGAATCAATCAATCACTTGACAACCCATCATCACTAAAGCAAATCACACTCAATCAATATGATCATTCAGAACACTGTCACCAGAACCCAAAGCAGAACCCAGAACTCTGCAACAGCAAATAGAAACAACTGAAACTTTAAACATCATACTTCATTGTTGGAAATAATATTGGGGGGGGGGTGAATCAGTATTATCAAATCAAACACTTTTTCATTTCCATACTCAAATTCATATATGCTACTTCAGTTAAGGGAACCTGCGTGTACACGCAACTATGTCTAATGCAACTAGCATATATACAGTAAACTTATGATTCAATTAATCCATTAAATGTTTATCTTTAGTTAGTGCATCAGAACTTTATTAACCATATGAATAGTAAATAGGTGCAGTAAAACATAACAGATCATCACACACAAGAAGCACACATGAACACCATGATGTAAGGTGGAAACCCAATGTGGGTGAAAACCACCTGTTGCAATTCGTCTCTATCTTATTTTAATAAGAAACTTCTTTTTACAATATTTCTGTACTGGTGCAGCCTTATACCAGTACGTAGGCTTCTACTTGCCGAAGGTTACAACCTTCTTTCGTTCTCCAGCTTCTCCTGGAAGGGAGCTACAACCCCCTTAGCTCTTGTACTAGCTGATCCTTTTACTAGTAAGTAGGTGCTGACCTACTGAATGCTCCACCTTCACTCATTTTCCAGCTACTACTGGAAGGGAGATACAACCCCCCTTAGCTCTTGTACTAGCTGATGTACTAGTACATAGGTGCTGACCTACAGAAGGCTACAACCTTCTCTTTCTTCCTCCAGGTACCACGTTTCATAAATTTTCAGACTGGATACTCCTGAAGCACAACACCATAATCTGAAGGCCACGTTTCATCCAATTTTCATACTAGACCCTTCAATATCATTGAAGCACACAATCAATCAACACTAACATCATCAATCTTTGAATCACCCAATCACTGAAACCCTGTCAACAAATTGCAGTCACTAGAACATAGAGCAGAACACAGAACTCTGCAACAATGTTCAGATCTAACTGTATCATCAAAAATCATGTATCAAAGTGCATATGCTACTTGTAAGAGCTGAACCAACGTGTATATGCAACTTCACCAAAGCGAACCAGCGTATATGTCATTAATTACTTACTTATAACTTCGCTACACTTCCTGACTTCAGACATACCCAGATCATTACATATACAAGGATAATATGTGTGTTAGCAACCAGATCTAGTCCATCAAATCACATAAAGATAAGTCATTATGATATTGATCCATTATTAGATCTCATCCATCAACACTGAAGCTAAACACAATCAACCAAAATGAATATGCAGAATACTAACACCAGTAAACAGTCATCAGAACTCATCAACAACCAGAACCACCTGCAACTTCAAACATCATAGCTCATATGGTATACACTACTTAGATGTATCTAACCTGCATATGTACGCGCTTTTATCATAGTAAACCAATGTATATATCTGTAAATATTCATTCATGATTTGCAACTATTCCAAACTTGAGCTATACCTGAATCATAATACTTACAGAACATTACATGCGTCAGTATACAGATCTAGAATAAGCGTGATCAAACCGTATAGAGATGATTCATTCCAAGCCATTAGATCCCAATCTATCCTTAGATCTTGTTCTCCATCAACCACTGAGATTCCTCCTTAGCTCAGATCAAGCAAAGCATCATGAACCCATAACCTGCATACTGTATCTCATACTTCATCAGATATTCAGGGCTTTTTCAGTGCCTTTACCTAATGATCTTCTCCTCCTTTTATAGTCTTAGGCCTTACTCAATACCATGGTTCAAAACCACTTAGAACCAATACCTTGGACCAAATACCTGGGGTCAATACGTTGGACAAGATACCTTGGACCAATACCATGGATCACAATACCATGGTCCAAATACCACGGACCAAAACCAAATGTACGCGCCTTTCCTTGCATGAGAGTGCGTGTATACGTATACGCACCTTTTGGTTGGCTAACAGACATGTATACGTGGCTTTATCAAGGGTAACCTGTGTATACCTCTTTTTCTTCATTCTGTGAGCCTGAGCTGTGATCTGTCATCTTAGTAAGTTGCCATCAAGGACAACACCTGTATCATAATGCCAACAATCTCCCCCTTTGGACTTGATGGAAAAGTTATCTTGCCATACTGAGAACTGTCATCTTAATGAGTTGTCATTGTTCATTACATCTGAACTGATTCCTTTGAGCTGCCCTGCATCCCATGTATTCTGTCACATCTGATATCTCTTCTATAGATTCATCTAGTTATATATTAGTGAGTTGTTCTGCTACAAGTGGGTTGCCATCAAGTACAACACATGCATCATAATGCCAACAATCTCCCCCTTTGGACTTGATGGAAACAACCATACCAAGTCACTCTCCCCCTTTGACATCAAGGGCAAAGGGCGAACCAAGATATTCTCTTCCTTGATATACATTCCACTGTCCATACTCCCCTTAAGTACCTACTGAGATCTCTGATTGAGCTCCCCCTTTGTATATGCCAAGGTGTACCAATCTGTCCATGCTCCCTCTGAGTACATGCTGAAATCTCTGCTCTGCTAAAGTGTGTTGTTCATGCTCCCCCTGACTGTAAGCAAGGTCCGCAAAAAGATGTTCTACAAAAAGAACATGACTCTATACATCATAAATGACCTTCCTATCACCAAAGACTCATACATACATCCATCTCCCAATCAAGTGGGGATATACCAATATTGACTCATCCGCCCAACCAAGTGGGGATATACCAGATACCAATTGTTTATGCATGACTGAAATATTACATCATTCTTCCCATGCATAGTGGGGTTACAGTTTACATCATATGACCAAAAGGGATTCATCAAATGACTACAATAGATAGAGACAAACTATTACATCATGAGTCTTGATATGACCTTTACATTGAATAATATACATGACATTTATAACAGAGACCAAACATCTAAATAAGACCATGATAGTCATCAACAACTATCATACACAGTGTATGATATGCTCCATAAGCATCTGTCAACAACATCTAGACCAGCAACCTATATATGTCCATTAGTGTAGATAGCATCAACATATGACAAGATATGTCTGCATATAGATATCAATTCATCCTCTTGATCTTGAGCATTATAAAATCATTCACATTATATCATATGCGAAAGACACCATAGCCATGTCATCAACATCAAGATCTGCATGATCTTATATGTCATCCATGTATCATCACTCGGGGACATCCCTCATCTGTATCAATCAACATATGTAAGTATCAACCTATCATCATATGGGTAAGAAATCATCATCATCATGTCTCCAACAATGCAACTTTGAGTAATACTCCATGTATCTAGCATACTGTATATAGCAATATGTATCTTGAGCTCAAGATCTTTTGTCAAGACTTCTTGATATCACCAACAGCAACAATCCTCATCCATGTGAGCACCAAGAACTATAGGAATCCTACATCATACCTGTATTATATGTCGACAGCAGCATATGAGTGACTCATCATCAAGTAATGAAATTGTGTATTCAAGCTTGGTACTTCTCCTTATCCTTATGAAGATCACCATGTAAGCACCATATATGCATCATCAGAGAATCAACCACAAATTTGATCTGAACACCAACTATGTAACCCCAAGAATCATATGAGATTTTGTCATGGACAACTCATAACCATATCATAGCAAGATGTATCACTTAGCCATATAAGCATCATCACCAAGGACTACTAACCATAATGCCAACAATGCATTAAAAGCATATGCTCCCCCTGAACCTATGCCATCTTGTTTACTGTCAGATCTGATCATGCATATATCAAAAAGAAGTATCAAGGCATCATCATCATCAAGTTAGGATCAAAACACTTCTAAACATCTTACAAGTATCAAGACATTTCCACACATCATCAGCAGATTGTAACCATTATCAAATAGAGAAAATAATGAACTGAATCATATCAGACCCTTTTCCTGAGCCTGTCCCACTGCTTTTCTCAAACTGACATATACGCGACTGTGCAGAGTCTAACTCGCGTATATACGTGACTTCTCTTTATGAAACTTGCGTATGAGATTGAGAACACTGAAGTTTTACACTTTCAGCTTCCTCTGAGTCTGTTATGTTTGTACATTGTGTTGTGCCACATCTTTCAAATTGTGCTTCCTTCTTCTTCCATATCTTCAAGTGTGATGATGTTTTCTCCTTTTGGTATGGTGCCCATACTTTGTTCCTGCATTCCTTTGCTATATGTCCCAGCTTGTTACGTGCATAACATCTTATATTTTTCATAGTCCTTCTGTAGCAATCAACAGCTTTGTGACCAAACATATTGCAAGAAAAACAATATCCCTTAAAGTACCTAGAACGTGATGATCTTTCTATGTGATGGTCTTGAACCATTCTACTTCTGCATCTAGCTGCAACATGTCCAAGATTATGACATACATAAAATTCAACATTATTCATCGGAGGAGTAAAATATTTTCTTTGAAGAATTTCTTTCCTTGGTTGTTGATGGGATTGACCTATCATCTCCTTGTTGAGTATTTCAGATTGTGCATTAGAGTTCCTTGTCTTATTTTGTGAACTAGATTCCCCTTCAACAGATTCATGAAAACCAAGACCATTTTTGATAGCAAGAGACCTTTGAATACTAAGAATATCATCCAAGATCTTAGTACTATCTTCAAATCGTAAGAGCTTATCCTTTTCTTCTAATTTATCTTTTAGAATATTTACCTCAACCTGATGTTGCTCCTCCTTTTCATGATACTGCTTCTTCATGTTTTCTTTAGCTTTTCTTCCTTCTTCCAACTAATGTCTTAATTCAAGAACTTCATTTTACTGTTTTTCAAGAGCTTGGAGTAGTTCTTTATTCTGCTTATTTGATTCTTCAAGATCTTCTTTTAGCGAGAGGATCGTAGCTTCAAGCCTTTCATAGTAACTGGATCTTTCTCTGAGTTTCTTGATTGTTGTGCTCCTTTCATTTACTTCATTTCTTAATGATGTTACTTCATTCTGCAACTTTTGAGATTTATCTTCCTTTTCCTTGAATAGCTTCCTTACCCTGTTTCTTTCCTCTAGTTGAGCTTTTAGATTGGCAACTTCTTCTTTGGAGACACATTCCATTTTGTGCAATAGATCTTGTTGATATCTAATTTTGTCTGTAAGCCTTTTAAATTCTACCTCTATTTGATATCTTTCTTTCTTACCCATAAGAGAAAATTCAGTTGTTTCACTATCACTTTCATCATCTTCAAATGGATGGAGAAATGTATCACCAGAAGATAACAAATTCATACCTGATAGTTCTTTTGCTTGTTCATCCTCATTCTGAAGTGATTCTAAATCTGAAGTGTTTCTTCCACATATTCCCCAATCGATTCCCCCACTATCATAGTTCCTTTGAGATGTCTTCTTCTTTTGAGGCGCTTTCCTCTTAAGCTTCTTTCCCATTGTTCTACAAATCTCCTTGAAGCGATCAAGCTTCTACCAAAGGACCTGCTCCGATACCAATTGTTGGAAATAATACTGAGAGGGGGGAGGGTGAATCAGTATTATAAAATCAAACACTTTTTCATTTCCATACTCAGATTCATATATGCTACTTCAATTAAGGGAACCTGCGTGTACACACAACTGTGTCTAATGCAACTAGCGTATATCCAGTAAACTTATGATTCAGTTAATCCATTAAATGTTGATCTTTAGTTAGTGCATCAGAACTTTATTAACCATATGAACAGTAAACAGGTGCAGTAAAACAGAACAGATCATCACACAAAAGAAGCACACATGAACACCATGATGTAAGGTGGAAACCATTGTGGGTGAAAATCACCTGCTGCAATTCGTCTCTATCTTCTTTTAATAAGAAACTTCTTTTTAAAATATTTCTGTACTGGTGCAACCTTATACCAGTACATAGGCTTCTACCCGCAAAAGGTTACAATCTTCTCTCATTCTCCAGCTTCTCTTGGAACGGAGCTACAACCCCCTTAGCTCTTGTACTAGCCGATCCTTTTACTGGTACGTAGGCATCGCCGACCTACTGAATGCTCCAACCTTCACTCATTTTCCAGCTACTACTGGAAGGGAGCTACAACCCCCCTTAGCTCTTGTACTAGTTGATGTACTAGTGCGTAGGTGCTGACCTACAGAAGGCTACAACCTTCTCTTTCTTCCTCTAGGTACCACGTTTCATAAATTTTTAGACTGGATACTCCTGAAGCACAACACCATAATCTCAAGGCCACGTTTCATCCAATTTTCATACTAGACCCATCAATATCATTTAAGGACACAATCAATCAACACTAGCATCATCAATATCTGAATCACCCAATCATTGAAACCCTGTCAACAAACTACAGTCACCAGAACACAGAGCTGAACACAAAACTTTGCAACAATGTTAAGATCTAACTGTATCATCAAAAATCATGCATCAGAGTGCATACGCTACTTAGAAGAGCCGAACCAGTGTGTATACGTAACTTCACCAAAGCGAACCAGCGTATATGTCATTAATTACTTACTTATAACTTCACTGCACTTCTTGATTTCAGACATACCCAAATCATTACATATACAAGGATAATATGTGTGTTAGCAACCAGATCTAGTCCATCAGATCACATAAAGATAAGTCATTATGATATTGATCCATTATTACATCTCATCCATCAACACTGAAGCTAAACACAATCAACCAAACTGAATATGCAGAATACTAACACTAGTAAACAGTCATCAGAACTCATCAACAACCAGAACCACCTACAACTTCAAACATCATAGCTCATATGGTATACGCTACTTAGATGTATCTAACCTATGTATGTACGCACTTTTATCATAGTAAACCAGCGTATATATCTGTAAATATTCATTCATGATTTGCAGCTATTCCAAACTTGAGCTATACCCAGATCATAATACTTACAGAACATTACATGCATTAGTATACAGATCTAGAATAAGTGTGATCAAACCGTATAGAGATGATTCATTCCAAGCCATTAGATCCCAATCTATCCTTAGATCTTGTTCTCCATCAACCATTGAGATTCCTCCTTAGCTAAGATCAAGCAAAGCATCATGAACCCATAACCTGCTTACTGGATCTCATACTTCATCGGATATTCAAGAATTTTTCAGTGCCTTTGCCTAATGATCTTCCCCTCCTTTTATAGTCTTAGGCCTTACTCAAAACCATGGTCCAAAACCACTTAGAACCAATACCTTGGACCAAATACCTGGGGTCAATACGTCGGACAAGATACCTTGGACCAATACTGTGGATCACAATACCATGGTCCAAATACCACGAACCAAAACCAAATGTATGCACCTTTCCTTGCATGAGAGTGCGTGCATACGTATACGCACCTTTTGGTCAGCTAACACGCGTGTATACGCAGCTTTATCAAGGGTAACCTACGTATACCTCTTTTTCTTCATTCTGTGATCCTAAGTTGTGATCTGTCATCTTAGTAAGTTGCCATCAAGGACAACACCTGTATCATAATGCCAACAATCTCCCCCTTTGGACTTGATGGCAAAGTTATCTTGCCATACTGAGAACTGTCATCTTAATGAGTTGTCATTTTTCATTACATCTGAACTGATTCCTTTGAGCTGCCCTGCATCCCATGTATTCTGTCACATCTGATTTCTCTTCTGTAGATTCATCTAGTTATATATTAGTGAGTTGTTCTGCTACAAGTGGGTTTCCATCAAATACAACACATGCATCATAATGCCAACATTCATAAGGTATACGCTACTTCCATGTGTCGAACCAGCATGTATATGCACTTTTACCAAAAGTAACCAGTGTACAGATTTGCAAATTTGAATTTATGAAGTATACGCTACTTTGATATGCTGAACCAGTGTGTATACATGCTTTTTCTAAATTGAACCTGAATACAGATCTGTAAATGATAACTTAAAACATCACAACTATTCCAGACTTTAGTCATATCCAAATCATCACATTTACAAAATAAAACATGCGTTAGTATTCAGATCTAGACTGTTCAAGAACAAACCACATAATGATTAATGGCAGAAGTGTCCTCAGACACATAATTTTATTAATTAGAAAAAACAATTACATCTATAATTTTGCAAGAGTTTACACTCGAACCACCAAACACTCTTGCAATGAGCTATTTATAATCTCAATGTCCTAACTACCTCTAATTGTGGATCACTTATGCAATAACAAGTGTCCACTTACAATAAAAGTTATTCAAACAATCTTACTAACAATTCTCCTAAAATAGAGCCTAAGATAAAACACATTTGTAGAGTCATATCTTTTACAACAATATACTAATTCTAAATGTCTCCATTAAATAATTAAATGTTCTTGATTAATAATTATTAATTTAATATCTTAAATTAGTAATTATTTTATTCTAACTTAATAACCTATGATAATAGTTATTTTTGGATCATCTAACATTCCCCCATGATCCAAACATACATTACAACAGATACTAAGTTCATCCCTGAACTTAATAAATTTTATTCTGCCAAGCGGTTTCATGAAAATGTCAGAGATCTGATCTTCTGAAGGACAATAAATTGGCTTGAGGACATCTTTGGCAATGAGAGATCTGATATGATGATACTTGGTGTCCACATGCTTTGTCTTTGAATGAAAAGCTAGGTTCTTGGCAAGTTTGATGGTGGACTGACTGTCAATGAATAATGATGTAGCTTTTTCTTGAGAAATGCCCAAGTCCTGTAAAATTCTGCGCAACCAAACAATTTCACATGCTGCTTCCCATGCTGAAATGTACTCTGCTTCTGCTGAAGAAGTGTCCATTGTAGCTTGTTTCTTACAACTCCAAGACACTGTTTTTGACCCCATGTTCATTAAATAATCTAATGTTGATGCTTGATCATCAATAGTTTCAGCAATGTCGGCATTTGAATATCCACCAAATACAAAGTTTTTAGTCTTTGTGTAAGGAAGACCAAAATCTTTTGTTCCTTGGATATATCAAAGAACTCTTTTGGCTGCATTCCAGTGGCTGTCTCATGGTTCCTACATAAAACGTGAAAGAATACTGACTGCATAAGATAGATCAGGGTGAGTGTTTGTTAAATAAATCAAGCTGCTAATAAACTGTCTGTAATTAGTGCTGTCCACCTTTTCCCCACCTTCAAATTTTGAAAGTTTCAAGTTTTGCTCCATGGATGTAAGAATAGGCTTGTAATCCTTCATACCAAATCGCTGAAGAACCTCTACCACATACTTACTCTGAGAAATTAAAATATGATGTGGACGTTGGAAGACTTCAACTCCAAGATAGTAGTGAAGTAATCCCAAATCTGTCATCTTAAAGCCTGCATGTAACTCCTTTTTCACCTGGGCAATATGATCATCATTATTTCTAGTTATGATCAAATCATCTACATACATAACAAGAATCACCAGATATTTTCCCTCTTGTCATACATACAAAGTATCATCAAATTCAATTCATTGAAAACCGACTTTCCTAAGGTATTCATCCATTTTTTCATACCAAGCTTGGGGAGCTTGTTTTAACCCATATAAAGCCTTGATCAATTTTCAGACTTTATGTTCTTGCCCTTCAATTTCAAAACCTGGTGGTTGTGTCATATACACTTCTTCCTGTAAATCCCCATTGAGAAAAGCACTTTTCACATCCATTTGATGAACTTTCCATCCTTTCTGAGCGGCCAATGCAAGTGTTAATCGGATGGTGTTCCATTTAGCTATAGGAGAAAAAGTTTCCTCATAATCAATGCCTTCCTACTGCGAAAAACCTTTAGCGACAAGTATTGCTTTATACTTTTCAAGTTCGCCCTTTTGGTTGTACTTAATTCTGTAAACCCATTTGCATCCTATGGGTTTAACATTTTGAGGACAATCAACAAGTTTCCAAGTGTTGTTATCAATTACTGCTCGATATTCTTCAATCATAGCCTGTTTCCATTCTTTATGTTTTACTTTTTCATTGTATGTGGAAGGTTCAGTGAAATCATGTGCTATTCGTGCAAAATTGCCTTCATTTCTGTGGGACTTCCTTGTTCCTATTTTATTCTACTCATCAGGCCTTACATCTTTCAAAAGTTGAACTGCCCATTTTGGTAGTTGATGCTCACTTGTTTGAGATTCTGAAAAGTCACCATCATTGTAAAGTGGATTAATATAAACTGATGTTTGTCGATCAGTTGAAGACTCTGGAGGTGGAGAATCATTGTCTGAAGAACTGTTGCTGCTTGAAGATGTGGATGAATTACTAGAAGATCTTGATGGTGTTGTTGAAGAAGATGGACTGGAGGAATCATCTTCAGATGAAGGAAAATCAAGTTCATACCAATTTGGTGAATTTGGTTGACTTTGCATATTTCCTTTTCTTTGACTGCCTTTAATTTCTAACTTTTGAAGAAGACTTTCGATTTCTTCAGCGCTCTTACTCTTTGTTTCATAAAAAATTACATCCCTACTCACAATAAAGTTTCCATTGGTCAAAAGAAAGTACCCTTTCTTCTCATCATAATAGTCAATCATTGTGCATTTCAAACTTCTTGAGTCAAGCTTAGTTCGTTTTTCTTTCAGAACTAAGGCATAACATACTGATCCAAAAACTCTAAGATGTTTAACTCGAGGTTTGAAACCAAACGAAGCTTCATAAGGTGTGATTCCATCTAAAGAAGTAGTTGGAGATATGTTTCTTAAGTAGACAACTGTATGAATTTCTTTTGCCCAATATGTTGGACTTAAACTTTTAAAAGTTAACATAGATCTCACCATTCCTAACAAGGTGCAATTCATTCTTTCTACTACTCCATTTTGCTATGAAGTGTAAACATTTTTAAGATGAATTCTTATGCCATTATCACTGCAATAAGTTTTGAATTCATTTGAAGTGAATTCTCCCCCATTATCTGTCCTAAGAATACCTATCTTTTCTTTGACTCGATTTTCAACAAGTTGGCGAAAATTTTTAAACTTTTCAAATGCTTCTGACTTTTGCTTTAAGAAATAAACCCAAGTCATTATACTGAAATCATCAATGAATAGTAAGATATATTTGCAACCACCGAATGAAGTCTGTAGTGGTCCACAAACATCACTGTGAACTAGTTGCAACAACCTATTTACGTGCCATGAACTTGTTGGAAAGCTTTCTCAACTTTGTTTTCCATAAGTGCAAGCTTCACATTTTGCATTTTCCTTTTTGAAAGTGGGAAGTCCTTTAACCATCCCTTGTTTATGCAATTGAGAAAGACTATCAAAATTTAAATGTCCATATCTTACATGCCATAATCTTATAGGTGAAATTCCTGTAGTCACTACCCCTGCAAAATCAGAATACCTTGGAATAACTGTCCCTTTCATCCTTAACAATTTTCCATCTGCATAACCTGTCATCACAATTTTCAAGATCTGTTTGACTGAATTAATCTTAACTAGGCCATCTTCCATAATTACATGATGTCCTTCTTCTCGAATCGTGACTAAAGATAGCAAATTTTTCTTAAAGGTTGGTACATACCATACATTTGAAATATTTTTTTCTCCAATTCCAAGGAGAAAAACTTTAACGAATCCTTTTGCATAAGCAGTATGTTTTGTATCATCTGCAAGAAAAATGGAATTAAGTTGGCAATCTCGAAAATTCCAAAAAAAGTGACGCTGACAAGTTATGTGTTGAGTTACCCCTGAATCCAAGATCCAAGCATCTTCATAATCACTTCTAAGATGGGATGAAAGTTGTAATGCCGGTGAAGAAGTAAAAACATATTCTGAGTTATCATCATCTTGATCATTTGCAAATTGTGCTGAGTGCTGATGAAACTTGGGAATTTTATTAAGAGAAGTTCGACAATCTTCAGCATAATGTCCAACTTTGTTACATCTTCGACACACAATTTGACTTAAGTCTCTTCCTCTTCCTGGAGATTGT
Source organism: Pinus tabuliformis (assembly GCA_031772625.1). Classification (NCBI taxonomy): domain Eukaryota; kingdom Viridiplantae; phylum Streptophyta; class Pinopsida; order Pinales; family Pinaceae; genus Pinus; species Pinus tabuliformis. The sequence goes on from CM062806.1 coordinate 607,588,268, forward strand.
CCTCTGCCTCTGCTTTGACTTCTATTTTGAGGTTGTCCTCTACCTTGATTATTATTTCCTCTTCCTTGAAAATAGCCTCTTCCTTGATTGTTTCCTCTGCCTTGAAAATTACTCCTGCCTGAACTGTTGCCACTGTTAAAGTTGTTTCCTTTGCTTTGGCTTCGACCCCGACTTTTTACATTATGTGCTACTTGATTTTGATTGAAATTACCTCTGCCTCTACTTCTAGAACTGTCAATTGATGATTTACTAGTGCTGGCCTCTGTGAAAAAAACATCTTCACCAAATTTCTTTTTCTTCCCAAAGGTTTTATCATGTTGGGTCAACATTTCGCAGAGCTCATCAAACTTTAGCTTCTCTAACTTTCCAATTAATTGTATAGTTTCCAAAAAATGTGTGTAGGAAGAAGGAAGTCCAACAATTAAAATTGTGACCACAAAACTATCATCTACTGCTGGAAAACCAGCTTTAATTATTTCCTGCCTAATATTCTTAAGTGTGGAGATATATTCAAGAACATCACCTCCTTTAGTCAATTTTTGTTGCAACAATTTTAATTGTAGATCAACTTTCTTTGATTCAGGCTGAGTATCAAAGAATTCTTTAAAAGTTCTCAAAGCAGACCATGCATATGTAGCATTTTCTATATGGACATACATTTCATCATTAACAGAAGATTTAATGAGAGCTAATGCTTTGGAATTCTTAACTTCCCATTTTGCTAGTGCAGCTGCATCTGTGGGTTTATTTGGCTTAATATCACCATCACATATACCTTGCCACAATTCATTATAAATGAGAGTGCTTTCGATGAGGCATTGCCATGTTTTATAAGATTTTGTACCTTCAAGTTTGTCGGAATCAGAAAACAAATTAATCAACTTTGACATTGTAGTGTTGAAGCTTCACACCAAGAATCAGGCTCAGAAAAAAATATCAAGATGGGCAACACAACACACAACACACTACGCAAAAAACAATCTATTGGGGCTTGGCCTTGACCCTTGTATAGTCATTGAAACATGAGAAAAATGACTGATCTTTGCACTTGCCTCTAGTCAATTTCTCAAATATTTACAAGGTAACTTTCAAAATTTGACTTTTACAATGATGCTCTTGCAAAACCTAGTAAAAAAATGTTACCTCCCCTCAAAGTAAAAAAATTACTTTGAGTTACAATCTCTTTCTTATCTCTCCAAAATAAAAATAAAAAATTACAAAATCCTTATTACTCCAATAATAAAACATTACATAAAATTATATATTGTATCTCACCAAATTACAAATTACATACAATAGAAAAATCCATAATTGTTTGCACACAGAAGAGGCCCTTCGAAAGCTGGCAACCGGTTTCATCGTGATCATTATCTCTAAATAATTTAATGAAAACTGAGATTAGGAAGATGTATTTGTTAAAAAAAATCCAATTACTAGATTTGTAGCGATCACATTCAAGCGTTAAAACTTCAATTCCACGGTGTTAATCCACTTCCACATTTAAAGACTCAGGGAAACATGACAGGGTTCTGAAATAGAACTTATCAGAGATGCCTTTAAGAGATGGTAGTTTCGTCTATCAATTCAGCCTTTCTTCAGTTTAGCAACTTCATTCCACTTGCTATTTAGACCTGACCTTCAATACGATCTAGATTCCCTTGAACTAAGCCTCAAAATCTCTAGTTTCGCAATAGTTCTACATTTTGATGGCTTGTTCTTGTCCAATTCAACTGTTTAATGGCTAAAAACTGCTATAGATAGTTGTTCCACTCCAAATTTGATACAATCGAAAGGATATTAGAAAAGCTATCAGGTCCATCCTAGACACATCCACGCAGAACAAATAAAATCTCCTCCTTTCAAAACCTTCTTTGTCACTATAGCACGTATTCATTCCTCTTCCCTGCAGAGAACTGCAAGCAATCATGCAATTCAAGAAACTAGCAATGATCTAAGCATGTAAATTGAGTAGCGGTTAGATCGTAAATTGTTCAGAGGCGTCGGCATAGAAAGCCATATTCATCAAGGAACATAAAACAAAGATGATTGATCACGCAAACAAAGAACAGGTGATCAGTAAAGAGCCCCCAACAGATTTCAAATAAACAACATACTATGTCCCGAATTGCCGTTATGATTTGAAACCCAGGAAATAGAACACAATAGTACCCTCATCTCATACACTGCAAGCAAAAAATATTAAAAAATTCGAGCATACTGCCCACTAGAGAGGAGGCTCTACGTGTGAGATTTCACCATTTCTATTCTATTCTTAATGCAGGTCGCAATGGGATCCCCCAATCCACAGAATCTAAATTTCATCGCCGACATGGGCAGTGATTTGACCTGGACGCAATGCCTACCCTATCAATCTTGTGTTACAGAGAATTACCCATTGTACGATCCTTCCTGTGCCTCGAATAATCAGAACATTTCTTTTCCTTTTAAAAATCTAAAATCAATAATAAAATTTCCTTTCCTTTTAAACAAAAAATTGGAAAAAGTCCATACCAATCATTTGTTGATCAATTCAATGGAGTTTTCCAAGAACTTGTAGAGCTGGAATCACCTCCTCACATCAGCTGCAGCATTACTGGAGCTCTGATACCACAATAATGGTAGAAGTGCCCTCAGACACATAATTTTATTAATCAGAAAAAACAATTACATCTAGAATTTTGCAAGAGTTTACACCCGAACCACCAAACACTCTTGCAATGAGCTATTTATAACCTCAATGTCCTAACTGCCTCTAATTGTGGATCACTTATGCAATAACAAGTGTCCACTTAGAATAAAAACTATTCAAACAATATTACTAACAATTTTTCTAAAATAAAGCCTAAGATACGACACATTTGTAGAGTCATATCTTTTACAACAATATACTAATTCTAAATGTCTCCATTAAATAATTAAATGTTCTAGATTAATAATTATTAATTTAATATCTTAAATTAATAATTATTGTATTAAAACTTAATAACCTATGATAATATTTATTTTTGGATCATCTAACAATGATAATACTTCAAAGCCTTTATGATCCCGGTCCATTAACGTTCATCAGCCATATAGGTGCATCCTTAGATCAGATCAAGCAAACCATCAGAAGCTCATTAACCTGCATATATGATCCAACACTTCATAAGAGATTCAAATTCTTGAACTGCTTGGCCTAATGATATTCTCCTCCTTATATAGATTTAGGCCTTTCTCAATACCATGGACCAAAAACTACTTAGGACCAATACCTTGGACCAAATACCTCAGACCAATTACCTTGGGCCAAATACCTTGGACCAAGAAATACCTTGGACCAAAAACTTTTGGTTTTCCAAGATATATGCGCTTTTCCTTCTGTGAACGTGCATGTGTACGTATACGCTCAATTTGTTCAGTAAACCTGCGTGTATACACAACTTGGACAAGGCGAACTTGCGTATACCTACGGCAATGTGATCTTTTATCTGAGTGAGTTGCCATCAAGGACAACATCATAATGCCAGCAATCTCCCCCTTTGGACTTGATGGTAAAAACAACACCAAGTCACTCTCCCCCTTTGACATAAAGGGCAAAGGCTGGACCAAGATATTTTCTCCCTTTGACATACATTATGATGTTCATGCTCCCCCTAAGTGCATGCTGAATTCTCTGATTGAGCTCCCCTTTTTTTTGTACATGCTAAGATGCACTGAAACTGTCCATGCTCCCCCTAAGCATAAGCAGAGTCTGCAACAATATTTTCTAAAAGAATAACATGACTCTATAACTCAACTATGTGAGGATGACCTTCCTATCACCAATGACTCATATACACATCCATCTCCCAACCAAGTGGGGATATAACAAATTTGACTGATCCACCCAATCAAGTGGGGATATACCAATTGTTTATACATGACAGAAACAATAAATATTACATCATCCATCCCATGTAAAGTGGGGATACAAATTACATCATTTGTCCAAGAGGACTCATTCAAATGTATGAGAAGACATATCACACCCTAGACTTTTACATGACTTAAGCAACAAATGGTATAAATATCTGAAGCCATAGCTGGACTCAACAACCATAATGCCAACAATGTTGAATGTACGTGAAGGCTAATGCTCCCCCTGAACCTGTGCTACCTGTGTATTGTTAATAGGTCAATGATCAAGGCATCTTTGTCAGTCATAAAAATTAATGAACAAAGCATATCGATAGACATTAATCATCAATAGCAGTCATAGCACCCATATTAGAGCCTGCCCCACTTTCTTGACTGAAAAAAATATACACTCCTTGACCCACAGAGACCTGCGTGTGTACACGACTATACTTCATGAAACACACGTATAATAACTTTTCTCTAAAAAAATCGATTTAACAGCAGGATGATGCAGCAACTTCTCCTAGCTTTTGTCTGAGATATTCAAATGTCTCTCTGGGCAGTGGTTTAGTGAATATATCAGCAACCTATTCCTTGGAGGGAACATACTCCAATTTGACCTTTTGTTCAAGCACTTGTTCATGTAGAAAATGGTATTTGATGGGTATGTGCTTGGTCTTGGAGTGCATGACTGGATTCTTTGAAATACTAATGGCACTTGTATTATCACATAGAATGGATATGGGTGTAGTACATGTGATTCGAATGTCTTGCAAGGTTTGCATCATCCAAAGTAGTTGTGTGCAGCAAGATGCAATAGCCACATATTCTGCTTCAGCTGTAGATAACACAATTGAACTTTGTTTCTTGCTGAACCAAGACACTAACCTGGAACCCATATAGAATGCACCACCACTAGTGCTTTTCCTGTCGTCAACACTTCCTACCCAATTTGCATCTGTATATGCATGAGGAGTAAGATCTGTATCTCTAGGATACCATAAACCAAAGTTCTGAGTTGAAGATATTTGAAAATTCTTTTGACTGCCTAAAAGTGTGATTCCTTTGGATTTTCTTGGAATCTTCCAACTATTCCTACTGCATGCATGATGTCAGGTCAGGTACCTCTTAGATAAAGTAGACTACTAATCATGGATCTGTAAGTTGGTTGATGTACTGCTGCTGGTTCATCATTTGAGTTGAGACTGCATCATGTTACCATTGGGGTACATACAGGTACATACATGTACATACAAGTTTAGAATACTCCATGCCGCACCTTTTCAAGATCTGTTTGAGATATTTGGTTTGTGAAAGAAAAATACCATCTTTATTTTGTTGAACTTATAGACCAAGAAAATAGGTAAGTTGAGCAAGTAAGGATATTTCAAATTCTTGCTGCATTACTGAAGCAAAATTATGACTCCTGGATTTTTCATTGCTACCAAAAATGATATCATCAACATAAACAACAATGATTAGCAATTTATCAGTTTCAATCTTTGTATATAGATTGCTATCTATTGAACCTTTTGAAAAACCTTGTTGGTGTAGATATTTGTCAAGGCGGTAATACTAGGCCCTTGGAGCCTGTTTCAGACCATAGAGAGCCTTTTTGAGTCTGCATACAACTTTTTCATCATTTCCAAGAATGAATCTTTCTGGTTGTTCAATATAAACTTCTTCTTCTAAATCTCCATTAAGGAAAGCATATTTTACATCCATTTGGTATACTTTGAATTTCTGAAAGCTAGAAGGAGCAAAAAACATCCTTATGGCTTCAAGTCTAGCAACGAGTTCAAAATTTTCTTCAAAATATATACCTTCTTGTTGAGCATACCCTTTACAAACAAGTCTGGCCTTGTTTCTAATGACTTCTCCATTTTCATTCAGCTTTTTTTTGAATATCCATTTAGTTCCTATAATATTTTTATCATGAGATCTAAGAACTAATTCCCAAGTATTATTCTTTTCAATTTGCTCAAGTTCTTCATTCATGGCCTTGACCCAACATTCATCTTTGCATTCTTCATTTACATTTTGAGGTTCGGTGGAGGATAGTAATGCTATATAGCTTGATGTTTCTATAATAGTTCTTCTTGTTTGTACACTTACCTCTTTTTACCCTAAAATTTGAGTTTCTGGATAATTTTTCTGAACATAACTGGACAGAGTCTTTTCTTCTATCGTTATCTCTTCTTCTAGTGCTTCATTGGTTTCTTCTACAATATCATTGTGATTTGATGTGGGAAAATAATCTCCATCTTCTTCATTTTTATAATCTTTTGTTTTTATCTGTTTTGGATTTTTTCATGCTTTATCAACTATAGCATCAATTCTTTCAACAATTTCCCAAGTCTTTTATTATAACATTTATATCCTTTACTTCGAGAAGAGTAACCAAGAATAATACCTTCATCTACTCTGGGCTCAAACTTAACAAGTTTTTCATCAGTCCTTTTGATATAACATTTGCTTCCAAAAGCCCACGGGGCTTTGGATTGACGGTGAATGGGTGCGCTGTTAAGGCACTCCTTGCGATAGGTCACTGGTTCAATTCCCTGTGGGTACTTAGTTTAGTCTTAACCTAGAAAAAAAAAAAAATTTGCTTCCCAAAAATTTAAAGTATTTTACAGTAGGAGTCTTACCATACCAAAGTTCATGTGGAGTTTGAGTGTTATTTGCCCGAACATTTGCTTGGTTGAGAATAGTTATGGCAGAGAATGCAGCTTCACCCCAGAAGGTTGCAGGAGTTCCAGATTCATCTAGCATAGCTCGAGCCATTTGTTGAACAATTCTATTCATTCTTTCTACCACTCCATTTTGATAAGGAGTCCTTGCGGTGGAGAATTGCCTTTTTATTCCATGTTGTTCACAAAAGTCAAATAATTCATCTGAGGTAAATTCCCCTCCTCGATCAGATCTGAGGCATTTGATTTTTCAATCTGATTCATTTTCAACCAAAGCTTTGAAGGCTTGGAACTTTTTGAATGCTTCATATTTATGATTTATAAGACCTATCCAACACATTTGACTGACACTCAACAGGTTATGCTTTAAACCATCTACATACATAACATTTCTAGCTTTAACCTTTTCTTTCAAGAAAATGGAACATTTACCTTTTATTACAGCAGGAGTGTCATTTCTAAATGAGACATTCTTTTCCTTTTTTAAGGCATTATATGAGTGAAGTTTTTCTTTGTCACCTGCCATGTGTTTGGAGCATCCACTGTCGATGTACCACTGATTTTCTTGTCCTTCTGCATACAAGGCTATACCACATATTTCTTTTTGAGATTCTTTCCTTCTCCATATCTTGGGATTTAATGGCATTTGCTTCTTTTGAGATGTTTGTCATATTTTTCTCTCGCATTTAGATTCTTCATGACCAAAGTTGTTACAGATTGAGCATCATATTACATTTTCAAGAGGAGAAAAGTTATTATAGGAACTTCCCTTGATCCCTATTACATTCTTGTGATTTCGTGCTTCTCTAGTTATGATGGTTTTGTAAGAAACGCATTGAGCAGCTTTGTGCCCAAAATTATGACATGAAAAACGTTGCCCATTAAAGAAGTTCATGAGACTATCGAATCTATTGACCTGGTGATTGTAGTTTCTATTAATATTCATCTTTGGAGAAAATTGAGTATGATTTTCCTGCGGTTGGTTGTGGCTTCTATTCATCCTTGGAGTAGAGTGAGTATGATTTACCTGATGATCATCTTTATGCCTTTGTTGATGATTGTCATACTTTTAATTGGTCTTTGCTGCATCAAGATAGCTTTTAGTGGAGGTTGATGGCTTCTGTGATTGAGATGATTCTTCAGTATATCTAAGACCTGTCTTTATCAGAGGAGAATGCTGCACTTTGATAATTTCATTTAAAGTTTAAGATCCTTTAGCAAATATAAGATTGAGAGATTTCGTTTTCTCAATATCCTTTCTTAGACCCACAATTTCACATTCTAGTTTTTCATTGTGTTTTTATTTTTCAGCAAGTTGGTATGTCAAGGTATCTATAATTATATTCTTTTCTTCTAACAGATTTTGAGTTTAGAGATTTCTTCATGAAGGCCATCCTCTTCTAAAGCATCCCAAAAATTATCATCGTCATAAGCCATTAGAAGTCTATAATCATTAGTATTTTCTTCTTCATCACTATTTGATAAACCATGGCTATCTTCATGAGTACAGTAACTCCTTTTATTTACAACTTGTTTTCTATTCCATTTTTCATATTCCTTCCCTTTTTCATATTTATCTTTATGAGGACATTTGGCAGCATAATGACCGACTCTGCCATAGGCAAATCATTTGATGGATAACTTACCTCTAAATCTTCCGGAACCCCGTTGAAGCTTCTTGAAAAAGTTTACCTCATCTTCTTCTTCTTAAATATGTCCCGATTCATTGTGTTCTTCCTTTCCTTTTGTTGAAGCCTTAAATGTAGCTTCTCTCATATCTGATGGTCCTCCTTTTCTCATCTCAAAGGCAGTTAAGATTCTGTGAACCTATGTCATAGTGATAGTCTGTGGATCCTGTTTTTCTTCTATGGAAGACACTTTTGATTCAAATTTAGCAGACAACGATCTCAAAACCTTCTCAACTAAGGTAACTTCTTTTATTTCTTCACCTAGATTCTTCATACAATTAACAAAATCATCTATACGTAAGAAGTAACTAGCTATACTTTCATCACTATGCATATTAGGAGTTTCATACTGAATTCTGTGAATTTGAATTTTAGCACGTTTTACTTGAGAGTCCCCTTCGTAGCTTAGAACGATTTTGTCCCATATTTCTTTGGCTGATTTGAGCTGCATGAATTTGACAAACTCTAATTGTGATAGACTTCCCAATAAAGTATTGAAAGCTCTGGCATTGGTTTCATATTGCTTTTTACCTATTGTATCTGTAGGAATTGTTGTTGGAAATGTATATCCTCCTTCCAAAATTTCCCATACATCTGTTCCAATAAAAAAAAATTCTCCCATCAAAGATTGGCAATCTGATGGATCCCACACTTTCTTGATTACTCATGATGATGGATCTCCCTTCAAGCGATCAAGCTTCTTCTGAAGGACCTGCTTTGATACCAATTGTTGGAAATAATATTGAGAGGGGGGTGAATCAGTATTATCATATCTATAATTTTATTTCCCAAACAGATTTATATACACTACTTCAGTGAAGTGAACTAGCGTGTACACGTGACTGTACTTAAAGAAACCAGTGTATATGCAAAGAACTTTTGATTTAGACAATTTATCATGTATTGAGCTTAAACTAGTATATTAGAGATTTATTAGACAGTGCAGTAAAAGCAGAATAAAGCATCACACATAAGCAACACACATGAACACCAAGATATAAGGTGGAAACCCAATGTGCGTAAAAACCACCTGCTGTTGTCATCTCTGCCTTCTTTTTAATAATAAGAAAATCTGTTTACAATCTTGTAGTGGTGCAGACTCATACTAGTACGCAGGCACTCACCTGCAGAAGGCTACATCCTTCTCTTGTTCTCCATCTACTATTGGAAGGGAGCTACAACCCCCTATTTCTTGTACTAGCCAATATGTTTACTAGTACGTAGGTGCCAGCCTATAGAAAACTCCACTCTTCCACCAAGGACCACGTTTCATGAATTTTTAGATTGGATACTCCTGGAACACAACACCATAATCTGAAGGCCACGTTTCATCCAATTTTCATACTAGACACATCAACAACATTGAAACTCAGAAAATCATAACTGCAATACAAACATCAAATACATTTGCATCAACTAATCACTGAAACTCAATCATCACTTTCTGAATCAACCACAACTGAATCAATCAATCACTTGACAACCCATCATCATTGAAGCAAATCACAATCAATCAATCTGATCATTCAGAACACCGTCACTAGAATACAGTCACCAGAACCCAAAGCAGAACATAGAACTCTACAATAGCAAACAGAAACAACTGAAACTTTAAACATCATACTTCATAAGGTATACACTACTTCCATGTGTCGAACCAGCGTGTGTACGCACTTTTACCAAAAGGAACCAGTGTACAGATCTACAAATTCAAATTTATGATGTATACACTACTGTGATATGTTGAACTAGCATGTATACACGCTTTTGCTAAAGTGAACCTGTGTACAGATCTATAAATGCTAACTTAAAACATCACAACTATTCCAGACTTCAGTCATACCCAGATCATCACATTTACAGAATAAAACATGCATTAGTATTCAGATCTAGACTATTCAAGATCAAACCACATAATGATAATATTTTAAAGCCTTTATGATCCTGGTCCATCAACCTTCATCAGCCATATAAGTGCATCCTTAGATTAGACCAAGCAAACCATCAGAAGCTCATTAACCTGCATATATGATCCAACACTTCATAAGAGATCAAATCCTTGCAATGCTTAGCCTAATGATCTTATCCTCCTTATATAGATTTAGGCCTTTCTCAATACCATGGACCAAAAACTACTTAGGACCAATACCTTGGACCAAATACCTCGGACCAATTACCTTGGGTCAAATACCTTGGACCAAAAACTTTTGGTTTTCCAAGATATACATTCTTTTCCTTCTATGAATGTGTGTGTACGTATACGCTCCTTTTGATTTGTAAACCTGCTTGTATACGCATCTTGGACAAGGTGAACTTGTGTATACCTCTATTTCTATATTCTTTAGAGTCTAATCTGTAATTCTTTGTTGTTGACCTGTTGCACTGTGATCTTTTATCTGAGTGAGTTTCCATCAAGGACAACATCATAATTCCAACAAAGTTGTCTTCATGCAAGAGAAGAGATGACGGGAAATGGGAAGTACACTTTGTGATTAGACTATTTTCAACTTTATCATGGACAAACACACTGCCTTGTGTCAATTAAGGAGGTAACTCATCGGATGAAGAAGAAAGAGAATGTGGAGTATCTCCAATGTGTGTGGATGTGTTATGAATGGTAGGACACACGAGAAAGTGAGGTGAAGAGTAAGTTTCGATATGGATTTATTCCTTGACTGGAACACATTCCAAATCTAAGTTAGAGTCTTTATGAGAAAACAGAATATCACTTTATGTGCTTGGGCATTCGTCATGACATATGGAAGCTTGGAAGTGGTGACTAACCAAGACTAGGGGTTGATCGAAAGAATTAATTGTACAGGATTTTCCACTGAGATTAGCAGATTGAGAATCAATCAAGAATGAAATCTCATTGTTTTGATGTGCACAATTTTGAATTAGAGAGGGAGGTTTGATAGTGTCCTCACCTTTCTGCTCCTCTTCCTATGTAATGTGACTATCTTGTGCCTGATCGCAATTTGAGCCAACAACTTAAGAATCAAGTGAATATGAACAACTGGCTGGTGAAGCGGATTGATCAAGAAAATCATGGTATAAGGAGGCATGTCTTGTAGACGATACAGGATGGCAGAGATGAAGATCAAACTCGAGACTTGAGTTATGCACAATGACGTCCTCTTGTGGAATGAAGGAGTGAGTCTTCATTGTAGGCTTCCTGATCCATTCTAAAATTTCCTCCTCTGAAGCGGGAGACGGATGAGAAGATGGGATGGGGACATACTGTGCAGATTTATTAGTTTTGCAATCACTGAAAGGGGGCACCCACATTGGGACTAGAAAGGGAGGAGAACAAGGAACAAATGGGGTGTTTGGATCCTCCTCTCCAATTTGAGGTGCCTCATGATCCACAAGAGTTGGGGAGGAAGGCAAATTAGGAGGTTCACCGCGTTGAGAAATATGAACCAAGTGTTTAAGCTCTTCTCTCAAGAATTCAAAGTTCACAAGATGTTTAGGAATTTTGTAACTAAGGTGAAGCAAGTGATCAACAAAGTCCTCAACTGATTTGTCGGGCTCCATACTTAAACGACAGATTTTTTCACAGAAATCATTGTGGCTATACTCATCTAACGTTTTATTCATCATTTCAGCAAGCTGGCCAAATGAATTGATAGAGGAAAAGGGTAATATGTAACACCAGCCTTGAGCATGACCTTTGAATGTGAGGGTGAGTAATACAGTCTAGACATCTTTGTACTCTATCTTTTGGTGTAGGAAAAAGTTTATAACTTGGTGCACATGCGCACGAAAAGATGGTTCATCCTCACCACTAAACTTAACTTGGACAAGTCATGGATAACTTCCATAGGGATGGTACATTCGAACTTTGTAGAAAGACATCCTGGGATTATGATGTCAGGAAGAGCCATTTTAAATAAGAGATTCAAACCATACTCTATGGGAATAGCCTGTCGTTTGGCCCTCTTTCTAGTGCCATTTTATTGATGGTGTTGGACCCACCAACAAAATGGATCTCCTCGATGTGAAGTCCCAACTAAACCTCACACCGTTTGGTGTAGGAGTCCCTTCTAGGAAGAAGGCCCAGTTGCAAATATACTTAGAGATCTACCTTATCTCTAGCTATCAACGCATGAGAGTGTTACAATGGTATCTTCAAACAACAAGGTACGTGTGCCTGTGGAGTGCATAATTTAGTTGTGTCATGGTTCTCTTACTACAAAGGGGGAGAGTAAAGTGAGTCTCTAAATGAGAGGTAGTAGTACCACCTAGGAAGAGACACACATGAACTAGAAAGGTTCTGTCTAGAATCCAATAGAATAGTCCAAAGTCAACTTGATAGTTGTTAAAACCAGAAAACAAAGATGGTTTTTCGAGTATCTCACGGAGCATTCCACAAGGATGTGACAATGGTGATAACCAATACAAAAAGGTGGTCTTTCTAGCATCCCACAGAGTAGTCTACATGGATGAGACAACGGTAATAAGAAATACAACACATCTTCAACAATGTAACTACTAAAACAACCAAAGTAGTTCAACTATATTAGTACAAGTTAAGAAAAACATGCATTACAAATGTTTAAAGAGTAGTCTTAAAAACATCTATAAAACATGTGTGAAAACCTGTTGGCCTTAATAGGCTTATGAATTAAGAAAAAGTTCCGAGACACATATGTACACCATACATCATTGGTCCTAGTAGTGGGACAGTGGAGCCACTCCTCACTCCTCAAAGAACAAACTATGACTCTCAAGGCTACGTGGGTGGAACCAAGGACAAAAGTCCTTGCTTAGACAATGGGAGAGGTATATATAGCCAAGGGTGATGATTGCCCCTCGTGACTGTTCAAATTCCCATGACTTTTCAAATAAGATGACTCTTTGACTTCTGTGTGTGTGCATTGGACTTCACTTTACATTACATTCAGTTACAATGGATATGGCCCAGAATGGTGATGTGGCCAAGACAACTCATGACGCAATTCGACATGACATTGCTAACATGTACAGGATGGCTTTGGTGTCCATGTCAAGCTACTGCACTGGTGAGTGATGGATGTACTCTTGGTGTGCTTTGTCTTATCCTCTACATGGCATAGTGCTGCAGGGTCTTCCATGGTATTGGTCTTGCTTGATGGTTCAATGCATGTGTTCCTTTCGCTTGTTTCTTAATGTGCTTGGTACGTCTGTCCAGCTTCAAGCAAGTCTTCTAACATGTGTGCTCCTTCTTCATCACGTTTTTTACCTCACAATGATATATCAATGCACTTGTTCCTGTAATTCACTCATGACGGGACAACATAAAATCCAAAATCTCCTAGTCTATCATGATACATTTTTCTCATGTTCAAGGTGATAGGGAGGGAGGACAACTCATTGAGATAACGCAGAGTGTACCTTAGGCTGGAATGAAGAATTCTAGGAGGATAGCTTGCACTGTTGGGAAAAACTACACAATTACCACTGGGAGGTAGAATTGCACAATGAAAGTCACTAGTGTCAGATGCAAGGTAGGACCCTGAGGGGGGACACCTCTATGCAATTTCCAGAGTGAGGACAGAGTGGGGCTACAGAGGAACTGCTAGGAATTTTTGAATAGTTTCTAGAGGGAAGATAGAGCAGGGCTGCAGAGGGACCTATTGAGCATGACTGCGAAATGTTTGGGAACATTGTAGTACAGGCAGTAGGGGAATTACTAGACATGTCTATGTAATTTCTTAAGGCAGTGCAAAGCAAGGTAGCAAGGGTCAGCTGAGCATTTCTACACAATTTCTAATAATAGTGTAGGGGACTAGCTAGGCTTGTCTACATAGTTTTGGGGAATAGGGCAGACCCAGGTCTCAGAGAAGTTTAGGCTTTCGATAGGCAGGAAGGAGGCATGTTGATTGTCCTTGAGAAATGTGCAGTTCATCTAGGACATGGAGGAAGTTTCTACACAATTCTGGGAGGCAAACAGGCTGCTCACCTCCAAGATTGAGAAGTGAAGCTGACCTGAAGGACAACCTCAATAACTCTGTAGTTCCAAGCAGTAGATCAAGGTCACTGAGGGCTGAGACTGCATAATGCAACTCAGTCAGGGTTTGATGGAAGACGATTGTTCGGTCGGACAGATTTTCAAGAAAATGGCTAAGTGTCAAAAGCAAGTGAACTTGTGCAAACTTGACATTGTGATCATACACTCAGCATACTTGACGATGAGACAACATAGACCACCATGATAGCAAGACAAAACAGGCCCTCAGTGATATTGTCTTAGAGCTGAGGGTGACAAGCGTGACACTTGTGATAGACCTTCGGACGATCGTGGCGACACTTGCGTAACAATGCTTACAAGTTTGTGTGTGAGTACGACGGGTGTTCACATAGCGAAGACAACCCAAACACACAAAGAAAACCTTCAAACTCACTAGAATAAGATCACAAGCATGAAAAATCACTCAGCATGCCGAAAGACCACCACTGGTCAAACAAGAAAATGGGTGAAAATACACCACAAGAGCTCATGGGGTGAGCTCGAGTGTTTACAACCATCAAAGGAAAAACCAAGGAAGGCTCCAAAATTTAGATGCAAGCCAAAATTTTGAAGGGTGATGATTAAATATAATAAATACATCAATGATAAATTTAGATTATGAAGACCTAACCTAGTTACAATTTCAACAATAGCTAAAATTCAAATATTAAGGAATAATTTTGAAAATGCCAATATGAAAAGTATTGAATCCATTCATGATTACATCAAAAAATGCAAGCTCTTCTTAATTGGATCAGGTTATTAGGTGTTGATGTTTTAGAAAAAATTATAATTGAAAATATTTTTAGAAGTGTTTTGTCCAAGTTTCAGATAGTCACCACCAATAATATGGTCTCCAAATATTTAAATACAATGAAAACTAATGAATTGAGTGGATTCTTAACTTTTGAATCAAATAAACCATATGAAGAAGTGGAGCATGCTTTTCTTGCAAGGCATAAAGGAAGCTGAAGAAGTAGGGATCAATATCAGAATCATAATCAAAATGGAAATCCACAACAATAAAAAAATTGTCAAGTAAACGCACCCACTTCCAAAGGAAGAGAGAAAAGTCCAAGTCAATTTTGAGTATGAACCATAGAAGAATTTTGTGGAAGAAGAAGAGGAGGGGATGGATCTACAAATAGACAAGGTCCACCGTGTCATTATTTCCATAAATTTGGTCATCTCAAAATATATTGTTATGCATAACTACAAGATATGGAACATAAGGGTGCCAATACAATTGTTGAAGAAACTAGGAATGAGAAGTTATTCATCTCAAGTTTTATGGAACATAGTGAAGATAGTGAAGCATGGTATATTGATTAAATATGTTCAACTCATATGACATCTCAAGAGGAGTAGTTTACTAGAATTAATGATAATTATTTTCATAAAGTCATATTTGGTGATGATAGAGTTTCAAAAGTGAAAGGGAAAGGCACAGTTGCAATATGAGAAATACATGGAAAGAAGAAGTTAATTAATGACACCATTTTAACACCAATATTAAAGAAGAACCTACTTTCTGTAGGACAAATGATGGAGAAAAACTACAAATTAGTGTTTGATAATAAAGGGTCCTTAATCATAGATAAGTTAAATCAAAACGTAGTCATAGTATGAGGAACAATAACTGAAGATATATTTTTCAAGAACTCCTTTGATTTGAGTAACTGGCAGAGTTTGAATGCAACATAATTAGAAAATAATAAGATTTGGAACTTAAGGGTGGGACATTTGAATTTTTAGAGTTTCGTATATTAAGGAAGCAGAACATGGTGAACAAACTTCCTTATATCAATTTGTATGATGAAGTATGTGAAGGGTGTGTTTTTGGGAAACAATGCATTGGGGACAATTTTTGAAATAGACATGGAAGGCTAGAGAATGTCTACCATTGGTGCATTCAAATTTGTGTGGTGCAATGGAGATCTTGCCTTTTGGAAAGACTCATTATTTTCTCACTTTCATTAATGATTATTCTAGGAAGACTTGGGTGTATTTTTTGCAAGAGAATACTAAAGTGTTTTCTCATTTTCTTGAGTTTAAGGCTTTAGTTGAAAAGAAAAGTGGTTTGGAAATTATCACCCTAAAAATATATAATGGGGGAGAATACAAAGCAAATTAATTTTTGAATTATTACCAGAAGAATAGAATAAAGCAAGAGATTACCAATTCATACTCTCCTTAACAAAATGGAGTCATGGAGAGAGAAAAATAGGGCCATAGTTGAAATGGATAAGAGAATGTTATAAACTAAGTCTCTCAGAAATGATTTCTGGGCCAAACAATACACACAAAATTATACACTCTTAACTAATGTCTGACAAAGCAAGTGTTGAATTTGGATCTAGAAGAAACATGGTTAGGATACAAACCAAGTGTTGCACATATGAAAGTTTTTGGTTGTATTGCATATGCACATGTCCCTAAGGCAACAAACAAGAAAATTGGATGATAAAAGTGTGAAATATATATTTATTGGATACAATATTGAACTAAGAAGTTATAAGTTGTTTAATCCTCAAGGAAATAAGGTGATAATAAGTAGAGATGTTGTGTTTGATGAGCATGAAATCTATTAGAAAAAGCATGGACAACTTGAATTGAGAAAAGATACAGTGGATATTGGTGATGAATCAAATTCCAAATCAACAGAGATAGACGATGTTAAGAAGAAGCCTAAGTGGCTTGAAAGGGGTCATTCAAAGCGCAGTATGTTGAATAGAAAATTCGAAAGGATTGCTATATCTCACGGTTCTGTAGTGAATTAAACATCTATGGAATAGGTAACGAAAATGGATAAACCATGACATTATGTAGAAGAATTAAGAAATAATGAATGGAATGAAGCTATGGAAGCATAATTGAATGCCCTACTGAGAGATTATACATGGGATTTGGTCAAATTACCAAAAGGAAAAGTTGTAATTCACACTAAATGGATTTATAAAACTATGTATAAATTAGATGTTACAATTGATAATTATAAGGATAATTTAGTTGCAAAAGGCCATGCACATAGGAAAGACATTGATTATAATAAGACATTTTCCCCAGTGGAAAATTTGGACACAATCAAGATGGTTCTTGCATTAGCTTCTTAGTACAAATGGAAAAATTTTCAAATGGATATTAAATCAGCTTTTTGAATGGTTATGTGGATGAAAAAATTTATGTAGAGAAACTTGAGGGATTTGAAGTGCCAGGAAAATAAAATTGTGTTTATAAGTTAAATAAGTCCTTGTATGGTCTTAAGAAAGGGATAAGGGAACGATTTTCAAGATGTGATAAGTATTTTCGGGATCATGGCTTAGTTAAAAGTTTATTTCAGCACAATTTCTATATCCTTCAGTCAAGATGGGACATTTTGATAATTTCCTTATATGTTGATGACTTGATCTATGTAGGGAGAAGTGTTGAACTATTTCAAAGATTTAGGTCACATATGATCATTGAGTTTGACATGACAGGCCTTGGCAAAGGATGATGGTATTTTCATGTTGCAATCCAAGTATACTTGGGATATTCTAAAGAATTTCATAATGCTAAGTTGTAATCTAGTGACAACTCCTTTGGAAGTTGGGTTGAAGTTATATGGATATGATTACTAAAATTTATTTGATGTTACTTTGTATAGTCAATTGGTTGGAACTTTGATCTACTTAACTACAGCTTGACTAGATATTTCCTTTACAATTAGTATGGTATCAATATTCATGGCATAACCCAAGGAATTGCATTGGAAAGAAACTAAGAGGATTTTAAGATATGTGTGTGGTACAATTGGTTATGGTTTGGTATACAAATCTATAAAATATTCCAGGTTGATTGGTTATACAAATTCATATTGGTATGGATGCATGGATGACAAGAAATCAACTTTATTGTATTAATCCAACATGGATTCAGTAGAAAATTCTTGGAGTACTAACAAGCAACCCACAATTTCTCTCTCCACAACATAATTAGAGTATAAAGTAGCAATGAAAAAAACATGTGAAGACATTTGGTTAAGAAGAATTGTAGAGGATCTACATGAGAAACAAGAGAAGCACAGTCATTTGATGTGTGATACTAAAAGCGTTATTCAAATGACCAAGAATCCAATTTTTCATAAAAACACCAAGAATATTGATATTCAGTATAATTTTTTTTGAGGTTTGGTTCAACAAGGAGTGATCGAGATAAAGTATTGTATAACAGAAGAATAGGTAGCTGATATATTCACCAAAGCACTATCTAAGGAAAAGTTTTGCAAATTCAGAGATTATCTTGGAATATTTATGAATGATCATTATGGGGGAGAAATGTTGGAATATTAATTCATTTATTATATTCTAGTTGTTAGTATTATTGTTAAATTGTTATATTGAGTGAGAGATATCCTGAGAGATTTGTGGAGAAAATGTAGGAGTGATTGATGAGAGAATATAGAAGATGATAGATTCTTAAGACATTTCCTCTCATGTATAAATATATTTCTTTGGTAATGAAATATTTTGAGATGGTTGTGTGCTATTGTTGAATATTTTTGTTATGTTGTGTTTCTAGTGTAATTATTCATTATCTAGATGTAAGAAGGCATATTTAACGTGAATTTGATGCACCTCCCATCCACGTGAGGTGACAAGAGCTAGAAAAGCAAGGATAGAAGATTTTTTTTGCCGATAGGGGAAAATGTTTCATTGTATTCAATTCCTTCAACTTGAGAGAATCATTTAGCAACTAACCATGCCTTATCTCTTTCAACACTTCCATATGAGGCATAGATAGTTGTGTATACCCATTTATATCTAACAAGTTTTCTTCCTTTTGAAAGAGGTACAAGTTCCCAAGTATTGTTCTCCATCAAGAAACAATATTCTGCATTCATTATTGTTGGAATTTCCAACTCTAGATGACCTAAAGCTTCTGCAAATGTTTCCAGATCGTGAGTCTTTGAATCTTGAGTGAAAAGGAAAGAGGCTCTTTGGAACTATGAACTAGTGTGTGTTGGTCTATAGGATCACCAACAAGGTCACAACTACTTCATGTGTTGAACAAACCCATTTGGGAAGTTATATTGTGGCTACAGGTTAATGTTCAATGCACTCATCTAGAGGAATGTGACCAAATGGAGCTGGATTTTCATGATTAATGTCAACACTTGAAGAAGAAACTAGAATATGAAGAGAAGGTAGCACAAATGCCAAAGAGGGCTTGTAGGCCAAAGAGGTTACAAATATTGAATTAGGCTCACAATCCAAAGAGGGAACAATAACTAAATTAGGCTCATGGGCTAAGATAACTTCATCAAATTTAATATATTTTATAATGATTATTTCATTGGAGAGAGGTTAAAGAAGTCTATAATCTTTTACATCTTTATAATATCCAAAAAAAATACACTTCTCTCTTTTAGGTTGTTAATATTTCCTTTTTCATTAGGAATGTGAGCCCATGCTACACTGCCAAAGAGACATAAGTGGATTATGTTTGGCTTAATTTTATTCCATGCTTCTTCTGGTGTTATATTGCTTAAATCCTTTGCAAGCATGGTTTACTCTATAATTTTGACAGTTGGTTGCTTCCACCCAATAATGAAGACTTAATCCCTTAAATTGAATCATACAATTAGCCATTTCCTTTAATGTATGATTACTTATTTTAGCAACACCATTTTACTATGGTGTATATGGAACAATATGTTGCATTTGAATTCCCTATGTAGTGTAGTAAGTTGTGAATTTATTTTTTACATATTCACCTCCATTAGCTATTCTTAACCTTTGTAGTTAATATCTAGGTTATTTTTCTACAAAGGCCATGTAGGGCACGAACAAGTAAACAAAAATGTCTTAAGTTTTAAAAAATTAAATGATGTTAGCTAAAATATTTGGTAGGCTACTATTGCTACCAACTATTCCCCTATTACCATAAACCACACTTTCACCCATGTTGCAAGAATTTCTAGCCTCAAATCTTCAAACCTCGTTTATGGATTTTCTCTAATCGTGTAATACCACTTGTTAGGTTTCATCAAGAGGAATCCTCACCAATATGACCTCATCACAAAACTCTACTTCTAAATAAACAAGCATCCAACCTTCTTACCTTCAAAATGGGTTTCTCAAGAGGTTTGTTTGGTATATGCAAATGATATCATTCCAAATTGGTAGTTTGGATATGCAACTTAGCTTCCAATTCACTAATGCTTTGTATCCAAATATAGATATTTTTCCTCTACTCATTCAATACAGGATGAACCTCTACCATTTTGGGAATGATTCTCTTATTCCAATCAACCCCACAATCTCATAGAAGTGAAACAATGGTCTAGAAAGAAGTCACACTTCTCCTTGCTAAGACAACGTTTCCACCTGAACGATTTCCCTTCATCGATTTAATAATTTTTTCACTTCTCATAGTTGCATTATCTTTCACATGAAGATGTGATCACATAAACCATTGCATATTAATCTCATCCAAATATGCATTCCATGTTCTCAGTGCTCCACACAGTGATCCTCTTGGATTTAGGTAGACTAATGATTTCTCTTCCAAGATTTGACCACACCCAATCATGATTATTTTTCCCATGTATATTGATTCCTCACTTGTGATTTGAACATGAATTGGTATAACATACATTGATGGGCATAAGCATTTATCCAAAAAATACAATGTAACCTTCAATTGAAACTTAACACACAAAATTTAGGTTATTTAGGTTTGGTATCACCACCTTTCACCAATAAATGGAACACTCAAGTTGATACCCTTCCGAATTTCTCTTTAGTAACAAACTATTGAGATGCAATGATCCCAGTTGTTGGGACAGGAAAAAGGTATGATTTCTCTTCGTAAAATGCTTAATTTATCATTCATCCTTATATGATTATCTTCATTTATAGATTAAAATGAGGAAAATATTGGCTAAAGTTGGATGAAACTATTTGGTGATAGAATAGGAAAATATAGTACAAGAAACTGATTATTTGCTATCTTTGTGTGTAGAGATGCAGACTGGGCAAAAGCCATTCAGTTGACAGAACAGTATGAGGCCATAAAAGGGAAAAGTGACAGCGTCTTGGGAAGACAAGGAAGCGGGAGATCAGCTCGAGCAATGCTATTTTATCACATGATTAGATTATATATTGCGAAATCCTCAAGATCCCCTGATCCTGAGGATTCTCTTTTATCCAATTACTCTTTTATGTTATATATAGGGTCGTAAGGCAATTAGATACAGTTCAGACTTTGATAATCTATAATTATTCTTTTTGAAAACATATACATTGTTATATCAGTGACTCTATCAGTTGTTACTTGCAATTAATGAAAAAAGGTTTTGTTTGATACATTTTCGTATTCTAAGTTCTTATTAAGTAGAGGCTTCTGGCGACTCTGGGCCTAGTCATAAGAAGTTATACTACTCCTTTGTGTTATCGTTTTTATATTTAGTCTTTGCCATTGATTTAATGTTCATTTATTTAATTTATCGTAAAGGTTTGTGATATTGATTCACACTGTTGTTCAATTAGATTTAGAGTGAAGCTGTGTGACATACTTGTTGAGCATTAGAGAAGGTATGTAATTACCACTTATTTTGTCATCCTTTCCTTAAATTCATAACTTCTTTACATTATGAAATAGGTATATGGTGAAAGATTATGATAAAGTTTAGAAGATTTGTGTGCAACGTAAAATGACTAATAATTACCCTTTTCTATGCAGAAAAAGAGGAAAACGGAAAATTGCCATTCTAAAGGAAACGACAAGACGCAATCAACTATTTTCCCTTTGACAGGGAACCACATCCAAACAAGGCAATCTAGATTGGAGCGTACAAGCCAGGAAAAGGAAGAGGAGATACCAAATCGGCGCAAGAGAACGAGAAGATAACTGAGAGCTAACAGTATGGCGAATCCCTCAGGATCCTTTGATCCTGAGGGATCGTTACCTTAACAATTCTCTGTATCATTGATATCTCCACTCGGTTTCTATAAGAAGGGGTAGCATTGCTAGCCCAAGGGACGGACTATTGTTGTTTTTATGAAATTCACTATTGTAACTGAAACTTTGATCATCGAATCTCTCTAAAACAACGATTACTGTAACTCTGTTTTGATGCTTAATATATAAACTCTGTTGCCATTCCATCTTTGATTCTGGAGTAATTATAAGCAGTGTGTCCCTGGAGGCTAAGGGACCGGCCCTGGTGGATCACTTGCTTCCTGTACCATTAATTCTCAATTCCAAGTCATGTGTGGTTTGATTTCTTTTATCTACTCTGTTCAATAATCTGTTGTTCCTTGTCTCATGCGTTAGCTCTGTTATATTTTTATTCCTATTTGAATAGTAAGGTTATTCTCTGGATAGGAATGTTATGCTACTCATTCTAAAGTTATATCATATTGTTGTTCCTTTAACAAACTGATATTATTGTATAACATTGTTGTTCCTTACAGATTACCGTTACTATTCGATTACAGAGTAACAGTGTTTTGTATTTATAAATCGGTATTACTGTCTATTATCTACGGTTTACTCCCAAGTATGATTGCTGTTCATTGGGACTGTTGTTCCACCGTGATTAACCATTGTTATGCTGAAACTCAGATTACTGTTTCTTCAACAGAAAAGTGTTGTGTGTAATATTCGATTTGGTTTGCTGTGCATTTACATTTGATTCAGGTTGTTGTTCAATATTTCATAGCTTCCTTTAGTTTGCTGTCCCATTTCCATTTGCTGTTCAAATCATTTTTGAGTGAAGATTGCAATTATTGCTTCATTTTCATAGATTAAAGCTTTTCTATTCAATTGAGTTAAATAGATCAGTTGTTGTTCCATTTCCTGTTATTTGAATTATCATTCCTTTGATGTGCACAGAACGATCTGAAACTGTAGTGAACATTGACAGTTGTTGTCCAGTTCCCAGGTTGATGATCTTTTCCCTTAAATTGATTCTCAATTACATCAGTTTACAGAGGGATGAGTTATTATTACTGTACCCTTGACTGATAAGTTGCTATAGTTTTCTAAGTGAATGATTTAAGTCTCAGAGTGTTAAGTTTCTTTTTGAAAGTAGATTTTATTCCAAACATCTGTTTACTCTTGTATTTAAAGCACTATACTACTAGCATTACTCTGACAAATGACTGCCTCAGACTGAGTACACTCTTTGAGATAACAAATCGTACATGGATTGAAAATTAATGTAGGGTAAATAGAGGTGAAAGAGACCCTTTTTACTGCTCGAAATTTTGGCGTCGTTGCTAGGGAAGAGTGTAGCCATTGGTTTCTTTTCATAGTAGTGTAAGTACCTACTAGGAGAGAATTGGGTTTTAAAAATAGAAGGTAAGAACCTGTGTATGGAGCATGTAATAGCCCTGCTCCCCTACCTGCTTTCCTACGGATTTGTTGCCTGTTTTGGGTAGAAATTAGCATTTGATTTGTGTGAATGAATAAGTAGAAAAAGCCTGAAAAGAATCCTAAACCACTACCCAAACCTGAAAAAGCTAAGGGGCTAGTGACCCTTGGCCGATCGACCTTTATAGACGAAATCCTTAAGAAAGCAGAATCTCAGCCTTCAGTAGGACCTAGAAAAGTTGCTTCTAGACAACCTACTAGTTCCCTTCAGGCCACAGGATCATCATCTGTAGCCTTTGCTAAGGTGCATAGCCAAACTGAGGGGCAAGATTTTCAAGAAATTGAAAATTCTAGTCCAAAATCATTGCAAGAAGGGAACCTTAGCAACCTCTGTGAAGGAAGAGGAGAAATAGGGGAAACTAAAGAACCAAGATCTCCTCTTGGGATAATTTAGCCATTAAGCAGCCCAGATAAGGGAAGTGCTGTAAAGATCATCCAAAACGAAGAATCCCCCCAAACATTGATTCAGCAAGGAACTCTCATTATCCCAGATCAAGGAAGTGTTGTTAAGGCCATTCCTGCTCCTTCTAGACAGCCTAGGAATACCCTCCTAGACATCCCAGAAGGTTATTGGCACATATTTGACCAAATGGCCCAGAACCAGCCAAACACCCAAACCTCCACACTACAATATCCCATTGTAGATACTGCAACTAATGCACCCATAAAGCCCATTCTGCTCTAGCACATCCCTACATTCCATGGCCTTATGTCAAAAGATCCAGATGCATTTTTATTTGAATTTGATGTGTTGTGCAGAGGATATGATTATACTACCGATCCCCAAAAGCTGAAATTATTTCCCTCTACATTGAAAGGGGCTTCTTTACGATGGTTTATGGGGTTGGGTGGAGGTGTTATAAATAACTGGGATCAAATAAAAGGTGCTTTTCTGAAGAAATGTTAGGATTATTGTAGGTCTAGAGAGTTAAAAGATGAAATATTTCAGATGGTAGCTAGACCTAATGAAACATTAGAAGAATATGTTGAACGTTTTCAATATAATTTTCAAAGATCTCCTTATGCATCATTACCCTTACTTGATAATGTATTTGCTATGAAACCAGCTCAGGGAAAGATAGAAAAGATAGATCAACGCCTTATAATTCAGCCTCTTCGACGAGGCAACCTCCTTTGCATTACATAAATGAACAATTCTTGGATGATTCAAATGACAAAACCTCCTTTCTATATATAGGAGTCTAAGGAGTCACAATATAATCCAGCCGACCTAACAATAATAATATAAAGCCACAAAAATAACAATAGAGGGATTCTATGGGGCACAGTAATAACAATATGGGGGCAATAGGGGCACAACAATATTAATAAGGGGTATAACTACAATAGTAATGGGGTAATCACTAGTATTATAGGGACCCAACATGCCCCTGTCCTTCAAAAAAGTGTTGTCCTCAATGTTATAGATCTAACCCAGAAATATATGATAATGGAAATAAAACCAGAAACAATAAGATAGAAATAGATAGAAATGCTTCTTTATTATCAAAACCCTTAAGGTAGGGCAACACCATACATTCACTCCTTAAGGAAGGAGAACACTCCACAAGCCATATGCTTGTTCATACAATAATCCTTCACTCTCCTCCTTGACTTGGAGTCTCTAGCCTCTATATAGGCCTCATACATACAATACCATGGGTCATTACCATGGTTCCCTCATACCATCAACTAATACCATGGGCCCATTACATTATTACTAACTACTTGTGGTCCCTTACATGATATGGGTTAACCACCTTATTTATTACTATGGCCCATCCCATTATTACATTATTACCTTGGGTACCTCCCTTGGTACCCCATATTATCCCCCCTAGGTATATAACATTCCGCCCCCCTTAGCATGTTTCGTCCCCGAAACATGGGAAGAACACAAATAATAAGATCTACTCAAACGAGTAGTCCACTGGTACCATTAACGTGCATCTAGCCATCCAAGAGAAAGGTGAACCTTTGATCTCGCTGGTGCCTCGCTCGCTTGAGATGGAAGTTGACCATGGCACCTCTCCTGTGTTGATGTGTAGTAGGTGGATCGTCGCTCTTCGTTATCCGTCATATGGGGGTTGTTGTCCTTATGACTAATTGGTTGCCATCTTGTTGGTTGTTTTCTTGCGGGGTGATGTGGGTGATGATATGTTGAAGTTTTAACCCACGGTGCCTTTTTCTTTAATTCACCCTGCTGTGGTGCCTGTTGTGGTGTCTTCATTTCCAATATGACTTCAACCACTGAATCCTCATCAGATGTGTCAGCACCTGTTACCTTTTCAGCTTCAACCTCTGTTTGTGTTTGATTTTCGACCATCATATGCTCATCATCTGATATGTCAGTCCCTGGAACACCTTCTGCGTCAACCTCCGTGGACTCTACCTGTTTATTGATGGAAATATCCTGTAATTTAATTTTCTTCTTTTTATACCAGAGCTTCAGGAATTTCTTTTGCACATTAATATTGACCGTACCCACAGATTCCATCCAAGAATATCCCAAAACAACATCCATGTTATCCATATCTGAAGTATAAAAGTCACAATGCAACACATACTTATCCATAGAAAGCTTCAAATCTTTATAAACTTGAACATCCTCATTATCAACCTGTATGTTTTCAATGTGTTTTGTTGGAACTTGAAATTTTTTTGCCAAATTAACATTGATAAAATTATGCTTACAACTAGGATTTATAGACACAACGATCTTCTCCTTTTGAATGAATCCATGAACCTGCAATAAGGAGATACCAACAGAAAATAACCCTTTAGGTTCCTTGGTTTCCTTCTTTCCTGTAAAAGTAAAATATTTGCTAGGTTGTGTGTCTGTCTGTGTGAGCTTATCCACAAGATTAGCTTTACGGTCAAAGTGGTCCATAAGAGCTTTTGTGAATTTGTCCCAAGTCAAGGGCCTTCGACAACAATGTTGATGCCCTTGCCACCATTGCAATCTTTCAATGTCCAAGTACATTGTCCCCACACTCAGCTGAGTCTCATCATCCATGATGTAATTCAATCTAAAACATTTCTCCATTTGTGCTATCCATTTGGTTGGATGAGAGCCATCAAATGGATACAAGTCCCTCAAATTCAAATCTAGGCGCGTCATCACAAAAAATTGGCGAAAATTTGAAATGGTCACAATTCCGTCAATATTGCTCAGAATCCCTATTATAACCTGTTTCCAGAAATGGAACAATCATTCTGCATCTTCCCATGTGATAGAAATCTTGATCCAGACACTAGAATTTTAGATCTGTGCTGCAACTCTCCCGCCGTCACCAAAATTTCTGCAAAAAAGAGTTGATTTTAAATCAAC
Organism: Pinus tabuliformis; assembly: GCA_031772625.1. Lineage (NCBI taxonomy): Eukaryota > Viridiplantae > Streptophyta > Pinopsida > Pinales > Pinaceae > Pinus > Pinus tabuliformis. The sequence goes on from CM062806.1 coordinate 607,615,268, forward strand.
GATATCTCCCTCATCCGGACTCCGATTCGACTGATTTTTTTTTTGAATTTGGGTATTTTTTCACAAAGAATCCAGATCTACAATTAGATTTTGTAGATATTGCACCAGGACGTCCAGATCTGCGCCGCAAACTCGCTGCCCTGAAAAATTGTCTGCAACCCCACTGATTTTTAGATCAGTGATATCTCCTTCATCCGGACTTCGATTCAACTGATTTTTTTTTTTGAAATCGGCTATTTTTCACAAAGAATACAGATATGCAATTATATTTTGCAGATTTTTCACCAAAACATACAGATCTGATCTGCAAACTCATCGCCCCCGAAATCCTGCAAAAAATTAAAAAAACAAATTCTCCACTTTTGTGCCCAAGAAAGTGCTCTGATACCACTTGTTATAGATCTAACCCAGAAATATATGATAATGGAAATAAACCCAGAAACAATAAGATAGAAATAGATAGAAATGCTTCTTTATTATCAAAACCCTTAAGGTAGGGCAACACCATACATTCACTCCTTAAGGAAGGAGAACACTCCACAAGCCATATGCCTGTTCATACAATAATCCTTCACTCTCCTCCTTGACTTGGAGTCTCTAGCCTCTATATAGGCCTCATACATACAATACCATGGGTCATTACCATGGTTCCCTCATACCATCAACTAATACCATGGGCCCATTACATTATTACTAACTACTTGTGGTCCCTTACATGATATGGGTAACCACCTTATTTATTACTATGGCCCATCCCATTATTACATTATTACCTTGGGTACCTCCCTTGGTACCCCATATTATCCCACCTAGGTATATAACACTCAACGCTTGAGTAGTTCTGGATACTTCTACATAAAATTCTCATCCTCCCATGTGGAATCTTCAGCGGATAAGTTCTTCCACTTGATAAGATACTCTGAAATTGAACGATTTCGTAGCTGTCGAGTTCTTGTTTCTGTGACTGCTTCCGGTTCCAATATAATTTTTCCTTCCTCGTCAAGTTTTGGCAATATTGTTTGAACTGGGAGCTTGTCGCCTATAACCTTCTTTAAACATGAAACATGGAAAACTGGGTGCAATCAAGAAGTTGCAGGAAGCTCCAATTTGTATGCCATAGTACCAATATTTTGCAACACTTTGTACGGACCATAATACTTTGGTGATAATTTATTATCCTTCTTAGCTTGCTTGAGGTACATTTGCTTATATGGTTGTAGCCGTAGGAATACCCAATCACCTACATCAAAACTTCTTTCACTGCGATGTTGATCTGCCCGTTGTTTCATTCTATTCTGTGCCAACATGAGGTTATCCTTTAAGAGTTGGAGGACTTGTTGTTGATGTTCGATGTGATGTTCCACTGCCTGAACCTTAGAATTTTCTCTTAAATATGATGTGATGGATGGTGGTTGATACCCATAAAGTGCCATAAATGGGGTCATTTTTGTTGCTGTATGGAAGGAAGTGTTATACCACCATTCAGCTAGAAGCAACCATTTGACCCATTGTGTCTTTTTATCAGATACAAAGCAACGAAGATATCCTTCCAAACATTTGTTTACTATCTCAGTTTTCCCATCAGATTGAGGATGATAAGATGAGCTACAAGCTAACTGAGTACCAAGATAAGAAAATAATTCTGTCCAAAAATTTCCAGTGAAAATGGGATATCTGTCACTTACAATAATCTTTGGGTTTCCATGTAGCTTTTGAATTGTTTCCATAAATGCAGTAGAAACTGTACTGGCTTTAAATGGGTGTGATAATGCACAAAAGTGTGCATACTTGGTAAGTCTGTCAACTACCACCATGATGACACTCTTTCCCTCAGACTTGGGTAAACCTGTGATAAAATCCATTGAAACCTCCTCCCAACGTTGGCTTGGAATGGATAAAGGTTGTAATAGACCCGGTGTCTTAATTGTTTCAACTTTATTTTTTTGGCAAACCAAACATTCAGCCACAAACTTTTGAATATCTGATTTAAGGCCATCCCAAAAAAATTCCTTCTTAACCCTGTGGTAAGTTTTTAAAAATCCTGAGTGCCCTCCTAAGGGAGAAGTGTGCAATTCCATAAGAATCTTTTGTTTTAGCTGGGAATTCTTACAGAGGTATAAGTGATCTTTGTACCATAACGAATCATTTTGCCAGCTAAATGTATCAGACGTACTGGAATCTTGTTGTAACTTTTGAATAAGTGCCCACACTTCTTCGTCATTCTTCCATTCTTCCCTTGCTTCGTTTATCCAATCTGGTTGGATAATAGAAATGGTGCACAACAATGCTTCCACATCCTCATCCTTTCTTGAGAGTGCATCTGCCACCACATTTTGCTTCCCTTTTTTGTAGATGATTTCAAAGTCATAACCCAACATCTTTGTGACCCACTTTTGTTGCTCTTTAGAGGATAATCTTTGTTCTAAAAAGTATTTAAGGCTATCATGATCCGTTTTTACCTTGAAGTGTCTACCCATTAGGTAGGGTCGCCATTTCTTAAGTGCATGGAGTATTGCCAACATTTCCTTCTCATAAATAGCTTTTCTTAAAAACTTTCCCTTGATTGGACGACTTTCAAAAGCAATGGGTCTTTCATCTTGCATTAGAACAGCACCAATTCCATTTCCTGAAGCATCACATTCCACAATAAAGGTTTTTGTGAAGTCCGGTGTAGCTAAGACTAGTGCTTGGCACATTGCCTCTTTAAGATTTTCAAAGGCCTTTGTTGCTTCCGGAGTCCATGAAAATGCATCTTTCTTCAATAATGTTGTTAGAGGTGCTACTATTCTCCCATAATTCTTAAAAAACTTGCGATAATACCCTGTCAACCCGAGAAATCCTTGCAGATACTTTATGGATGTGGGGATTTTCCATTCCTTAATGGCTTTAATTTTGCTAGGGTCTACCTTAACTCCTTCATGAGATACAATATGACCCAAATATTCCACCTCCTGGACTCCAAAGAAACATTTGGATCTTTTTGCATATAATTGTTTCTCCTTCAATAGTTGTAGCACCTTGTCAACATGTTCAACATGATCCTTCCAAGACTTGTTGTAGATTAGTATATCATCAAAAAATACTAACACAAATTTTCTAAGGAATGGTTTGAAAATTGAATTCATCAAACCTTGAAATGTTGAAGGTGCATTGGTAAGGCCAAAAGGCATGACCAAAAATTCATAATGACCCCCATGAGTTCTAAATGTTGTTTTCAGAAATGTCTTCAGTCTTCATTCTGATTTGATGATATCCTGAGTGAAGATCCAACTTGGTGAAGTAAATTGATCCATGCAATTCATCCAGTAATTCATCAATGATAGGAATGGGGAACTTATCTTTAATAGTGAGCTTGTTGAGCTCCCTATAATCCGGACACATGCGCCATGATCCATCCTTCTTGTGCACCAATACTACTAGAGCATAGAAAGAACTTTGACTCGGTTGAATTATACCAGCCTCTAGCATTTCTGCAACCATATGTTCAATTTCACTCTTTTGGACATAGGGATATCTGTATGGCCTGATGTTTGGAGGAACACTTCCTGGAATCAGATGAATAGCATGATCATGATCACGCATAGGTGGGAGACCTTTGGGAGTCTCAAATACCTTGGAATGATTGTCCAGGACTTTTTGGAGATTTGGAGAAATAGATGATTCCGATGTGGAAACATCTAGCGAGCATAATTGTGCAATTACACCTCTTTGCTCCTTTTTTAGAAGCTTTGTCATACTATTAGAGCTGATTATCTTTCCTGGTTTCCCTGCAATACCCCTTAATTCAACTTCCTTTCCTTCTGTAGAAAATTTGATGAAAAGTTCTTGAAAATTAAAAGCTATTGTACCCAGGGATTGTAGCCATTGGACTCCTAGTACAACATCAGCACCTCCCATTGGAATGGAAAGCATTGGGCTAGTCAATACATATTCTCCCATGGATAGCTTGATATTATGGCACTTTCCAGAGAAATTTATTGTTCCTCCATTTGCAATCATCACTTGACACTCTGGTGCTGGATATAGGAAGCAATTCAATTCTTTTGATACCTTACAATGAATAAAATTGTGGGTGCTTCCTGAATCAATCAACACTATTACCTTTTTCTTCTTGATTTGTCCTTCTATCTTGATGGTTTGAGGAGTGGTAATTCCTGCCAATGCATTACAAGATATGGTCAGATTTATTTGTTCTTCATCTAGGCTTTGTTCCTGGAGTATATCCTCTTCTTTTGACCTTTCTTGCTCCTTTTCTTCTTCCTCTTCACAATCTATGTAGAATAATTTCTTCTCAGCACACTTATGACCTTTAGTGTATTTGCTATCACAACTGTAACAAAGCCCTTTTGCTCTTTTTTCTTCCAATTTTTGTGGTGAAAACCTTATAGGTTGTGGAAGACTAGGGGCAACAACACTTTCGTCTTTATAGTTGTGACTGGTATGCTTCCTGCTTGCCATAATTTTGCTTTCCATTTTTCTTGCTAACCTGAATGCCTTCTTTAATGAATCAGGTTCCCAAAGGTGAACATCATGTTGGATATTATCCTTTAAAGACCCTATGAACACATCAATCCTATGCTCCTCTGGAATATCTTTTACCCTTATGTTCAATTTTTGGAACTCCTCAATGTGCTCCATTATTGAACCCTTTTGTTTGAGACTTATCAGTTGGCAAAAAAAAGTGTTGCTTTTTGTATCCTCATAATGTGCTATCAATTCTTCCGTAAAAATTGCCCAAGTGATAAATGGTTTAGGAGAGCAAAGCCATTGATACCATACAAACTGATTTGGTTCCAAATATAAAGTTGCCATACGTACCTTTTGTGTGTTTTGCACATTATTGAGATCGAAGAATTGCTCCATCTGTAATATCCATGTGGCAGGATCCTTGCCATCAAACTTCCTCATAACGATTTTTGGAATATGGTGATTCTTCGATCCAACATTAGCGTCTATGGAATCATGATTAACATTTCTTTTATTCTCATCATGAGTTTCCTTTAGTACCCTTTCACCCTTAGGGACCATTTCTTGTAGCAACTTATTCATATTTATCTTCAATTCGTCCATGTTTGTCTTCAAATCTATCTTCAAATCATCCATCTTAGCTTCCACGTCAATCATCTTAGCTTCTACGCCTTTCTTTAAACAGTCCATCTTAGCTTCTACACCTTTCTTTAAACCATCCATCTTAGCTTCTACATCTTTCTTTAAACCATCCATCTTAGATTCTGTTCCTTTTTGTGCAAAGGACAATTGTTGCACTTGGTCTTGTAATTTTGATATATCATGTTGCATTTCTTCCTCTTCTTCATGAGTCATGCTAGAGTTTTCAGGTTCCTTACTAGATGTTTGCATTTTCTTTCCTCGGGGCATCACTTACCAAACTAATGCTCTACTATGCGCTTTGAATTCCTTCAAAATAAATTTTCAAACCAAGCTTAAGCAAAAATTTAAGAAAATCTACACACCTTTTTTCACTTTGTAGGAACTCGATATTTCCTCTGATGTATCTCTGTACTTTCCAATTATCTAGTTTTGAATTTGTGAACTGTAGTATCCCTCTATGTCCTCTTTCCAATGCCACAAGTCTGACCCAAATTGGATTCTCCAAGGAAGAGTTATGTGAAATCTCCCACAATGACTTGCTTATAGACTAGTTCAGTAGAGCGAACTTTTACGACGTGCCACGAGTCACTGTTTTGACCTCTGGATCTAAAACATGCATACAAGAAACTACAGTCTGTCCTTTTTCTGTACCTTCTTACGAAATTTCAATCTGATCCCTAGAGAGAAAGTTATGACGATTTTCCCCAAGTCACCTGTTTTGAATGTAATTCAAGAGTCTGCAAAAAGACCAACTTCCTCAGATCATATCTCCACAAATATCGCGCGAAAAGCTCTGAAATTCGGACCCATGGTTCAGCGCGATTTATTATCAAATGGGTTTTTTTTCGACTTCTGAAACGTCACAGAAAAAAAGTTATAGCAAAAATTCCACGATGACCTGTTTGGAGCAGCGAAACCCTAGAATCCAAAGCTCTGATACCAAATGTTATGAAACCAGCTCAGGAAAAGATAGAAAAGATAGATCAACGCCTTAGAATTCAGCCTCTTCGAGGGGGTAACTTCCTTTACATTACATAAATGAACAATTCTTGGATGATTCAAATGACAAAACCTCCTTTATATATATAGGAGTCTAAGGAGTCACAATATAATCCAGCCAACCTAACAATAATAATGTAAAGCCACAAAAATAACAATAGAGGGATTCTATGGGGCACAGTAATAACAATATGGGGGCAATAGGGGCACAACAATATTAATAAGGGGTATAACTACAATAGTAATGGGGTAATCACTAGTATTATAGGGACCCAACAGTATTAAAAACAAAATTAATTAAAGGTATGAAGGAACAATGGATTGAAACACTAAATATTATGGGAAAAGGAGATATTTATCAAGAAAATTTTGCTGACATTATTGATTTATGTATCAGGAGTTCGCGAGGAAGCACAAGACTAAAACCAACAGAACATGGCAGGTTTACAAGGGACAAAAAGATCTTTGCAGAAAGAGTAACTCACACAGAAATTGGAAATTTATTAGAGAATTTCAAAACTTATTGGGGACTCTGACAACACAGCTCGATATTATGCAAGCAAAGCATAAACAAGCAGAGGTAGAGAAAAATTTGGCAATCTTCCATCCCAGATGTAGAAAGAAACACAGCCACAAAGAGTGCCCATTAGATGCAGTTCAAGTTTGCGCCATTTATACAAAAGACCACTCTACAAAAAGTTGTCCCTCACTTCCTGGTTTGAAAGTAGTATACAAAGAAGAGGAAGAAGAACTAGAACTGGTGTACCTAATTAATCAGCGCTGTCAATGGTAGCTGCAATAATCAAGTATGTTCCCTGATCTAGCTTCTTCTTTTCAGCCTACATAATATCATGATTAGCAATATAATACAATGTGGTAAAATCAACCCCCCTTCCCAAATTGGTCACAACAACCATTTCCTTCATCCTCTCCATCGTCGAACCAAACAAGCCAATCTAATTGGCCAAATTTGTCCTATGCTCCACCATATTGGAAAAATAATGCATATCCAACACAATAGTCCCCTCCTACTTCACAGAGTCAAGCCTGGCATAAAAACTGGCAAAGACCGACGAATCAGCCAGTATGAACCATTCCACTCCCTCAACCTACACTGCTAGCACTACAACAAAACCCCGAGTCCAATTTAAGACCGCAACTCCCAGCCCAACCCAACCCAAACCCAAATAATAGACCGGTTCAATCTATTCAAATAATTGAAACACCAGAACTAGAAACCAATCTAAGGGAGTGCAATGACCTTCAATTAAGGTCTGGGCGCATTATAGAAACAGAGGGAGATAAAATTGTTCAAGTTGAAAATCAGTTACCTATAGAACAACCAACATAAGAAGAGGATGTGATCAGACAATAGACTCATAATCAAACAACCACATATTCTCCCCCATTCTTAGAACGATTAATTGTACCGCGTCCTATAGAACATCCTGACTTTGATATTCTGGGAGAACTTAAGAATTTGTACATAAAAATCCCACTCCTCCAAGCCATCCAAGACATCCCAATATATGCAAAGACTATTAAAGAGCTATGTATAAAAAAACCGAGGAGAATAACAAATAACCCAACAGTCCAAGTATTTGGCATCTTATCTGACCTATTATCAGGAAGAGAAGCACCTGTCAAGTATGAAGACCTAGGAAATGCAATAGTGATAGCACAAACCAATGGACAAAAATTTTCAAATTCCTTAGTTGATTTAGGGGCTGCAATTAATATTTTAATAACCGCCACTTGTCAAAAACTGGGCATTACATCAGTAGAACCGACTTCCACTTTATTAGAACTGGCTGACTGATCAATGGTTAGGCCAGAAGGTACACTACATGATGTCATGGTATCTGTTGATTCCTGGGAATATCCTGCCAACTTTTTGATAATAAACCCTAAAAACCGACTTGATGGACATTCGTTGATTTTAGGCAGACCTTGGCTTGCAACCGCTGATGCTTACATTAGTTGCCGACAAGGCAGTATGACCATAACTAGAGGGAGTAACATCAAGAATCTAGCCCTATAACCTCCTGCCCAGACAAGTGTCATGATAATAAAAACTAACATACCTTATCGAAAACATTAGATCCCCATTAACCATAGAAGATGCCCTTGATTTCAAAGATCAAACAGAGGATGATGTTATTAACAACTTTATTAACCAAGCTGAATCCAGATCCCACATACAATGTCACATGATAGAGGCAGCATTTGATAATGAATTAGAATAAGATCCTCTCAAAGACACTCAAGATTAAACAATACCTACTACCTCTGTTTCAAACAGCAAAACTGTCGAGATTGAGCTAGGAAAAACTTTAAATATCAATAGTAACCTGACTCCCGAACAAGAACAGAAGCTAATCCAACTACTGAGAAAATACAAGGAAGAATTTGCATGGGATTATCCAAACATGAAGGGAATCGATCCCCAGTTATGTACACACCACATTTACACAAAAAAGGATGCAAGACCTGTTCGCCAAACCCAAAGGAGACTTAACCCTCATCTAAAAGACATTGTGAAAGATGAACTACAAAAACTTTTAGATGTAAGCTTTATTTATCCTATCTCTGATAGCAAATGGGTCTCTCCACTTGTAGTGGTGCCAAAGAAGAATGGAAAATGGAGGATTTGTGTAGATTACAGAGAACTAAAAACACCAACACAAAAAGACCACTTTTCACTTCCATTCATTGACCAGGTATTAGATACATTAGCAGGAAAGAAATTCTTTTCTTTCTTGGATGGCTTCAGTGGATACAATCAGATTCAGATTGCCCCTAAAGACCAAGACAAAACTACTTTTACCTGTCCTTGGGGAACGTTTTCCTACAAAGTTTTACCCTTTGGCCTATACAATTTCCCTGCCACATTTCAAATGGCTATCCTCAGCATCTTTTCAGATTTAATAAATGAAGGGCTCGAAGTATACATGGATGATTTTACACCATACAGAGATGATTTCGACCCAGCATTAGACACATTGGAAAGGGTGCTGCAACGATGCATTGCCACTAGGCTCTGCTTGAGCCATGAAAAATGTTATATGATGATGACTGAAGGACTCATCATAGGTCATTATATTTCAGCAGCTGGAATACAAGTAGATCCGACCAAAATTCAAATAATTTTGTTAATACCTACTCCTACCACACAAACAGAGGTACACAGTTTTCTTGGATTTTCTGGTTATTATAGGAGATTTATAGAACATTTTTCTCACATTGTTGCACCTCTATATGCACTGACAGGAAATGTTGACTTTGTTTGGACAGATAAATGTGACCGTGCTTTTGAGGATCTGAAAAAGCTTGTGTCAACAACCCCAGTACTCAGAGGTCCAAATTGGGACCTGCCATTCCAAATTTCATCAGATGCTTCAGACACAGCTATTGGAGCAGTCCTTGGGCAGGAAGAAGACAAAAAACCATATGCAATTTATTATATTAGCAAGAATTTGTCTCCTACTGAGTTGAACTATACCGTTACTGAAAAAGAATTTTTAGCTGTGATTCATGCTGTAAATAAATTTAGGCATTATATTACTGGATATCCTGTTGTTTTATATACAGATCACTCTGCCATAAAATATTTAGCAAATAAACCAATCACAAACGGTAGAGTAACCAGATGGCTGATTTTATTGCAAGAATTCGACATCACAATAAAAGACCGACCTGGAAAAGAAAATCCTGTAGCTGACTTTCTCTCACGAATGCCAAAACCAGTGGATGCAGCAGCAGTCGAAGATCAATTTCCAGATGAACATTTGTTCACCATCACTGTCAAAACACCTTGGTATGCTGATGTTGCAAATTATTTAGCAGTAGGCAAGTTACCAAAACATCTGACTCCCAATGAACGAAAGCAGATTGTCCAGCGTAGTACCTAATTTTCTTGGATTGGGGGCTACCTATTCCATATAGGGGTGGATATGCACATCAGAAGATGCATCTGTGAAGATGAAATTTTTGACATTTTGAAAGCCTGTCATGATGGATCGTGTGGTAGACATTTCGCAGATCGAAGAACTGGTCACAAAGTTCTGCAAACAGGGTATTATTGGCCCACAATCTTCAAAGATGCAAAGAAATTTGTTCAAGCTTGTGACAGTTGCCAAAGAGCAGGATGCCCTGGACAGTCCGACGAAATGCCTCTAAACCCACAGCTAGTCATTGAACCTTTCGAATGTTGGGCGCTCGATTTTGTTGGTCCAATCAATCCATCATCAAACCAGAAAACATATATTTTGGTAGCAATAGAATATGTCACCAAATGGGTTGAAGTAGAGGCATTGCCAAGAGCTATAGAGGATTTCGTCATTCAGTTCTTTTTCCACATATTTATGCGATATGGCCTCCCAAGAGACATAATCATAGACGGAGGACCACAGTTTTCTGGTAATAAAATTGCTGCAACACTAAAAAACTATCATATTCAGCATAAAATTACTACTCCATACCACCCACAGGCGAATGGCCAAGTAGAAAGCATGAATAAAGTAATAGAAGCAATAATGACAAAAACAATTGCGTCACTCAGACGCGACTGGGCTACAAGATTGCCAGAATCCTTGTGGGCATACAGAACAACATGGAGAAGCACTATTGGTCATTCACCATATCAACTAGTATTTGGAAAGGAACCCATCTTTCCAATAGAATTCGAAATACAGACCTTGAGAACAACACAAGAAGTTAGTCTAGATTTAAACGAGGCCCAGATTAATAAACTACAGCAGATCAATGAGCTGGATGAAATCAAGCTCTCTTCTCTTCAACATACCACAGTAATCCAACAACAGAGAGCCAAATGGCATGACACCCTCATCAAGAAGAAGGTCTTTCGCGAAGGAGATTGGGCCCTCCTATACGATTCCAAGTTTCAGGGTTTTCCGGGGAAACTTTAGACTCGCTAGCTGGGACCATATGAAATCCATAAGGTACATGATAATGGCACCATTACTTTAACCACCATTGATGGATCTGGACATACCTTTAAGGAAAATGGACACCGAGTTCGATTGTACTGCAAACCACTCACTCGGGAATCCTTCTACCAGCAACTCCGGGAAGACTCCGATATGCAGATTCTGGTTGAGGAAAAGAACTCTTCCTCACCTTTGGTTCATTAAGTGATTTGATTATTTTTTAAATTTTGTACATAATTCTTTTGTTTTGTTTGTGTAAATTATTTTCTGTACAGATTTCTGCATTTCTGCAACTTTTGCATTTTGTTGTTCCTTTCAGATGGAACAACATTTTCACCATTCTACTGTTCCTTTTCGAAGGAACAACACTTCTACATTTTGTTGTTCCTTTCTGAAGGAACAACATTTTCACCACTTTTTTGTTCCTTTTTGAAGGAACAATGCTTTTTCATTTTGCTGTTCCTTTCTGAAGGAACAAAATTTTCGCCATTTGTTGTTCCTTTCCGAAGAAACAACGCTTTTTCATTCTACTGTTCCTTTCCGAAGGAACAACACTTTCGCCATTTGCTGTTACTTTCCGAAGGAAGAACATTTTTTCATTTTGCTATTCCTTTTCGAAGGAACAACATTGCCATCGTTTTGTTGTTCCTTTCCAAAGGAACAACACTAAGGAACAACACTTTCACTTCTTGTTGTTCCTTTTCGAAGGAACAACACTTCCACCTTTTTGCTTTTCCTTTTCGAAGGAACAACACTTTTATGTTTTGTTGTTCCTTTCCGAAAGAACAACACTTCCGCCCTTTTGCTGTTCCTTTTCGAAGGAACAACACTTCTACATTTTTCTGTTGTTCCTTTCCAAAGGAACAACATTTTCATTTTTTGTTGTTCCTTTCTGAAGGAACAACACTTTCATTTTCTGTTGTTCCTTTCCAAAGGAACAACACTTTCATTTTCTGTTGTTCCTTTTCGAAGGAACAACACTTTCATTTTTTTGTTGTTCCTTTCCGAAGGAACAACACTTTCGTTTTCTGCTATTCCTTTCCGAAGGAATAGCACTTTCATTTTCTACTATTCCTTTTCAAAGGAACAACACTTTTGCATTCTATTGTTCTTTTTCGAAGGAACAACATTTTCGCCATCTGCTGTTCCTTTTCGAAGGAACAACATTTTTGCATTCTGTTGTTCCTTTCCGAAGGAAAAACATTCCGCTGTTTTGTTGTTCCTTTCTGAAGGAACAACACTTTCATTTTCTGTTGTTCCTCTCCGAAGGAACAACACTTTCATTTTCTACTGTTCCTTTATGAAGGAACAAAACTTTCATTTTTTTGTTGTTCCTTTCCGAAGGAACAACACTTTTAATTTTTGTTGTTCATTTCCGAACGAACAACACTTCTACATTTTTGCTGTTCCTTTCCGAAGGAACAACACTTTCATTTTCTGTTGTTCCTTTCCGAAGGAACAACACTTTCATTTTTCTACTGTTCCTTTCTGAAGGAACAACATTTTTGTATTTTTTTGTTTGTGCTTGTTTTATTTGTTGTTCCAATTAAGGGGCAACTGTCGTTCCTCTCAATGAACAACAATTTCGAGCATATTTTTTCCTTTTGCTTGCAATTTTTGTACAGTAATTGTTCTATCTTGAGAACAATATTTTTAGAGTGCATTTTCTTTTTTGTGTGTTTTACCATTTAGATCATTTTTGTGAGTCATGCTCATTTAAAGCACAACTATACATTTATGCAACGAATACAAAAACTAGAGGATACTAGGATCAGCAAATTACATAAAAATCACTATCTTTACAAGAAATTGCTTTGAATTGATAAGGGAAAAGAGGAAAGGACACAACTATTGATCACCTTGCTATCATTATTCTACTAATACTGATATGATTGATTATTTTTATCATGATTGTTCTTCCTAAATCCCCATAATTTTCTTTTATCATTATTAATGAATAAGAATAAGGTCATATTTTTCTATTGAGATGTTAAGACTTCTTCCACCATCCCTAATCTTAAGGAGTGTTGAACCACCCTCTGTATATAAATAGGAAAAGCGCTATATAAAAGAAAAAAGAAGAAAAAATGTTTATATGATTGCTAACATGGTTTTATCAAATGAAGGATAGGGGGTATCATCAAGAGCCAACCTACCATGATCATAAGGAAGAAAGTGAAGTGGCATTCCCACTATGGCCACCACACCAGGGATATGATCCAAGAGGCACATCAGAAAAAATAAAAAGTCCTTGGAACAGGAGGTCTCATCACGAGTCGACCTGCTCACCTTTCGCTCTTTCCTGGTGAATGGCATTATGATTTATCTAGTTACCAAGCCAGCATAGTGGCCTCCATTCTGACATTTCACAGCACTTTCCTAGGCATGCACAAAGGATTATGGTTCCAAGGGTGAAATAAACAACTTTTTCAAGGTTATGGACACTTGTGGGCAACAGAGCTCTGTTGATAGTATTGAAGTTATATTTATTATACACCAATAGCAATTATAAAACACTTCTTCTTATATCCTTATAAATGGTTCAAATGAGATTATGTATATAACCCTTCCGAACCTTTGATACATGAAAATCAATTACAATCAATTATGACGGTAAAAGTCGATAATGATTGCATAGGACCTTTTATGCATGTCAGCTGTCCTATCCTCCAATTCTCGCATCATATCACGACATTTTCTTATTTATTAAGTGATTATATTATACACCTCGATTTCGGCAATCCGCTCGTCGTTGTAAACATGGAATTTTTGTATATGTTGTTCCTTTATGAATCTGTACTATGGTAGTTTAGCACGCTGCTCCTTCATTTGACGGCCGAGGATGGCCTATCACATTGCAGGGGGCCGCAGGTGACCTCATAATTTGCTGGAATATGTGTCATCTTATCATTCGGAGAAGTATGACTCGGGAATAGCAAAGCTTAATGGTATTTGTTTTCCCAATTTTCATGGTTTACTGTTCCAAAGCTATTTCCGTGTTTTTCTCTACAAAAATTTGTAGTAAGTTTGAAATTCGAACAGCTTGCTGTTCCGTCATCTTCTCTGTGTTTGCTAATAGTTTGAACAACCTGTTGTTCCATTGCTTTCTCTGTGTTTTTTACAGTGTAGATCAATTCGTAGAGAGCCATAGGTGTTGATGGTCTCTGATGCTGCACGAGAGATCCTAGCAAGGGAAGGATGGATAGTTTACCTTAATCGTCTACAACAATCCAACAGGACGGTGGCAATTGAGTTTTTACAGAACCTACAAGAACATCACTCCATGGTAAGAGGGAGACAGATAGCAGCCACTGACGACATAATTGTAGAGGTTTCAAGACTGCCAACCACTGGACCTGTGTGGACTCTGAAAAAGGTGAGACTGTGAGATGCCATGAAAATCTTCCAGGATGAAGGGCCGAATCTAACTGTAAAAGGAAAGGGAGTTTTACTGACAGCCTAGGGAGAGTCATGGGTAGAGTTGGCGAGAATTATCCAGAGCTACATCACTTGTGACGGTAGGAAAGATGTGGTAAAACCATGCCATATTAAACTTTTAGCTGTGTTAAAGCAAAAAGGTGCTATGAATTTGCCTTCATTTTTAAATTTTTTTATTACACGATGTTGCCCGAAGCATGAAGGAATCTCACCATGTAGAGTCAGTAGTAAGCCACCACGGGTTAATATGACTGATAGTTAGCTATAGTATTGCTCAACAGCAGAGTATTTGGGAAGAAATGATTTTCACGATAGACGGGGGACTGGCTTTGCCAGCCCCAAAACGAAAAAATGTTGCCAGTACATCGAGCAGACCACTGAAATGAAGAAAATCTGTTAGATTGGCATGGATCAAAGGAATGCTAGGAAATTCCCAAGGGAACATCAGTCAACCGGTGGAAATAGATGATTTAGGAGACGAGCAACCCCCACAATTAGAAGGAGGGGAGAACGAAAAAGAATTGGAGGAAAATGATGAAGGAGAACCGGAGGAAGAGACTGAGCAATCTGGTCAGGAGGAAGAGGAAACAGAGCAATGCAGTGGAAGTCCACTACAAAACCCGCTGCAAGAAGATGAATTGGCCTAGATTCTAGCCAATATGGGCGAATATGCCCAACCTCACAGCCCACTTAACCCCCACACCGAAGAAGGACCGCAGGAGCACTCTGTTCATGATAAAAGTGCATCCGAAGAACTGTGTGACGAAGAAGAGGAGGAAGAGGATCACTCTGCCCATGATGAGAGTGTATCTGGAGAGAAGAGTGATGAAGATGAAGAAGAGGAACAATTTGTTCCTAGTCAGAATACACCAAAGGAATTCCACGATGAAGAAGGGGTAGAAGAAGAAGTTACCCAGGAAACAATAGAGCAAGCTAGGGTTTCTACCCCTGAACAACCCGATCAGCAGAACACTAAAGAAGCACCCCAAGAAGAAAATCAGGAAATTGGTCAAGGCGAAGATACAATACTAGAGGTACAAAGCCCAGGCCCGAGTAAACGAATGGTTGTTCCTTCCAAGAAAATAGAGGAAATTAAAAGATTACGAAAGGAACAACAGAGACTGCTTAACGTAATCAAGCAACTTCGACAACAGATAAGGGTTTTGAAAATGGGGAAGAAATCAAAAGCAACTGCCCAGGCGAAACCCCTTAAGAAAAAGATCAAGAGGACTCGAGTCCAGCCTGCCATTCAAAACCAAAAGGAACAACATCCGACTGTTGCCCATGTCGAAGTACAAACAGAGAACGTATCGGCTTGTGATAAGGAAATCCAGACAGAGGCACCGTCCTCTAAGGAAACTCAAACCATAAAGATAAGGTGCTGTGTTGAGAAACTCACAGAGCAGACTATCCCTCGAGAAAAATACGAGAAATTACAACAGTAGCTGAAAGACATTAATGCATCAGAAACTTGGGCCTTTGAAGGATGGAAAAAAGCAGAAGAAAGAGTCACAAAGGTAACCCATAGACTAGACATAGTCATCAAACGAATGGATACCTTATGCTCTCTATATACTGACGTGCTAACATGTAGGGCACCTGCTAGGAACTATGCTTTGTTTTTTATGGAAATATATTTACAATTGAAAATTAAAGTTGTTAAAGCAGGAGTGCATATAGAAATAAAAACTATTGATGACTTCATAAACTGTTGTAAGCATTACGGCATGAAAGTTCAAAGACTGTTATGTGAATTTTATTTTCACAATCTTGTATTAGATGGAGAAACAGAGTAGAATCCTAGCCCTTTCGTGGGTGATGTCCAACTGCAGGCATTTGTTTTTTTTGGTGTTAATCAAATAAAGTGGCTTAAAGCCTACAATGTCTTTCAAAGACAAGAGAATGGATTAGACTTATGGGTGAGTGTTGAACCTAGAGACCCACTGCAGTTATGGATTAAACATAGGAACCTAATGAGAACTCCAGGCGTGATTGAGGCATTGGGACCTATTCACACAACAATCAACTGGAAAGGGGTAGAATACTTCTTTGCCATCAAAAACCTTGCCATTGCAGCAGCCAAATTCCGATATCAGACTTCTAATCTGAACATCCAAAACAGGGAACCATTTAATTATGAGAACTTTAAGCTAGCTGCTGACCGCTTGGGTATCTATGGTGACCTCATTTTGAGAGAAGGTACATCTTGGTTAGGCTATAGGTTCCGAAGTTCAGTCATTTGACACCTTGCACCAGGATATCAAGCCTTATATGAAATGCCTGAAGGTCAGACAAGACATCTTTTTGAACACCTAGCTAGGCATCATGGCTATAGACCACCTCATGAGATCCCTTCTCCAGCCTATTCCCTCACTGCCTTGCATGTCAATTACAATGTTTTCATGAGGGCATGAAAAAGGGTAAGTAGGGGGGTCTGTTGAGCACTAGAGAAGGTATGTAATTACCACTTATTTTGTCATCCTTTCCTTAAATTCATAACTTCTTTACATTATGAAATAGGTATATGGTGAAAGATTATGATAAAGTTTAGAAGATTTGTGTGCAATGTAAAATGACTAATAATTACCCTTTTCTATGCAGAAAAAGAGGAAAACGGAAAATCACCATTCTAAAGGAAATGACAAGATGCAATCAACTGCTGTCCCTTTGACAGGGAACTGCATCCAAACAAGGCAATCCAGATTGGAGCGTACAAGCCAGGAAAAGGAAGAGGAGATACCAAATCGACGCAAGAGAATGAGAAGATAACTGAGAGCTAACAGTATGGCGAATCCCTCAGGATCCTTTGATCCTGAGGGATCGCTACCTTAATGATTCTCTGTATCGTTGATATCTCCACTCGGCTACTATAAGAAGGGGCAGCATTGCTAGCCCAAGGGACGGACTATTGTTGTTTTTATGAAATTCACTATTGTAACTGAAACTTTGATCATCGACTCTCTCTAAAAGAGCGATTACTGTAACTCTATTTTGATGCTTAATATATAAACTCTATTGCTGTTCCATCTTTGATTCTAGAGTAATTATAAGCAGTGCATCCTTGGAGGCTAAGGGCCCGGCCCTGGTGGATCACTTGCTTCCTGTACCATTAATTCTCGATTCCAAGTCATGTGTGGTTTGATTTCTTTTATCTGCTTTGTTTAGTAATCTGTTGTTCCTTATTTCATGTATTAGCTCTATTATATTTCGATTCCTATTTGAATAGTAAGGTTATTCTCTGCACAGGAATGTTATGCTACTCGTTTTGAAGTTATATCATATTGTTGTTCCTTTAACAAACTGATATTATTGTATAACATTGTTGTTCCTTACAGATTATTGTTACTATTCGATTACAGAGTAATAGTGCTGTGTATTTATAAATTGGTATTACTGTCTATTTATCTACGGTTTACTCCCAAGTGTGATTGTTGTTCATTGGGATTGCTATTCCACCATGATCGTAATTGCTATTTCTTCACAACCATGATTAACCATTGTTATGCTGAAACTTAGATTATTGTTTCTTCAACAGAAAAGTGTTGTGTGTAATATTCGATTTGGTTTGTTGTGCATTTACATTTGATTCAGGTTGTTGTTCAATATTTCATAGCTTCCTTTAGTTTGTTGTCCCATTTCCATTTGCTATTCAAATCATTTCTGAGTGAAGATTGCAATTACTGCTTCATTTTCGTAGATTAAAGCTTTGTTGTTCAATTGAGTTAAATAGATCAGTCGTTTTTCCATTTCCTGTTATTTGAATTATCATTCCTTTGATGTGCATTGAACGATTTGAAACTATAGTGAACATTGACAGTTGTTGTCCAGTTCCCAGGTTGATGATCTTTTCCCTTAAATTACTTCTCAATTACATCAGTTTACAGAGGGATGAGTTATTATTATTGTACCATTTACTGATAAGTTGTTGTGGCTTTCTAAGTGAATGATTTAAGTCTTAGAGTGTTAAGTTTCTTTTTGAAAGTATATTTTATTCCAAGCATTTGTTTACTCTTGTATTTAAAGCACTATAGTACTAGCATTACTCTGACAAATGACCGCCTCAGACTGAGTACACTCTTTGAGATAACAAATCGTACCTAGATTGACAATTAATGTAGGGTAAATACATATGGAAAAGACCCTTTTTACTGCTTGACAATACTTAAGTAGCGCTTTGATTGGAATGAGTGAATTACTGTTGATAGCAGATTGTTGTTCAATTGAATAGATGTTATCCTACATCTTGGAGATGAAACTAATTAACTTCTACAGATTGCAATATAAATCATTTTCTATTTAGGAATCCTTTATCGTTATTTTCTATTCAATTACCAATTGTTGTTCAATTACCAATTGTTGTTCAATTACCAATTGATGTTTAGTTACTGATTATTGTTTAATTATTGTTACTATTCAATTGAGAATTGCAAGTTGATTGGGGTTGTTATAGATTAACAATGTTGTTCAATAGTTATAGTTTCTTTACTTGATTCAGTACGATTAGCCTTAAGTTTATTTGAACAATTCCAAATGTAATTCTTATTTGCATTCTGTTTCAATTGATTTCGGAACAAGTTGCATAGAATTGCAGAATGTGCTGAGAATATTTCTTCCATAGATAGTTCTTTTAAGAATTGTGTGAATTGAATTGAAAAATTAGCCATTAGTGATTGCAATGATTCATCATTAGATAACCTCTAGATTCACTGCATATACTGTGTTGGCACTCTTGAGATAAAAAGACTTACCTCGGGTTGACAACTAATGTAGGGATTACAATTGCTTGTAAAAAGGCATCTTAGTGAGCCAACATTTTGGCGTCGTTGCGGGAGAGAGTGTTTCAAGTGATTGTTTTTCTTTTTTCTGTAGAAGAATTGGTTTTTAAAATGGAAGGTAAGAATATGTGTACCTAGCAAGTAAAGTGCTTGCTTACCTGCTCACTTTACAGCAAAAACTTAGAGGTTAAGTAGGAACTTATTTTTATGAATGACTAGAAATAGAAAAATATAAAAAGAGAAGAATCCTCCACCAAAACCCACAAATCCCAAAGGATCGGTGAACCTTAGGAGAACAACCTTTATATACTAAATCATAAGAAGAGCAGAGTCTCAAGCATCAGTAGGATTCCAAGCTATACCTAGAAAAAGTTCTATTGTTATCCCTCAAGCAATAGGCTCACCATCTGCAGCTCACACTGAGATTCAAAGCCAAGTAGGAGGATCGGAACAAAGTTTTCAAGCTATAATAAGTTTACACTATGATCCTCTACAAGAGGGAAAATCTTGTAACCTAAGAGAAGGAAGAGGAGAAACTATTGGGGCTACTAAAGTAGAACCATAGTTGTCAGAACAAGGATCTCCTGAGATCCCAGACCTAGGTAGTGCTCTAAAGCCAGCTTGGGTTGCTAATTATTTTCTTACTCTAGAAGCACCCCTTGAAATCCCCGAATATTATTGGCACATATTTTATCAAATGGTAGATCAGTTACCCCAGGTCAAACCTCGACATTAGAGTACCCCATAATCGACTAGCTGGCCAATGCTCCTATGAAGGCCATTCCTCTACAGAGCATCCCAAATTTCCATGGGACAATCACAGAGGATCCTGATGCTTTCCTTTTTGTGTTTGATGTCCTCTGTAGAGGATATGACTATACCACCGACCCCCAAAAGCTAAAACTATTTCCTTCCACTCTAAAAGGGTAAACTCTAAGATGGTTTATGGGTCTAGGTGGGTGAACCATCAATTCTTGGGACGAAATGAAAACCTCCTTCCTCAAAAGATACTAGGAATTTTGTAAAACTAGGGAAATGAAAGATGAAATTTTCAAGATGACTGCAAAAGATAATGAAACACTAGAATAATATGTAGAGCAATTTAATTACAATTTGTATAGGTCTCCACACACTACCCTACCAAAAGAAGTCCTAAGAGCTATCTTAATTAAAGGAATGAAAGAGGAATGGGTAGAAACTCTAAACTTAATGGGAAAAGGAGATATTTCTCAGGAATATTATGATGAAATTATTTGTTTGTGTATCAGGTGTTCGTGAGGAAGCACATGCATAGGAGCAACTAGCCGAGATCCCATGAGTAGAGGAAGCAAACCACATAGTGGAGGTGTAACACGGATGGAGATCGGTAACCTCCTGGAAGATTTTAAGATGGACATCCTGGGCACTCTTACAACACAGTTGGACATCCTACAGGCTAAACAAAAATAGGCTTTAGCAGAACAAAATTTGGCCATCTTCTACCCACGTTGTCAAAAGAAGCACAGCCAACGGGAATGCCCGTTAGACATGGTTCAGATGTGCGCCATCTATACTAAAGATCACGACACTGAACAATGTCCATCATTACCCAGGCTAAAAGTAGTATTCAAAGAAGCAGAGGAAGAAACAAAACCAATATATCTAATGAACCAGCATCGACAATGGCAAGATAAACCTACAAGTATGTCACAAGACGCACCCCAATTCTTTCCTTCCTCACAGTTTAATCAACAGAAAAACCTTGGGGTAGCTTGGCAAGGCCAATCACCCTACCCAAATTGGTAGAGCCCACCATTCCCTATGACATCCTGGCCAACACAATATTTTCTAGGAAATGGCTGGCCGAATTCTCCTTTTACTCCTGTTTGGCAAGGCAATCCCTATCAATCCCAGTGGCCTGCTTCCACCTCTCAAAATCTGAATTGGTCTACAAATTGGCAGTGACCTCTGGGGATATCTAATGTACCTATGGGGATGGGCCCTCAGCCTCAACCCGCACTATCAGCTCCTTATACATTACAATAGAATTCTCAACCTCTTCTGTGGCCACAGTTACCAGCTCAGTCGAACCCGAATCCTAATAACAGACCAATCCAGTTGGTACATATTATTGAAAACCCAGAGTATGAGATTGAGCAGAAAGAATGTAATGAGCTCAGATTGAGGTCAGGACATGTCATCACCCTTGAGGAAAATAGGGACCAACCTTCAATTGAAAATGTAACTCCACCTATACATATTCCATCACCTGTACATATTCCACCACCTGTAAATAATACTAAACCAAAGCAAGGGGAAGAAACAGATCAGCATGATGACCTTGAAAAACTTATAGTCACTTCTCCTCCATTCCTTGAAAGACTAACGATACCTAAACCGATCACCTACCCTAATTTTGATCTTGTAGGGGAACTAAAAAAATTGTGTATTAAGATCCCTCTCCTCCAGGCCATTCAAGACATTCCCATCTATGCCAAAACAATCAAAGAATTGTGTGTAAGGAAGCCTGTGAGGAAGGTAAAAACCTCACCCACTATCCATGTTGTAGGAACCTTATCCGATTTACTCTTGGGAGAGGAAACTCCAATAAAGTACAAAGATCCTAGAAACCCCATAGTAATAGTTCAAATATATGGCTGCTCTTTTCCAAATACACTAGTTGATCTAGGAGCCGCCATTAACATATTAACAACAAAAACTTGTCAAGCACTTGGTATTACAGCCTTAGAACCAACCACCACTTTATTAGAACTTGCTGACCGATCGGTGGTAAGACTAGAAGGGACTTTACAAGATATCACAGTTTTTGTTGACTCATGGGAATATCTAGTAGATCTTCGGGTTATAAACCCAAGGAGTAGGTTGGATGGGCATCCTTTGATTCTGGGCTGACCTTGGCTAGCAACAACGGATGCATATATTTGGTGCTGAGAAGGCAGCATGACTATTACAAAGGGGGATTCTGTAAAAAATCTGGTGTTATATCCTCCTGCCAAGTCAAGTTTGCCCATTGTAAAAATATGTAAGCAGCCACCAGCGTACCTAGAAGAGATCATCCATTCACCACTCATAGTAGCGGAGGCATTGGAATTTAAAGATCAGACTGAAGATGACGTTATCAAAAATTTTATAAATTAGCCAGCTAATGTGAGTAATGTACAGTGTCAGATGTTGAAAGCAATCCTTGATAATGAATCCATGGAAGATCCCCTGAAGGATATAGACGATCAGCATATTCGGATGACTGTTGTTCATAATAGCAAACTAGTTGAGATAGAGCCAAACAAAGTACTAAATATCAGTGCTAATCTAGATAATGAACAACAACAAAAGCTTATCTAGGTATTACAAAAAAATAAAGGGGCTTTTGCCTAGGATTATCCTGATATGAAAGGGATAGACCCACAACTATGTACACACCACATTTATACAGAGAAGGATGCTCGACCCATCCGACAACCTCAACAGAGGTTGAACCCACACCTCAAGGATATCGTGAAAGAGGAATTGCAGAAGCTACTGGATGTAAATTTTATTTATCCTATCTCGGACAGTAAATGGGTCTCTCCATTGGTGGTCATCCCTAAGAAAAATGGGAAGTAGCATATTTATGTAGATTATCAGGAGCTGAACAAGGCAACATAGAAAGATCACTTCCCCCTCCCATTCATTGATCAAGTCCTTGATACATTTGCAGGGAAGTAATTCTTCTCCTTTCTAGACGGTTTTAGTGGTTACAATCAAATTTAGATTTCCCTTGAAGACTAGGATAAAACAACCTTCACCTATCCCTGGGGCACATTTGCATATAGGGTATTTCCATTTGGCTTGTGTAATGCCCTAGCCACATTCCAGAGAGCTATACTAAGCATCTTTTTTGATTTAATAAATGAAGGACTGGAGGTATGTATGGATGACTTTACTCCATATGGGGATGATTTTGATTAAGCATTTCAAATGCTAGAAAAGGTATTAGAATGATGCATCATTGCCAGGTTATGTTTAAGTAATGTCAAGTGTCACATGATGATGATCGAGGGCATGATCCTGGGACATTACATCTCTGTAGCAGGAATACAAGTAGATCCAACAAAAATACAAGTAATTATTTTACTATCTATTCCGTGCACTCAAACAAAGGTATGTAGCTTCCTTGGATATGCAGGTTATTATCATAGGTTTATTAAGAATTTTTCACAAATTGCGGCACCCTTATATGCTCTAACTAGAAATGTTGATTTCAGTTGGTCTGACAAGTGTGACACAACTTTTGGAGGTTTAAAGAAACTAGACTCAACAACACCGATGTTACGTGGATCAAACTGGGAGCTACCTTTCCACATCTCCACGGACTCATCAGATGTAGCTATAAGCACTGTCCTCAGCTAGGAGGAGGACAAGAAACCTTATGCTATATATTATATTAGCAAAAATCTCACTTCTGCAAAACTTAATTATATAGTGACAAAAAACTAATTCTTAGCTGTTATTTATGTAATAAACAAATTTAGCCACTATATAACCAGCTACCAAGTCTTTGTGTACACTCATCACTCTACCATTTGGTATCTAGCCAATAAACCAATCACAAATGGTCAAGTAACACGGTGGCTATTGCTTTTGCAGGAGTTCGACATTACCATTAAAGATCGTCTGGGGAAGGAAAATCCACTTGCTTATTTTCTATCTCCAATCCTGAAGTTAAATGATCCACTGGTAGTAGATGACCAATTTCTAGATGAACACCTATTTTTCGTGGCAATTAAGACACCGTGGTATGTAGATGTGGCAAATTATCTAGCAATAGGGAAGCTACCTAAACATTTAATGACAAGAGAAAGAAAATTGATTTTTCAGCGCAGTGCCCGGTTCCCTTGGATAGGCAGATATATTTTTCATACAAGGGCCGACATGTGTATATATAGATGTATCTGCGAGGATGAGATCCATGACATTCTGAAGGCTTGCCATGATGAACCTTGCGGGGGACATTTCGTAGACCAATGGACAGGACATAAGGTATTACAAATGGGCTATTATTGGCCCACTATTTTTAAATATGCTAAGAAATATGCTCAGGCCTGCGATAGTTGCAAATTATGGGCTGACTTCATCAATCTGATGAAATACATCTGTAGCCCCAATTAGTCATAGAACCCTTTGAGCGTTGGGCATTGGACTTCATAGGTCCATTCCATCTGCCATCCAATTAGAAGTCCTACATACTGGTAGCCATGAATTATGTGACAAAATGGGTGGAAATAGTAGATTTACCAAGAGCCACAAAGGAAGCAGTTATTAACTTCCTTTTTGGGCTATTTGTGCGGTATGGATTACCGCGAGAAGTGATCACAGATGGGGGAAAGAAATCCACAGGGAACAAGATTAATGTCACTCTCAGAAACCATCATATTACGCACAGGATCAATTCTCCGTATCACCCACATGCGAATGGGTAGGTCAAAAGCACCAATAAGTTATAGAAGTGACTCTTACCAAGATAGTCTCAACACACTGGCGATATTGGGCTGCTAGACCACTAGAGGCCTTGTGGGTGATATAGGTACTTTGAATAAAAATAATGACCTAATTAATGCAAGCTAGTGAAATTTAGTATGGGCTAACTAAATGCTCATAGAAAACAAAATCTTGTTGCACATATTTCAATGACATAGGCAAAAAACCTGATTAATGTTTCCTGGAACTTTTTGCTCCTATTATTGAAATAAGTATCATTAGATATATGGAGGAAGAAGCAATAAGAGAAATGATTAAAGTAATTATAGATAAATTAAGGAGATATTTTCATGGACCCCTCAAACCTGGCTTATTCAGTATGTTATAGATTTGGAACAAAATATTTCCCAAACACAGGAATATGCCATACTTCAGTTCCTGAACACAAGATTAAGAAGCAATTGTAGGAACTAATTAAAAAAGGGCATATCTAGCCTATTTCCACTCCATGAGGATTGACAATAGTCTTAGCACACAAGGAAGCAGTTTGTTGGTGAATGTGTGCATATACTATCATCATGCATTGAACAAGATAGCTACCAAGAACCACTCTAGGAATATAGTAACACAAAGGTGAATCTGAAATCTGATCATACATTACTCTTTTGACACTAGTTTACTGATGAATGGACATGTTGTGGATGATCCATTCCTCAGAATTTAGAAAGAAGAGGAATCCTTTCACAGCATGTTAAGATGCTTAGATGTATCCTTCCAGGCTTTAGGCTCCAATATCCTATTAGCTAAACCCACTGTTATAAACAAAGTGATGTGAGTTGCCCAATAGGGTAGACAATATTGGATGAGCTTGGATCCAACGAGGACAATCTTCAAATTTCCAAGCAGTCGATATTTCACCTAGGGAAATGCTAATTATATTATTATAGCCTACCTAGTGGAATTCCAAACGAAACTAAACAAAACCTTCCTTCTATATTTCTAACTGTTTGTGATGTTGATGTTAAATGGAAAGATCAAGCCCCTTCTTAATTCATAGGAATATATTGACACGTGATGAAACAGGCAGACATTTGCAATGTTTAAAAATAGAAGTGAACAACATCATTTTTAAAGCAACCTTACATGTGATGAAACAGGCAGACACTTGCAATGTCTAAAAACAGAATTGAACATCATCGTTGGATACTCTCCATACTAGCTTGTGTTCGGTAAAGAACCAATTTTTCCAATTGAATTTGAAATAAATTCTCTAAGGACAGCCTAGGGAGTGGGTCTAGATTTAAAAGAAGCCTAAACCAAGCATCTTCAGCAGATTAACGAACTAGATGAGGCTCAATTTCTTGCTTTGCAGTGAAGTGCAATAATCAGTAGCAAAGGGAAAAATGGTATGACAGCCTTATCAAGAAGAAAACATATCAAAAAGGGGATTGGGCACTTTTGTATTATTCCAGATTCTAGGACTTCTCGGGCAAGTTGCAAACAATATGACTTAGCCCTTATGAGATTCAATAAGTACATAATAATGGTACTCTTACCTTGACTACCATAGACAGATACAACCATTCCTTTAAGGTAAATGGGCATCAAGTGTGCCTCTATCATCAATAACTCACCAAGGATTTTTTCTACGAGCAGGTACGCGAGGACCCCTCCATGAAAATTCTAGCTACAGGGAATGATAATCCAACAACTTTTCCTTTAAAAAATTGAAATTGCTTGAGAAATTGTAAATAATGTACATACCTTTGTAGGCATCACCATGTAAATATGAATTCTTTTTAGGAAGTTTCATTTTCCTCTTTTTGTTTTTGTTGTTCAAACAATTGAACATTTGTCGTTCAATTGATTGAACAACACATTTTCTTTTTGTATTTCATTGTTCAAACAATTGAATGTTTGTTGTTCAATTGATTGAACAACACATTTTGTTTTTTGCTTTTTTTTTTGTTCAAACAATTGAACGCTTTCCGTTCAATTGATTGAACAACACATCTTCCTTTTTTGTATTTCATTGTTCAAACAATTGAACCTTTTTCGTTCAATTGATTGAACAACACATTTTGTTCTTTTTGTATTTCGCTGTTCAAAAAATTGACCGTTTGCCATTTAATTGATTGAACAACACATCTTCCATTTTTGTATTTTGTTGTTCAAACAATTGAATGTTTGTCGTTCAATTGATTGAACAACACATTTTGTTCTTTTTTTATTTCGTTGTTCAAACAATTGAACATTTGCTGTTAAATTGATTAAAAAACACATTTTCCTTTTTTTGTATTTCACTGTTCAAACAATTGAACATTTGTCATTCAATTGATTGAATGACACATTTTCCTTTTTTGTATTTCATTGTTCAAACAATTTAACAACTGTCGTTCAATTTATTGAACAACACATTTTCCTTTCTTGTTTTTCACTGTTCAAACTATTGAACGACTGTTGTTCAATTGATTGAACAACACATTTTCCTCTTTTTATTTCGATGTTCAAACAATTGAACAACTATCGTTCAATTGATTGAACAACAAATTTTCCTTTCTTGTTTTTCGTTGTTCAAACTATTGAACGACTGCTGTTCAATTGATTGAACAACACATTTTCCTCTTTTTCTTTCGCTACCCAAACAATTGAACGATTGTTGTTCAATTGATTGAACAAGATACTTCATTTTTGTTTTTCGTCGTTCAAACAATTGAGCAACACAATTTGTTTTCATTGTTCAAACAATTGAACGACTGTCATTCAATTGATTGAACAACACATTTCATTTTTATTTTGATTTTGTCATTCGAACAATTGAACAATTGTCCTTCAATTGATTGAACATCACTTTTGTTTTTGATTGATTTCACTGTGCAAACGATTGAACGATTGTCTTTCAATCGATTGAACAACATGTTTCATTTTCTATCTTGATTTTGTCGTTCAATCAATTGAACAACACCTTTTAATAAGCTAAAATGTGAAAATTTTCATTTTTTTTCTTGATCATTATGCCATTTTCTCTTCTTCTTTTGTATTGCAAATAAGCACCATTTGAATCAATTTGTGCCTCTTCTAAAGAAAAATGGTAATAATAATATCATTATGACTTCTAAAATCCTTTTGATGGTTATCTTTATCCATAAGCTAATACAGTGTATCTTTACAATGACTGCCTGAACATATTTTCTTTTGGACACATCATGAAATGATTCATTATCCTTAATCCATGTTGGCTTATGTTTATATTCCCAAATGGATAAAAATCATTAATATAATGGAACGGGGATAAGAGTATAACACTTTCATTGGCATATTTTTACTTCTTACACCATCCCTAACTCTTAAGAAGAAAATGAGCCTCCCTTTTTCTACAATAAGAATTCCAAAAGAAAAATAAAATATAAAAATGCTTAAAACATTGTCTAAAAAGTGTTGGGTGCTAAAAGGTGTCTTTTAAAACTCCTAATTGCCTCACATTAATTATCAACCTGGGTAAGTCTTTTTGTTTTAAGAGTGTACACAATATGTGCAAGCTATAAATCTAGAGAGTAATGATTTAAGATAATCCATTAAATTCAATACCAAAGTAACTGGATGCAATCATAAATCTCAAGTTGTAACTTTTAAAGGAAATAGTACATCTAAGCATCAAGACTTAATCTCAAGCAAAACTATAATCAAATCTGAAGCAAGCAATTCAATTGAAAATAGCATCAACCGAGAGCATAGTAGCATTAACCAATCTCTTTTATCTGATTCTATATGAATCACACTCTATCTCAATTAAACAATTCGAATGGAAATGATGTCAATCAAGAGTTTAGTAGCATTAACCAATATATTTCAGCTGATTCTATACTAACCACACTCTTATCGTAATCAACAAAAATCAATGTATTAACTGATAATTAATTGAACCTGCAGTGAGCATAAATGAAATCAAATGGCAAAGTTACGAAGTACATGAGATCAGAATAAAGGAAAGTAAACTAACTACAATGTAAACTCACAAAAAATTAGAAGATATCAAATAGAATAAACTAGCAGGAAATGCAAAGATATAAAATAGAATAACCTTACAGGAAATGTGTAGAAATTCCCACTGTAGATCACCTGGTAATGCAATGTACGAAATCAAAACACTTGATCTACTTCTACAACAATTGAGCGGAAGCTTAATCGAACATGAGCAACATCAAGCATGAACAGATATAACTGTGAATGAGAAGTAATCAACCATAACACAGAAGATATATCACTGGGGAAAGTACCAGCCTAAAATCCCAACTCTGTATTATCATACAAGTGGAAATCTTGTTCAAGTTACAAAAAGAATTAGCTCTCAAGCTATCTTGATCTCTCTACAATCAAACAATAATGCTCACAGACTCAATAGACATAGAATATATCTTCCTCAAGCCCTCCAAGCCTCCTATTTCCTTGCGCAATTTTGATTGGGGTCCAATGATATCACATGTGTGAATTTGCCTCTTCACACTCACTATAACCTGAGGTCCAACTACGCAATCCATAAGGAATAATATTCCTTCTGCATGCAAGGAATATTCACCAAGGAATATCCTAGCAACTGATAGTACATTGTCCCTCCATCTAATCTCAACTGGGTCTCTGACTGAACTGACATGCATGAGTTATCCATGAGTGAATACTCAGTTATCTGAATTACAGTAGTTACATGCATGCAAGCATTAACTAACTGAACTCTCATTAATTTAACAAACTGCTAAATTAATCTAACTATACTTGACTAAGTTAAAGTAAGTCAACTGATTATAACTCAATATTACAACTCATCCTTATCTCTTTAATTGAAGGTTAAATTCCTCAATTAACGGAAAAACTGTTGCATGTGCTCACATAGACTTCAAGTTTGATTTTCCTTAACTAATTAACTCAAGATGAATTAACTAATTAATTTCCAAGCTGTTGTTGATATCAAATTCGAATTTTACTTCCTATGTTTACTCCAGGGACTGACTAAAATAAGAAGGGATCCCGAAAGGCTATTTTTAGAACTTCTATTTTAGCAATTCCATTTTTCATTCCCTGTTTCCCAATCCAGCATTGGTACCCAAGTTGTTATTTATAGTAGTAACACATATTTCATTAAAATTGGAAAATTTGTACTATGAGGACATCACTAGAATTTAGTTTTTTGGATATTTTGAAATTCTGGATCCACTATTTAATTCCAAATTTAATCAAATATGTGTTCAGTGCTATTTTTATCACTTCTATTTTTAGCATTTCTTTTTGCACACCTTTTGCACACTACCTCTCAACAAGAAAGGCTTCCACTTGAACCTGATCCTGTAACTATGGAATGTTCTACATGCAACACTTCTACCAAGTGTGTTTGCTCCAGCAACTCTCGGAACAAAAAAACTCCCATTGACCTCTCTGTTGGGCTAGAAACATACTCTAATGTTGAAGCTCTACTTACTGCTGACAAGTTCTCCCTCTCTAACCTCTGAGCTGTTGCAACACTCCATGCAACTTACACCATTACAACCTACTAGATCTACATAGTCCTGGGACTCCTACACTGTAGCTCTCTCTGCTGCTCCATATGCATCTATCTCTACCCAATCAGTCAGTCCGGCTACTCCTCATCGGGGCTCCCATAGCAAGGTCGAATCAAAGAGGTTGGGTACCTCAAGGATCCTGCCCCTCCTCCTTGGGATGATCACTCCACATTGCCCCACCTCCTACCTGGAGGTATGGCTACATGTGATCCCTCTGCCTGTGAGAAACCTCAGGCAACAAACCTTGCCTTGTGTTTCTCAACACTGCAATCAGCTACCTGCTTTACCTTGTAAAGCCATTGGGAACTAACCACTGACTTGTCCGCAGGTCTAGGGACAACATCCCACACACTGTTCTGTATGATAGAATCGTACTCTTCTACCATTGCATCAACCTAGACTGGTTGTTGCACTGCCTCCTGAAAAGAAGAAGGTTTGGTCGCTACACACTCCCCAACCAGGGCCATGTAGCTAGTGTATCTCTCGGGAGATCTCCTCTGTCTGCGCTGAGAGGATGGCTGCCCCACATTCTCTCTTGCATCTTGCATCAATTTGTCAGCTTCCCGTGAGCATTTCTGCCCGTCTCTGGAAGACTCTCTAGCAGTGGTTATCTCCACTATTGGATCCTCTGCATGTGGTTGATCCACATCATCAGGAGGCTCCTCCTCCTTTGGAACTAAAAGTTCCTCATCACCATGCAACTTGAGCTCCCTCTCAAGTGACACTTGCATGGCTCTATGCTCGTCGAACTTCAGATCCCTGCACACTACGGTCCTCTGACTGGCAGGCAGAAACACACGATAGTTATGGGGTGTATCTGTGTAGCCCACAAGTATCCCCAACTCGGCTGTTGGGTCTAGCTTCTTCCGAGAATCTTTGGTCACATGACAGAAAAATGGTGATCCAAATATACGGAAGTGACTCACATCTGGTGTTATAGCTCCAAATCTCACTCTGATGGTTTGTGATGTTGTACTCATGGCCTAGGGCAACCCCTCCTTCCAAACCTGGTCCTAAAATTTAAAAAACAGTGTTTTATCCCTTATACGCGACATTGCCCTGAGTTAAACGCGTTTATACGCGGGTATGTGTATAGCCAACCCACGTGTATGTATTAAAACACTTAAAAAAATATAAAACTCCTTATTTTCGGGCAGAGATTGCGGGTTTGACCTGCTGATCACCTGTTAGTGCCCGTGGCTCAACTATTCCCAACCAACTCCTAACTAAAAAACTACTTTGGGAGTGGTATAAAAAGACCTCAAAGGGAAGGCCTAAGGGAAGAGAGAGGAGAGAGAAAGGTTATTATGCTGAGATTTTTCCCTTGACCAGGTCTGAAGTCCCTTGTGCCTTCTGCACTTCCCCCATTTTGTACAGGAAACCTTTGTTTCCTTGTGTGTTGATGTTCATCCACCATTTATGACATCATGGAGAGAGTCATGGAAGGAGTTTGTTAAAGGCTTGAGGCTGGAATGGATCCGGAAGGAAGCTTTGCTTGGGGCCTGCTGAAGGTGACTCAAGTGAAAATATTCCTTTTTATGCACTTTATTTGTCTATAATAAAAGAAACACATGTCTTGGTTCCCGAAATGAATCTTCTTTATGTTAATGATATTCATGTTTAGAATTCATATGCAAATGGTTGTTTGGATTTCATAACTAACTACCTTTCTTTATAACATGAAGATGGTTTCTTTATAAGTTTTTGTCCATGTACTGCTGTTTTCTTTGAATTGGTTCTTTTGTAGGACAAAAGAGAAGAAGGGAACTCCAAGAAGGGTTTGGACCCTAAGGGCCTTCTCAAACGTAGGACCGAAGGTACGTACCCCTATCATAGAATTTGCTTATAATAGCATAATGGCTGTATGAATGCATGTTTCTTTGAATACATAACTTCCAGTCTGCTAGGGTTTCAACCCAAAAAGCCCTAGGGGAACTTTTCCCTCTATTAGAATTGGCGACTCCACTGGGGACAACACTCTTGCTGTTTCTAGCTTGGGTGTTTTTGAAGCCAATCAGGGCTCAACTGCCTTGTCTGCTTCCTGTTACTGTCTGGTCTGTTCTTGAACTTTAAGCTTTGCTAGTTTCTTCAGTTTGTTTTTTTTTATTTTTCTTGAAGCTTTTCATATACGCTGTTTTTCTTAGTTACAGAAGTGTATATACGCTTGTTTCTTTGAGTAAACCCGCGTATACGCAGGTTTCCTCAGATACAGTCGCGTATACACGCAATCTGTACATCAGTATAGTCACGTATATATTGCAATTTTCAAGATTTATAAATCTTTTTGTCTCTGGAGGTTTGTCTGGTGGTTTGATACGGTCTAAAACAGTCACTGTCCAGTATCAGTTATTTGTTTTACAGCGAGCATCTTGTTCTGAATTCTCTCTGATTATAAGGAGTATTGGTCTTGTTTTTTGTTGATTGCAAGCGTCATCGTTTCTTTCTAAAGCACGCAAGATTTCTTGCTAGGAATCTTGGATGCTCTGATTCATTAGAGTAGGGAGATTGATCACAATCTTTGTGTTAATCTTGCTTTTGGTGACTTTTTGTTTGCTTGACAAAATCGCTTTTTGTGACCATTCACTTCTTTGTTTCATGAAAGTTGTTGATTCACACTTTCTTGGAATTTGTCTTTTTGATCTTTTTGGTTTTCATTGCCAAAGCTTTAATTGCTGCTTTTGATTGTTAAGTGATTTCAAACACATTTATTTTTGTTGATTTTTCATCCGTTGAGTGGTGTCGATTCACAAAAGTGTTTAGTTGCCTATTCTTCAATCACAAGTTTTCAGTGTTGTTGAGAGCGTTTTTTTTTAAAAGACTCTTTTGTTTGTTGCTTTGAAGAAAATCTTTTGAAAATCTTAGTTTTGCTTTCTTGAACTTGCTTTTCATTTGGTTTCCTTTTATTGAGTGAAAGTGCTTTATGTTTGTCTTAGAACTTGTTTTTAGTGTTTAGACGAAATGAATGGTAGCATCTCATATTCCATCTAGGCATCTTAAGTGGCAAGATAAAGATTGATAAGCAAGCAACTTTCATTTTTTGTTTTTAGAGTAGTTTTAAATCTTGCATCCACATATAGTTGTTGCATTAGGATAGATTTGCATCCCCTTTTTAGGCATACATAGTTTTGTTAGCTTTTGTGAGTGTGAAGCGTGAATTAATGAAAAGAAAAGAAAATTTTGTTTTATTAGAAGTACCTCTGAACCCTATAGAAATTGCTCTTCATCGAAAAACGAAAAAGTGCATGTGCATGTAGTTAAGTTTTTATTAATTTCTTTTGCGTCAAAAAACACCACTAGTTTCACTTCCGTTACCTTGTGACTTAAAGAACAGCCTAATTTAAAATCAAGCGCTAACTAAAATTCACTAGAACTTTTTGTTTTAGTCAGTTACACCAACAAGATTAGGATTTTAGGGCCTTGGATTAGGCGAGTGGAGAGTTAACTCTCCAAGGCCATATAAACGTCAAACGTAGGAGTCTGAATAACGAGAGAAAATCCAATAGCGTTAGGAAGACTAGGAAAGCTCCAGATCTGGGAGTTAAGCACGAGGGTCTGTGAAGACAGGGAAGAGAGATACCCCCTCTCCTACTTGTCCGAACTTACCTCATGACTGTTCCGCCTGGCTTCTGCGACAAGTTGGTATCCATAGTTGCTACTCCTAGGGAACTACACAAGTGGCTGTGGAGGGGAATCCCGTGGCACCTAAGGTTGACGTTGCATCACTCTCGACAGTACTACTGGAGGGCACCCTTGCGAAGCTTGGGGGCTTGCACCGGCGCAGGCTGTTGTTAGGAGGTCAGCGTAACTTCCTCTGATACCTTCGTTGATAAGACTGGGCCCTCATCATCCCAGACTATCTTCAGAAGGCCCCTTAATTCACATTCTCGTATTTTGGTGTCTGGTCTTAATCACCCGGAGCGGAAATACTTGGAATTTGTTTGACTGGTTGTATCTTTAGGGACTTTATAGTGTGTGCTCTGTGCTCTTAGTCAGCCTGGCTTTCAATTTGTTGAGTCTTTAGTTAGATCATAACAAAAAATTCAAAGTGGCTGACCGATCTCCCAGACGGTCTTGAAGACTTCGTGGTCTTTCGCCACCAAGTTTAGAGCCCTCTCCTAGAAGGCGCAGAGGCAATACTACCGAGGGGTTCTGTCCCATGCCAGTTGATGCATCGGGGATTGATCCTCCTCTCGGGGGCATTAGTGGCCAAGCAAGGCCTGGCACTTCTGAGCAAGAGAGGGACACTCCAGTCCTTTCTCGAGTTCTCTTTCAAGCGGAGAATAACATAGAGGTAGAAGAACTCTCAGAGTCATTAGCGGCTCCAAATTCTCCACTACCATCTAGTCATCCAGACGGATTGCAATACGTTGGGACTCCGACGCATAGACCGTCAAGTCCAAGTTACGCTACGCGCTTACCATCGATGACCACTACTGGAAGCATGGCTTCTACAAGTGCTACGACTATGCAAACTCCAACATCGGTGCAAGGGGGAGGAACGATTTCCATCTCCTCTGCTTCCTTGTTCGGATATTTTGCTAGCACATCTTTAGTTGGGTCTACCTCCATTCCGTCCATGAGTGGAAATGCCCAAACCAATGCTTTTGGTACTGGATTCTTCCCATTTGGCACCCACTCACAGGGTATTCCATCGGTCCCGTTTAGTGCCGCTACGTCCATGATGGGCGGATCAACTTCATTCCAGGGTTTTCCTTTCGGAAGTGGTCATATACCACATTCCAACCCAACGGTAGGATCCATGCCTTTTTCGTCTATAGGAAAAAGCAGTAATCCTTTCCAAGGTTGGACTAACCCTGGGGTTAGTAGCGTGGGAACTGGGAATCCATTTATCGGCCAACAAGGGAATAAGCCGTACTCCACGGTTAGTTCATTTCAAAGTATTCCTCCCCTAGCTTTGGCTTGGAATCCGTATCAGGGGTTATCAACTCCTTACCATCCTTTAGGAGGAAACTTTGTTGGTTATGGAGGCTATACGACCGGAGTTGGTCAAACTCCGAATTTTGCTGGATCACAAGGCTTGCCTTTTGGTTCAGCCGGTTCTACTGGTTACTTCGAGCAGCCTCGTGCCTCCCAAATTCCAGGACAATCTTTTCAGAACCTTGGGAGTTCTTCCCAGTCTGGGTGGAATCCCCAAGTTCCTCCTAGGCTTCCATTTCTGGCAACGTTGAACTTGCCAGATCTCACTAAGTTAACAAATGACCCAATCAAGTACAATCCGACCTGGCCTCCGGTCCCAACCAAACTCCCTTCGAACATTCCAAAATTCGAAGGGAAGAGTGGTGAAGACCCAGGCAACCATGTAACCACATTCCATTTGTGGTGCTCATCTAACTCCCTTATCGATGACTCGATTAGGTTGAGACTCTTTCAGTGCACCTTGACTAGTAATGCAGCCAAATGGTATATAGAGTTGCCAGGGGGCAGCTTTACATCTTTTGCTGACTTAGCCAATATTTTCTTAAATCATTTCCAGTTGCTTGTCCGCTATGATGTCGGAACTGAATTTCTGGCCACCTTTCGTCAGGATAAGGCAACTCATATTTCTGACCATATTCAGGAATGGAGACGGAGAAAGAGGCTCATTAAAGCCAAAATCCCTTTGGAGTACCGTCTCGAGTGGTTTTTGAAATCTCTACAACCCGAGATCTCCAAGGATGTCTCCATGTCTGGGGTCTATTCTGAGGAGCAAGCCATTTTTAGGGCCCAACAATTAGAATTGATCTACTCTCAGTCTGGGATCCTACAAAAATACTTGCCAGATGCTCCTGGGTCTAAGGTTGACGTAGCTAAGTCGAAGCCAGGTCCGCACGCAGATGGTATCGTTGGGACAGTAGACACAACTACCGTGAACTTGTTGAATCAATTGCAGCAGTTGTCCTTGCAAACTGCTTCTAACAACCAAGTCACATCGTCTAATCCCCCCGCTTCCCAAACTTCTTCAATTAATGTCGTCCAATCTGATAACCCCAAAGGAAATCAAAATTTCAATGGAAAAAAGAAAGGACGAGGTAAGAAAAAGAACCAGGATGGGAAGCCTGATGCAAATAAATCCGGCAACAACGCTGGTGGAGGTAGAAATGAGTCGAGAAAGAAAGTCAAGTTTCCATGCAAGTTGTGCAGTGGAGACCATCTAACTCATCTCTGCCCTAAGATTGAAGATGCTCAGCGCTTGTTAGGATAGCAAGGGACTTCTAGTTCTCAAGCTGTGTTAACTAACCCGTTTCCCCAAGGGTAGCATCTTCTTGCTGGCGCGAGTTCAAACCCTGGAACCTCCGCAGGGGGCAACTAGGAAGGGGAAAAATCGTCAAATGTTTTCATGATGGGTTCTAACGTCCATGTGGCTACCCGGTCACGTGATTATGGTGAAGCCAAAACTTCCAAGGACAAGACTGTTCCCGAAAGTACTGACCTTCATATTGAGCGACCCCCTGTCGAGACTATACCACGGATACTGAAAGGTTCCGCTAAACGCGCGACTATTAATCGTAATGCTAGGAACGCCCAGAATTACTCCATTGTGGAGGATCTGGCTCAGAGTCCGTGCGCCATGTCCGGTTTAGAGGTTCTCCAGTCATGTCCGGCTCAGAGACGCGCTTTACTCTCCGCGATTGGAGCAATCGATCCAGCTAACTCTTTAGTGCTCACTTTTGACATGTTAAATGTCAAAAAGCAACTCCCTCATCATATGGCTTTCCAAATAAAGTCTACATATCGGAAAATCAATATTTTTCGCACCGTTATAGATGAAGGAGCTTCCACATGCGTCATGTCGATGTCATGCTGGAAGGCTATTGGATCGCCTTCAG
Source organism: Pinus tabuliformis (assembly GCA_031772625.1). Taxonomy (NCBI): domain Eukaryota; kingdom Viridiplantae; phylum Streptophyta; class Pinopsida; order Pinales; family Pinaceae; genus Pinus; species Pinus tabuliformis. Next base: position 607,652,374 of record CM062806.1, read on the forward strand.
TTGTTCCTTCACCCACCGTCTTGACTGCATTTGATGGTCATTCTCATAAGCCACATGGGATTATCCCGACCTTTCCTATATGTGTTGGAGGGAAGGTCGTCAATATCGAAGTTGAAGTCATAGATGCTAACCTAGACTATAATCTCCTATTAGGAAGGAACTGGGTATACGAAATGGACGCCGTCGTTTCAACTCTGTTTCGTGTCATTTGCTTTCCTCATGAGGGGAAAATCGTTAAGGTTGATCAATTGGACTATTGTCTAGTCGATCCTCAAGCAAACTCTGACTCTACTGTCCCTTTAGTGGATAACCCTCACCCGCCGACTGAGAATTTAGGAGTAGGGATGTATTCCTCATTGATGGGTACATTTGATCTTCCCTCTCCTTTCACTAAAATCAATGCTATTTCATCATCTAAGGAGTCTCCTCGAGAAGAGTTCTTTCGAACTCGTTATTTTTCAGACCCTTGGACCTTGCCTTCACCTACGACCACATTAGTTGAAGGACAAGTAAATGGAATGGCATTCCCTATATCTGCAGTTGAGCTTAGATATCAGTCTATCATAGACTCTGCAGACAACCACTCTACTCCTTTTTCCGAAGAGGAGTTAGATGGTCATGTGGCCCCGGCTTGGAGCCTTGATTCTACATCTGCCTTGGACTACTTAGAGTCGGTTTTACCTTATGAAGAAGCAATCCTCGAAGTAATGATGGGTATAGATCGACCTTGGGAAGACTTACACCATCGTTCATACTTTCTTCCTCCATTGCAGGAAGTAGAATCTAGATTCTCCGAGCTCCTCACTAGTGATGTTTGTACGGTGTCAAACCCTTTGGCTCCAACACACATTCGTGCCGAAGGTAATATGTCGGTAATTTCAAAAACGATACCTATAAACATCTCTAGGGACCCTAACGTCATCAAGAATATCTTCATCGGAATTGAGTGTTCCCCTGAAGAAATTAAAATTTACATCGACCTATTTAAGGAATTTCGTGATGTATTTGCTTGGTCTTATGAAGAAATGCCTGGCATTGATCCTTCTATAGTTCAACATGAGATCAAGACGTATGAAAACGCGAAACCGGTTCGTCAAAGGCTTCGGCCGGTTAACCCTAGGAAAGCAACAGCTATCAAAGCTGAGGTTGAGAAGCTGCTAAGGGCAGGTTTTATATACCCTATTCCTCTTACTGATTGGGTTTCTAATCCAGTCCCTGTGGATAAAAAGCAAGGAACAATATGAGTATGCATCGATTTTAGGGACCTAAACAAGGCTTGTCCGAAAGATAATTACCCCACACCATTCATTGATCAGATTATCGACGAGTGTGCAGGTAATGAAATTTTTTCCTTCATGGATGGTTTTTCGGGTTATAATCAAATTTCTATCCATCCTGAAGATCAACATAAGACAGCCTTTATATGTCCCTGGGGGACCTTTGCATATAGAAAGATGCCTTTTGGTCTTAAAAATGTTGGAGCCACTTTTCAGCGGGCCATGTCATATGCTTTCCACGACATCAAACATATCATCGAGGCATACTTGGATGATCTCGCTGCTCGTTCTCGAAAGAGAACTGATCATCCTAGTCATCTTCGATTGGTTTTTGAGCGATGTCGTTTTTATAAAATCCGGTTGAATCCCAACAAGTGCGTTTTCGCAGTTACATCCGGTCGGTTGTTAGGGTTCATCGTGTCCAATGAAGGGATTCAGGTTGATCCCTTCAAGGTTGAGGCAATATTTCAGTTGCCTCCCCCGTCCTCAATTCGACAACTTCAAAGTCTTCAAGGGAAGGCTAATTTCTTAAGACGGTTTATAGCAAACTATGCCAAGATCACTAAAGGGTTCATGCGTTTGCTACGGAAAGGAGTTCCATTTGTGTGGGACGACTTTGCGCAACGGTCGTTTGATGCTTTGAAAAAAGCATTAGTCTCTGCCCCGCTTTTGAGTCCACCGGATTATGGTAGAGACTTCCTTTTATATCTCGCGGCAGTAGAATCAACCATTGGTATGGTTCTTGTTCAGGAAGATGATGCTCTCACCGAGCATGTGATTTATTATTTGAGTCGAGGCTTAATAGGTCCTGAACTTCGCTATTCTCCGGTTGAGAAGTTGGCCTTGGCAGCTGTCCACGCTGTCCAGAGGCTCCGTCATTATATCCTGCTACGCAAAACTTTTGTCTTAGCGGCAGTCAATCCATTTCAATTTGTCCTCAGTAGGCGAGTGATTGGGGGAAAATATAATCGATGGATAGTCATTTTGCAAGAATTCGATCTCGAGTTCTTGTCTGCCAAGTCTAAGAAATCCATGGTTTTCGTGGAGCTAATTTCTGAGCTACCCTGTGGAGAGGATACTGTTTATGAGGAAACTTTTCCCGACGAACATTTATTCCTCATCTCTTCACTTGACCCTTGGTATGGAGATATCATTGTTTATCTCTAGAATTCGAAGTTTCCCTCTACTTTCTCCAAGGATGAACGCCGAAAATTACGTCACCTGGCTAAAAACTATGTTATCATTGGTGACACATTATACCGTCGAGGGGTTGATTCAATCCTTCGGCGTTGTTTAACCTTAGAGGAAGCAGAGTCAGTGCTCAATGACTGCCACAGTGGAGCTTGTGGTGGTCATCTATCAGGGCTTGCTACAGCCCAGCGCATCTTACGTGCCGACTATTTTTGGCCTTCACTCTTTAAAGACTATATGGAAGCGGTCAAACGCTGTCACCCTTGTCGAATTTTTACTTGGAAGATGCACGCGCATCCAGCTCCTCTTTTTCTCGTTGTCACCATCGGTCCCTTTACTAAGTGGGGTATTGATTTTACGACTTGTAATCCGCCTTCAGCGGTGAATCACAGGTACATTATCGTGGCTGTAGACTACTTTACGAAGTGGGCTGAGGCCATGCCTACTTATAAGAACGATAGTGACATGGCAGCATTGTTTCTTTTCAATCAGGTTATCTCAAGATTCGGTATCCCGAGAGAGATTGTCACTGACCATGGCAGTCATTTCCAGAATCAACTAATGTCTGAATTGGCTCTTAAATTAGGTTTCCGCCAGGAGCATTCGTCCCCTTATTATCCTCAGGCCAATGGACAGGTCGAGGCAGTCAATAAAACTCTTAAGACGATACTCCAATAGACGATCGATAAAAATCGGTCCAATTGGCACATTATGTTGTATTCGGCTCTTTGGGCATACCGAACCTCCGTCAAAACGGCTACTGGTTTTACACCTTTTCAGTTGGTTTATGGGATGGAATCTATCTTTCCGGTTGAATGTGAAATTCCATCTCTTAAGTTAGCTGTTGAGCTCCTTCCTGAGACTTCGAGTCTCGAAGAGCGCCTAGTTCACTTGGAACATCTCGATGAGCAGCGTCGAGATGCCGCCACGATGAATGAGGCTCATAAGAAAAGGGTTAAAACGTAGTATGATAAGTCTGTCCGTCCTCGAGTCTTTGCTGAAGGTGACCTTGTCTTGGTCTATGACCAAGATAAAGACACCTTGGGGGTAGGCAAATTTAAGCCTATGTGGTACGGTCCTTTCATTATTAAACGAGTTTTAGAAAAAGGGTCGTATGAGTTAATCGACTTTGAGGGAAACAAGCTGGCGGAGCCCCGAAATGGGCTCTACCTAAAGAAGTACTTTGCTTAGTTTTGGCCAGGCAATGGCTTCTTTGTATTTTATGTATATTTGTACATATATCATCGAGAGTTTTCTGATATCAGCACTTTTTGGTCTGTTGTGGCAGGTGTTGATGGATGATTTGATCTATTTTGGGTTCGCCGATGGTGCTAGTCGGCACACTCGGAATCTTGTTTCCGCAGCTTGGGTACTCTATTATCCAATTGGTCAATTGATGGCATCAAGAGGCGTGTGCATAGGTCTTGCTTCAAACAATATGGCCGAGTATACTGCTGTTATTAATTTATTATCCAAGGAAATCTCTCATGGGATTAACTCGTTGGTAGTGTATCTTGATTCTCAATTGATAGTGTCTCAATTAAATAACATTTATCGGGTACGGGATCCATCTTTATATCGCCAGTATTTAAGGGTGAGGTTGTTGCAAAGATCATTTACTTATATTAATTATTTGCACATTCCAAGATCTCATAATTGGTTAGTTGATTCTATCGCTAATCAGGCATTAGACTGGCACATCAATCATTCATCATAATAAAATCAAGCATCAAAAAGTCAAACTGTATATATATATATATATATATATATATATATATATATATATATATATATATATATATATATATATATATATCATAAAGCGTCTCGAGTGTACATATGTCCAAAAAATATACAAAATTGGGACTCAAATTCCCATAATCATGTCCGTCATATCTAATGCCTCGGCTCAAGATGAGCATCTAAGTATGTAACTATAGCATTGGCCACACGCCGAAAAATGCGAACCCAGTCACGTGGCATGCCAACCACATGATGTTGCATATCCTCAGGAAGGTCCTCTATGACAGCCATCGGCACTTGGTAGCTCAGTCTCGCCAAGTGTCGCTGGACGTTGTTTAGAGTTCGTTCTGTATCAGCAGTTGCCTCTTCGGCTCCTCGGCCGTGTCGTCCATGCCGCGGGAATCCATCTGGTCGTACTGGCCCAATGTCTGGAACACGATCATCATATTAGTCATTTGAATCTCATCAAAAATATTTTTCAAAATGCATCATTATATTTGAAAAATCCAAAAAAAAAATCATAAAATCAAAAAATTCTTACCAATCTCGCCCCATGATGCGTTCGGTGGTAACGCTAGATCAGGATCTCCTCGGACATCCAGCCCAGCATAGGGGTAGTCATCCACGGCGATGATCTATTGATCCCACCAGGTGAAGAAGTCATCGCCAAAGGCAGTCCATGGGACCTCCCCACCCCCCAGACATTTCATCAGATCAGCCCACCAGCCCATGCGTGGATCGCGTGGGGTGCTGATGGAAACTGCTACCTTGGTGCAGAGTGCGGGAACCTTCTCGAAAAAGAAAGTACACAAGATAGTCCCATATCCAAAGTTCTTGGTCTGTCCCCTCCTGATAGAAGTGAGTTGCCTCTTCATGTTGGCCAGAAGAGGAGTACACCAGTCGAACGCAGTAGTGAGACAGTCAACTGCCACGCTCATGTTTAGCCATGACACCTGATGCAGAGAGGATGATCCGTTCACTCGAGCCATGGTGAACAGGATAATCCTAAGTGATAAACTCGCCACATGTGTAATGGAAATCTGGCTCCCAACGTTCTGGGGATGTCCCGGGCAGTATATCTGTACATAGTCCTCTATCGTGAGGCTATTCCGTGTCCTGCCCTGGGAACGTACTACCTCTCCCCTTCGGCAAAGGCCCGTGATAAAATAGATATCCTCCACTTCTACCCTGAGCGGCATCTGATCGATCATAAAGGCTTCCTCATTGACATCCCAATAATCGATGAGCATCTCAAGCAGACGCGTGTTCACTTTCATATTTGGCAATTTGAAAAATTTAAGCAAACCGCATCCCCGTAGGGCATCTAATGCTTCTGGACTGTTCATAACTTCATTATCTACCGCTGTGTGCTCTCTTTCATGCCACGTGACCAGCATCCTGAGAAAAAATCAATTTAAAACCATTAGTTTTTGTTTAAAAATGGTTCGCGGCGTATACGCGGGTCCCTGTGCACACAGTCGCGTATAGGGCCCGCGTATACGCGGGTTCAATATTACCAACTCGCGTATACGCCGCGAGGAAATTTTTGACAAAAGTTCAATGGTGAAACATCAATAAAAAATCTTAAAACCAGTCACAATCAATTGCAAGCTAAGTATAAGAGTTACCTGGAGGTTTTTGACGAATTTGAACGGTTAAATCTGGCTGTGGGAAGTTTGCTCCTTTTGCTCCAAATCTTTTGCTCTCAAACTCAAATGGTAAAAATGGTGAGTCCAAAATGCTTTTTATAAGTTTTGAAAATGCAAAATTTTTTCAAAATTTTATTTTGTTTGGCCTCATGTGACTTTTAACTTGGGAGCTTGGAATGTCGAGATTGGTCTGTTTTTCAGGACATTTTGGACGATTTTCAGTTTCGAGACGGTTCCATGACTGCTGACCCGTCATGGCAGGTATCGTTTTCTCACTGGCATATAGGTTAGGGACATCATTTTTCCATTGCATTATGCATACTAGCCTCCATTTGTCGATACATCTGCCATAGGGTCGATCCCATCGTGTTATGGTTCGTAAGCCATCTTCACTCGTCGATTCTTTAAATCATGACACGATGGTAGAGCCATCCTTTACATGGGCATCCTAGTTAGCACCTCACTGACATTTGTTGCCCATGCTGCTCTGATTTGAGTAGGCTCGGGAGTCCTCTGTAGTCCCGCCATGACTTATGCATTGAAGACTCATTCTTCTTAGCTTCTTCGCTTCGTTCTGGCCTTATACCCTAGAGGCTCCTTTGTGTTGAGTTGTACTACTACATTGCATGTTGAACACTTTCACCTTTTGGCCTAGAGCCAGCTTCACTTGGACTCGTGTTTAAGCCAACTTTTGACCATGACGTCTGCAAAATCAACCTTGCATACCTTAGACTTCTGCAGCTTGACATACCTTGACCCGTGGAAGGAACATACCTTTGAGTGTCACTGACCAGTTTTCACCTCCCTGCATTGAGCATAGGAACGTTCCTTTCCCAGGAACTAGATCATCTGTTTCATCGACACTCGTTCTTTCCATTGTACCATAGCATTCTTTTATTCTTTTTCCAGCTTAACAGAAAAAGACAAAAAAAATTAAATATTCCAAAAAAGAGCGGGAACGAGACAGTATTTCCATTTATTGTTGGCAGCTAGAGTCAGTCGTGTCGCCCTTGAACAAAGCACTCAAAACAAAGTCTCCTCCATATGGGTGGGATTTAGTTTGACTTAGGTACGCCATAACCTTGTTATTGAGTCAGTTCTCCCCCGATTAGTTATCTCTTCCAATCATATGGAGGGTTCGTTCATGCCTCCTGCATGGCGAACTTATACAGAGTCATCATATGCTGCCACATAGTCACATTGAGTCGTGCTTTTGTTCAAGGGAAGTTAGCTTGAGTCGGCCTCTCTGCGGTGTCTCTTGACTCATTTTTCAGTTGGCCATCCTTGGTTGTCAGTGTCATGTCTATCATCACATTAGTTATATTGGTCCTTTACTCGTGCCGGTTTGAGAAGGTCCCCATTGACTTCTTGCTGGCGGGTCTTGTCCTTATCGACGATGACATCTTGCTCTGAGGACAGGCCTAGAGCTGCACCCTGGCCCTATTTTCATTATTGATAGGTTACCTTGTGCTCAGCATCGATCAGTATCATGGGTCTTTTACTGAGTGGTTTCCCTTGTGTTCGACATCAACTTACATTATCACACATTGGGATTCGTGCAGTACCTTGGTTTCCATTTGACCCTATTGGTGGATACCTCGCCTCTGTGTCAGCTTTCATTATTGGTTGGTTCAGAGGGTTTCTGTCATGTGCTAGCCACATCTTGTGTACGCCGGAAACGTACTTCGGTTGGGTTACTACATCTTTTTCGTCCGATTCCTTCCACATTATTGGCCTACGGGTTACACTCGCGCTAGATTGATGAAGGATGCCTTAATGCCTTCCTTCTAGCGGATCTTTCCCTATCGACTCCGACTCATTGCTCTGGGGCAAAGATCTAGAGTCCATTTGGCAGTACCTTGGGGTTTGCAGTCATTAGTGGTAGATCCTTCGCTATTGACAATTGGAAACCATCATTGTCTCCTGATCGATAGATTCTTACAGGTGTTCGACTCCAGCTCAACTATTCACACTTGTTAGATTGTACTGAGTACCTTGACGCTCATTATCATTATCGGTGAGTAGTCTCGCGTTTGTTAACGGTATACATCAATGACTGGTAATCAAACAATTTCTCACATGGTCGACTTCAGATCATTTATTCCCATGGTGTAGAAATGTACCACGGCGGTCAATGAAGACCTCAGCTTGTATCAGCATTCATTGGTTCACTTGACAGTTGCTCCTGTTGCTGCTAGTTGATACCACTCCACTTTATATGTTGCAGTTAGTCATGGTGACATTCTATATGCTGGCACCTGAGTTTGCAGTGTAGTACCATCCTATTCCATCATCTTCAGTTGGTACCTTTTGGGATCAGTCTTTGATATCAGTGATCCGTTGCATCTTTCAGCATCATTGACAGTCTTATATGTGATATTTAGACATGTACTTGTTCATTATGATCAGATGATCCATTATGTATCTTTCAGTCATTTATACTTGTATACTTAGTGGATCCGCTTGTACTTGATATGCCGACATGCTTTACTTTTTCTGAGCATGGGTATGCCCGCCTCAGATAGTGTTTCTTTCTGATCTCCTTTGGTGGCTTGGCAGGTTGAATTCTGGTGAAGTCCTCCTCGATTTTTGACAGACTTCCTTTCCATGTACTCGCATAATATATTTCGGCCATCATGTACCCCTTCTGACCTCATATATTAGGGGGCATCTGTTATAGCTCCAAATCTCACTCTGATGGTTTGTGATGTTGTACTCATGGCCTAGGGCAACCCCTCCTTCCAAACCTGGTCCTAAAATTTAAAAAACTGTGTTTTATCCCTTATACGTGACATTGACCTGAGTTAAATGCATGTATACGCGGGTATGTGTATAGCCAACCCACGTGTATGTATTAAAACACTTAAAAAAATATAAAACTCCTTATTTTCGGGCGGAGATCGCGGGTTTTACCTGTTGATCACCTGTTAGTGCCTGTGGCCCAACTGTTCCCAACCAACTCCTAACTAAAAAACTACTTTGGGAGTGGTATAAAAAGACCTCAAAAGGGAAGGCCTAAGGGAAGAGAGAGGAGAGAGAAAGGTTATTATGCTAAGATTTTTCCCTTGACCAGGTCTGAAGTCCCTTGTGCCTTCTGCACTTCCCCCATTTTGTACAGGAAACCTTTGTTTCCTTGTGTGTTGATGTTCATCCACCATTTATGACATCATGGAGAGAGTCATGGAAGGAGTTTGTTAAAGGCTTGAGGCTGGAACGGATCCGGAAGGAAGCTTTGCTTGGGGCCTGCTGAAGGTGACTCAGGTGAAAATATTCCTTTTTATGTACTTTATTTATCTATAATAAAAGAAACACATGTCTTGTTTCCCGAAATGAATCTTCTTTATGTTAATGATATTCATGTTTAGAATTCATATGCAAATGGTTGTTTGGATTTCATAACTAACTACCTTTCTTTATAACATGAAGATGGTTTCTTTATACGTTTTTGTCCATTTACTGCTGTGTTCTTTGAATTGGTTGTTTTGCAGGACAAAAGAGAATAAGGGAACTCCAAGAAGGGTTTGGACCCTAAGGGCCTTCTCAAATGTAGGACTGAAGGTACGTACCCCTATCATAGAATTTTCTTATAATAGCATAATGGTTGTATGAATGCATGCTTCTTTGAATAGATAACTTCCAATCTGCTAGGGTTTCAACCCAAAAAGCCCTTGGGGAACTTTTCCCTCTATCATCTGGTTGCTTCCTTGAAAAATCCTCCATAGGTGTCTTCATCCCCAAAATACGATGAGGACTTTTGCTCTGAAGGTACACTGTTGTATTGCATGCCTTAGCCCACAGATGAAGTGGTAGGATTTGGTCATGCAACATTGCTCGAGCTGCTCCCATAATAGATCTGTTATTCCTTTCGGCCACCCCATTTTGTTGTGGGTTATGAGGTGCCGTCAGTTCCCGTTTAATTCCTTCTACATCACAGAAGTCTTTAAACTACTGGGAAACATACTCTCAAACATCGTCACTACACAAGGCTTTTACTTTCTTCCCAGATTCTTTCTCTGACGAGGCTTTAAACTCAAAAAACCTCAAAAAGGTCTGATCCTTCTACATAAAGTAGATCAAACATCTACGAGAAAAATCATCAATGAAAATAACATAGTACCTTTTTTTAGCGGTGGAGGCTATAGAGAATGGTCCACATACATCTGAGTGAACTCGCTCCAGGATTACTCCAGCTCTACTATCCTGATCCTGAAAGGAAGAGTTCGCATACTTACCTAGGGTGCATCCTTTACATGTATCTGTTTGCTCCAGTTTTCCCTTGGGTAAGCCGGTAGAAATTTGCTGCATGATCTTCAAGGCCCCATGATGCAAGTGGCCCAGTCTTCTATGCCACAGCTCGCCAACATCTTGGCTTTGCACCACCTCTGCTTTGGAACTCAGTGTAGCACAGTCTTCTACCTCTAGTTTGTAGAGATTCTTTACTCAAATTCTAGTTTTCTTGGTCTTTCCGGTGCCGATATGCCTCAGGAAAACTTTTCCTTTACTAAAGACTACATCATATCCTTTATCTTCTAGCATAGCAATAGACACAAGATTCTTTTTCAAACCTGGTACATACTTAACAGTAGATAGGGTGAGAGGAGCACCATGCTCCCTCTGAAACACAACTGTACCTTCACCTGAGACACAATACTTTCCATCATTGCCCATCTCGATCCGCATCTGGAGATCCTTCTCCTCCAATGTACTGAAAAGATTCTTGTCACCTGACATGTGGAAAGAAGCTCCACTATCCAGGTACCAAACACATCCCACAATGGATGAAACCATGCATGCGATAAGCGAGGAATCTAGTTCAAACTGTGAAGCTAGTGCATCACCATCAGATCCCTTTGAGGAACCCTTCTTGGATTTATTCTGTGGAAAATTCATAGCATAATGGCCCACTTCATGACAGTGAAAGCATCGCACCTTCGCCTTGTCAACCTTCTTCCCACCATGAGAAGATTTGGATTGGGATGCCTTCCCTCTCCCTTTCTTAGCTTTACTTGCTAAAGCCAGATTTTCTTCATCATCTTGTTTTGATGAAGATCCATCCCTGGTGCTCTACCTTATCTCCTCCTGGATTAGGTCTGACCAAATTCGTTCCCAATTTGGCAGTTTCTGTCTTCCATTAACCGAGTCCTGATAGCTATGCTAGCTCTTTGGAAGATCGAGGAGTACTAGACTCACCATGTCGTCATCCGCTGCTATAACCCCTACACTTGCAAGCTCATCCCTTCAGGTGGTGAGCTTGTTGAAGAACGTAGAGATTGTGTCGCCCTTTTCATAGTTGATCTTGCAAAGTTCATCCTTTAGCGCCAGCTTCCTATGATCGCTGCTATTCTGATAAAAGTCTTTCAATTTTTTCCACATCGAAAAAGGATTCTCCTTCCCATGGAGGCTCGAGATAATGTGATCTCGAACTCCCTCCAGGAGGATTCTCCCTACTCTAGCCACACACTTTTTCCATTCCGCCAGTTGAGTAGCATCAGTCGGCTTCTGGACTTCTTGATCAATGAAGTCCTTTAGGCCATTATCTTCCAATACTGCCTCCATGCTATCCTTCCAGTCTATATAATTTGAACTACCATCAAGGGCATATTATGCCATCGGTGAAATGGATGTGATAAGAACTCAATTAAGTATCCATAAACCAGACTTCAAACTTCTCCTGCTTGTATATTGTTCTTCCTTGATCACCTTTGCTCTGATACCATGTAGAAATTCCCATTTTAGATCACCTGGTAATACAATGTACGAAAGAAAAACACTTGATCTACTTCTACAACAATTGAGAGGATGCTTAATCGAACATGAGCAACATCAAGCATGAATAGATATAACTGAGAATGAGAAGTAATCAACCATAGCATAGAAGATATATCACTGGGGAAAGAACCAGCCTAAAACCCCAACTCTGTATTATCATACAAGTGGAAATCTTGTTCAAATTACAAAAAGAATTAGTTCTCAAGCTATCCTGATCTCTCTACAATCAAACAATACCTCTCACAAACTCAATAGACATAGAATATATCTTCCTCAAGCCCTCCAAGCCTCCTATTTTCTTGTGCAATTTTGATTGGGGTCCAATGATATCACATGTGTGAATTGGCCTCATCACACTCACTGTAACCTCAGGTCCAATTACGCAATCCATAAGGAATAAGATTCCTTCAGCATGCAAGGCATATTCACCAAGGAATATCCTAGCAACTGATAATACATTGTCCCTCCATCTGATCTCAACTGGGCCTCTGACTGAACTGACATGCATGAGTTATCCATGAGTGAATACTCAGTTATCTGAATTACAGTAGTTACATGCATGCAAGAATTAACTAACTGAACTATCATTAATTTAACAAATTGTTAAATTAATCTAACTAGACTTGACTAAGTTAAACTAAGTCAACTGATTACAACTCAATATTATAACTCATCCTTATCTCTTTAACTGAAGGTTAAATTCCATAATTAATGGAGAAACTGTTGCATGTCCTCACATAGACTTCAAGTTTGATTTTCCTTAACTAATTAACTCAAGATGAATTAATTAATTAATTTCCAAACTACTGTTGATATCAAATTCGAATTTTACTTCCTATGTTTAGTCCAAGGACTGACTAAAATAAGAAGGGATCCCGAAATGCTATTTTTAGAACTTCTATTTTTATCACTTCCATTTTTCATTACCTATTGCCTAATCCAGTACTGGTACCCAAACAACTATTTATAACAGTGCTATTTTTATCATTTCTATTTTTAGCATTTCTTGTTACACACTTTTCAACAAAATGGAAAAGTATCAAATAGGGAATAACAGTAAGATTTGCTAGAGACCAGGCCTTACCCACCAGCGAATATTGCCGAGCTACTTCAGAATATCTGAATGACCAACAACGCAAGTTATATATTAATCATTAAATTCACTCCTCATTACAATACGATCTATCCTTCAGAATAACATTATGTATATTGAAATTATAGTTGAGGTCCCAAGCGAAAAGCTAAATCTCTCCATTATCCCCTCTCCTTCTATCCTATCCTATCCTATCTCTAATTATCCCCTCCTTTGATCTCTGTTTTCATTTAAATACACAGAGAGCAGAGAGAAGTTACAACATAGATGATTACAAAATGATTCCCATAAAAAAATTGGATTGTTCACAACAAATTGATCAACAAGATCATGTCTAAAATATCTTTCCATCAACATTCAATAGGAACAAGTCGAATTTGGTATTGCAACTGAGATAATTTGGAAAACGGCCGCAACAACAATTCTGAGAAAATAATCTTCAAACAACCTTCCTTTTCTCTTAATACGAACCGAATTTGGGAAAATCGTTCATGATAAAACTAATTCGGTCTGTTCTGGACAAAACCCATGTTTCGGATTTTCCAGATTCTTCTCCATTTTCCTGAAACATCCAATGAAAAACTGTCACTTCTTATTCCAGCGAATTTCTGAGTTGGAATATTTAATGATGAGCTAGAGATCAAATTTGCAATCTGGAAAATATCTTGGAGGCTAAAATGGTGAGTGATGTTACAAAAAAATTATTAATAAACCATCATTGGTAAAATCATGCATAATAATCATCAATTTATTAAAAATAAAGGAGAAGAAATAATATTTATCCATAAGAGAATAAATAATTATAAAATGGAATTATATGATAAAGTATGATAAATGACGTGATAAATAATGGTAGAAATGGATGAAATAGGCATTAAAGAGTGATAATAAAAATGAATAACTAGCGGCCCAACATATCCCCAAACTAAATATATTGCATGTCCTCATGCAACCCAAAGCCTCTGTATTAACCAAGCAATAATACAAAAATTGTTCATCCCAACTCATGAAATGGATGGAACAAATGACTTCTTCCTCAAATAATGAATATTCAATTTTAGCAATGTTGATGAAGGCGTAACAATTTTTACATTGACGTTCAACTATATGTATATGAAGTTGCAGAAAAATATGATATAAGTAACAACAAACTTCATTAACCATTTTCTCAAAAACTACAAATCAGATCGTTTTGATGCACAGATCATGAGATATAAGCAAAATGGCTATAGGTGACAGTGCATGATTTCTGAAATTTTATAAACTAATTTAACTTGAAATTTTCTAGGTTTGTGTATTTTAATGATACCTCTTTGCTGTCCAAAAATTACAAGAATTCAATTCATAGTTTTAAAGATATACGTAAATCAATTTCTGCACTATATAAAAATGAAATTGTATGCCTTAAATGAGAAAGAAAGTAGAAAACATTTATCATGTGTAGCAATTCCTCCCCCAAAGTAGAGAGTTAGCATGCCTTCATGCAATGCTAGAAAACAAATTGAGGTGGTTGCTACAATCTATTGAAATCTATGCTTGGTGTAAAACAACATGGAATAAGGGAGGTGTTGAGAATGAATAAGAACATCAATGGATGATAAAGAATATTAATGGCATGGTCATAATAAATAAATAAATGAAAGGAACACTCCCCCAAATTGAAATATTTTGTCTCTGAAAAATGGGAAGTGGTAAAGATGTGGAATGAATGATGATAAATAATGCTCAATGGATTTTGCATGAAATTCTCCTAAATTTGTAATAAATCAGAAAAGTATGCTATTTTACCTCAAGTTTTACCTTCGAAAAAAAATGTGAAATGACATGTATGGACCGGCATTTGTTGAAGCTGATGTAGGCTGAGTTGATGTTTAAAGTGATGCAAAAGGTGGAATCCAGGCAAGCACATCATGTTTAAACAATTGTTTGCATGCACAAGTTTCTCGAGTCTCTTCTGTTAGTTGCAATAGTGTGGCCTTGCTGCGAATAGAGTTTCCCCCCATACTTGTTGTTCTCCTGTAAACAAATCACTATTTTGCATGCAAATTTCTTGAATCCATAGTTTTAGTTTTGAACAACAACAGATAATCCGTATGCAAAAATACCTATCAAGAAAAACTTTTGTATAAACACAATACTAATATTTTGTCAAGTCAGCAAGCTAAGGTAGAGTGCAGTAATTATATCGCATGCTATCCCATAATGCATACCTTCCCCTTCCAATTGGAAAAGGGCGTTCACAACCATAAAGCATAGGAAAAATGTTGTTATGATGGCAAGGCAAAGGAATGAACAGTACGACAGTAAATAAAGTAGAGTACGCATATCAATGATAGGACAGCAAGAGGTATGGTTATAATGAGAGTGGAGTGTGTAAAGATAGTTATGAATAAGAGATAAGATGCTTTGGTTGATGATAGGTTATGCGGTAAGCAAAAAGGACAGCAATATGCAAGAAAAGATACCTTGCTGACAATATTCCATCTAAAAATGATATGATTGATTAAAAACATTAACTCATGCATAAATGTTCAAAGTAGGGAGAAATTAGGGAAATAATCTCTCTGATAAAAAGAAAAGTAAGAAGAGGGTATTATAATAATTATTGATGTTGAAAATAGAACTTCAATACCATAAGCAGAGCCTCTGCTGCCAGTAGGCATCCATAGCCTCGGCAAGGTTTCTTTTTAACCCATATGAGCCAGAATCCTCAATTTATAAATGGAGAGTTCCAATGTTGTTTTATAGAAGAGATCAGTGTGCTGACATGGTAACTAGATGACCACACTCCATTCACTGGGATATAGCAAAAGTGATCAGGTGGGCTCGTGATGAGACCTCCTGTTCCAAGGATATTTTGCTATCCAATGGATCATAACCTTGGTGTGGTGGCCATAATGGGAATGTCACTTTGTTACAGCCTTATGAACATGGTAGGCTGGCTCGTAATGAGACCCCCTATTCTCCATCTGAAATTTTGTTGTTATTACACATTTTTATGATAAATAGAGGGAGGCTCAATACTCCTTAAGAGCAGGGATGGCGGAAGAAGTTGAACAAGTCAATAGAAAAAAATATACCCATAATCTTACTTATAATAGATAGAGAGAATTATAGTCAAGAGAAATAGAACAGGCATGGTAAAGATAATCAATGAGTATCATATACAACAAAAATCAATACAGTAAAGTAATATATAAATAATTGTCCCTTTTGTTTTTTTTATTTAAAAAAAAACCTATCATCAAGAAGCTGTCTTGTTAAAGATTATAACGTTAAGGGTATTCACCTGCCTCAATAGACTCCATAATTTTTGTCCTCATAAAAGTATTGTACTTCATGCCATGAAAGGGAATCAGAAAAATGGGTTGGGATGAGCTAGGAATAATCCCACAAGAGGAAGGAGGTGTTAATCACAACACTCAAAACTTCACAAGAAACAAAAATGTTGTTCTAAAGAGGGAACAACAAAAACACTACAAAAGTGTTGTTCTCTATAGGGAACAGCAAAAACTCAAAAACTCAAAAACTCTCAAAAAAGTGCTCTTCCCTAGAGGGAACAACAAAACTCTAAAAGTGTTGTTCCTTAGAGGGAATAACAAAAACTCAAAAAATACTCAAAAAAAATGTTGTTCCCTAGAGGGAACAAAAACAACTCTAAAAGTGTTGTTTCTTGGAGGGAACAGAAAAAACTCAAAAAACACTCAAAAAAGAGTTGTTCCCTAAAGGAAACAACAAAAACTCTAAAAGTGTTGTTCCCTGGAGGGAACAGTAAAACTCTAAAAGTGTTGTTCCCTTGAGGGAACAACAAAAAAACACTCAAAAAAGTGTTGTTCCCTTGAGGGAACAACAAAAAACATTCCAAAAAAAGTGATGTTCCCTTGAGGGAACAACAAACTCTAAAGGTGTTGTTCCCGTGAGGGAAAAACCAAAAACACTCCAAATAAGTGTTGTTCCCTTGAGGGAATAGCAAAAAACACTCGAAAAAAGTGATGATCCCTTGAGGGAATAGTAGCTGTTCCCTTAAGGGAACATCAAAAAAACACTCCAAAAAAAGTGTTGTTCCCTTGAGGGAACAGCAAAAAACACTCGAAAAATGTGATGTTCTCTTGAGGGAACAGTAGCTGTTCCCTTAAGGGAACATCAAAAAAACACTCCAAAAAAAGTGTTGTTCCCTTAAGGGAACAACAAACTCCAAAAGTGCTATTCCCTTGAGGGAACAACAAAAAACACTCGAAAAAAGTGTTGTTCCCTTGAGGGAACAACAAAAAACACTCCAAAAAAGTGTTGTTCCCTTGAGGGAACAACAAATTCTAAAAGTGGTGTTCCCTTAAGGGAACAACAAACTCTAAAAGAGATGTTACCTTGAGGGAACAACAAAAAAAACTCGAAAAAAGTGTTGTTCTCTTGAGGGAACAACAAAAAAAACATTCCAAAAAAAGTTTTTTTCCCTTGAGGGAACAACGAACTCCAAAATTGATCTTCCCTTGAGGGAACAACAAAAAACACTCGAAAAAAGTGATGTTCCCTTGAGGGAACAACAAAAAAACACTCCAAAAAAAGTGTAGTTCCCTTGAGGGAACACCAAACTCCAAAAGTGTTGTTCCCTTGAGAGAACAACAAAAAACACTCGGAAAAAGTGTTGTTCCCTTGAAGGAACAACAAACTCTAAAAGTGTTGTTCCCTTGAGGGAATAGCAAAAAACACTCAAAAAAAGTGTTGTTCCCTTGAGGGAACAATAAAAAAACACTCGAAAAAAGTGTTGCTCCCTTGGGAAAAGCAGCTATTCCCTTGAGGGAACAACAAAAAAACACTCCAAAAAGGTGTTGTTCCCTTGAGGGAACAACAAACTCCAAAAGTGTTGTTCCCTTGAGGGAACAACAAAAAACACTCGAAAAAAGTGTTGTTCCCTTGAGGGAACAACAAAAAACACTCCAAAAAAAGTGTTGTTCCCTTGAGGGAACAACAAACTCTAAAATTGTTGTTTCCTTGACAGAACAACAAAAAACACTCGAAGAAAGTGTTGTTCCCTTGAGGGAACAACAAAAAAACACACTCCAAAAAAGTGTTGTTCCCTTGAGGGAATAGCAAAAAACAGAGAGAAAAAAAACACAAACAAGCAATCATCCTTACTGCTCTAAACAACAGAAGGGCAATCATAAAAAGAAAGAAAAGCAATAGAGAAAAACAGGAAAAAGCAATTGTATTTACAGAAAAACAGAGAAAAGAAATCATATTTACAGAAAAACAGAGAAAAGAAATCATATTTACAGTAGCAAACAAATAGAGAAAAACACATAAAACAATCATATTTATAGTTTAAAAAGAAATAACTTTTTACAGAAATGAAGTTGCCGAAGGATTGCCTTCTGCAACTGAAACTTGCATGGTGGGGTCCTCATTGTTCAATCGCCAATGGAGCGGAAACTACAATTTGAAGGAAGCAACACCTAAAACACAAAAACATAAGAGAAATAAAAAAAAACAACACTTTATTTAAAAAAATAGTATATAAATAAATAAATTAAGTTACAACAGCTATGATGTTATTTCCTAAGGGAATATCAATCTGTTAATGGAAAAAAATGATCTCTTGGAAAAATGTCTTAGCAACAGTGACATGAATCTTCAAATGGAAATAAATTCTTCATTTCTTCTATTATGAATCCATTAGGTAATGAATTGGATGAAATGTCCTTGTTTCATTAAAAAAAAATTCAAGAATCGCTTGTCCATAAATTGTCCTTCTTTATTCCCCTGGGACCTGAAAAACGAGTGTCTACCTGCAATAAAACATTAAATCATGGAGAAAGACAGGTGGTCGGGTTCCCCTAATCCAAGAACTATGAAAAAAAATTAACAAGTAGTTACTCTGTACAACAAATTCACGGAAAAATAACAAAGTAAAATTAATTTATTACGTGCGGGAGAGCAGTGGCCAATCTTACTAACCTGCAGTGTTTTAATTGTAACTTCTTCTTTTTTCGTCCAATTTGAGTGATTCCAAAGCCAAATGAGAGATACTTCAAAGATATATCACTAATAGAAACTGGTTTTAAAAATTCAATGATATGATATGTCAATTTTACTTGGAACAACCTACGTAACAGAGTCATTTTTGATTTCCCCACTTAGAACAACAGTGGATATTTCAAGCATAGATTTTCCATTTGATGACAGATTCGAATGATTAAAATTGAAAATGAAATTAGATTCATTTATTTATCTACAATAGAAATAGGTTTTTAAAAGAAAATAATTTATGGGTCAAATACTTAATGAACAGCCGAAAAAACAGAGTTTTATGAGTGTTGATTTACGATAGACAGTCAGTATTATGGTCATAACTTTCTCATAAGATATCGAATATGAGTGATTCAAATTTCTTTGTAAACTAAATTCATAGAGGAATATACCGTAGAAACAGATTTTTAAAATATAGTCATTTAGGCCTCCAAAAACTGAATGTCCCAACTCTGTTCCTGAGTTGCCTACTAGACACCCAGTCAATGTTTTGGTTATAACTTTTTATTTTCAAATCCAAATTGAGTGAATCAAATTGGGTTGGAAAGTAGACATCAAGGGCTACTTAGGATAGAAATATGTTTTAAAAATATAGTCATTTAGGTCTCCAAAAACTGACTGTCCCAACCCTGTTCCTAATCTAGACACCTTGTCAATGTTTTGGTTATAACGTTTTCGTTTCAAATCCAAATTGAGTGATTCAAATTGGGTTGGAAAGTAGACATCAAGGGCTACTTAGGATATAAATATGTTTTAAAAATATTCCCTTTTGGTCCTTCAAAACATGACTGTCCCGACTGTGTTTTCAGAAATTTCATCAAGCCCACAAGCCAAAAAAATATGATATTCAAGAATTTTTTCCAAATTGGTGATAAAAATGAATATGAGTGTTTTTATAACTATTATTTCCATTATAATTCATCTATATACACAAATAAATTAAAACATTTATCACCGATGTTGATTTCCACAGCGTGTTGCAACAAAAACAACTATTTTTACATTTAAAAAAATGTGTTTATTTTATTTCCTTATTTATTTTATTTTCTACAATAACCTACTCTGCTTTGAAAAATGAATATGATTACGTATAAGAGTACTTCCAGTGGATCCATTTTCGAAATAAGGCCTCAAGTGTGTATATACCCAAATTTGAAAAATGCATGTTAATGAATATTAGGGTATGAGAAGCCAACTTCCCTTGAAAAGATGGTGTCAAAAATTGTTGAAGTATGGAGTGATGCTGCAAGCAAATGATGGAGTGAAACCAATCTTCAATATATCCTTTACTTTCTTGATTTCCCATAGCCATCATATCATGAAGTTCTTGAGCTTTTAAAACGACTTGTTGATGCAGACTAGAAGAAACCTCATTTTCTTCCATAACTTCTACAGTTTTTGGATTTGAAACCTTCTGAATTTCAATATATGTTTTCTCCAATGGTGCATGTGAGATAGAATGGGTGGGAAGGGTGGGTAAATTTTACAGTTCAACACTATAAGCATGTTGCACTAGTTTATTGTGGTGAGGGTGTGGAATGAGTTGAGCAGGAAATTGTGTACGGAATGGAGCATTTTGATGATGTAGTTGATTGGGTTGAGTGGATGATTTTGATAGGTAAGAAAGATGTTGTGGAAGAGCTGGTGAAGAATATGGAGGATGTGTTTGTGCCACAAGATGAGGGAGAGTAGTCATGCAATCATAAGATGAACCATGCCAAACTTGTAGACAAGATTTGTGGGGGTTATATTGAGATTGATATGGCTACCCTAACACATGAGTGTTCCATAATGGATTATGAAAGTAAGAAGATAGAGAGAAAGTGTTTTGAACCATACATGTAGGCCACGATTTCCATGGTTTTAACCTTATTGCAGCTTCGCCATCTCTTTGATATGCTACTTCCATCCTAGATAAGGAAGAACAACTATCTCTGGGATGCTCCTTTTGGTAATGAGGGAAAAACACTTTTCAATTTCTTGATTTTTCTGAACCTGCAAGACATCCAATTTTGAATTCAAAGAGCTAATAAAATCAATTTTAAAATGTTCAAATAAATCATTGATTTCAACTCCTATATCTCTTGTTCTTGTAGTAGATTTGGAAAGGAAAGAAGAAATTTCTCTAGAATTCTTATCAGCCTTGGAGATTCCTCTTGAATACCTTATGCACAATTCACAAACATCATCATATGATAACTAAAAAACATCAACTTTTCCCATTAGATTTAAGAGTTCTAAAAATTAATCTTTGATTCCTTTGAGTAGGATTGTTTTTAAGATCTCTTTTTTCAAATACTTATGCTTTCATTTTTGAAGGTTGTATCAAAATCGCTCCACATAGTCCTCCAAGATTTCATCTTCCCCTTGTATCATATTGAAAATATCGTCATCGACCTTGCAATAGTCTTGGTACTTCTTCAAGAATTCATTCTTTTTGTCCTCCCATGTTTGGATGCAATTCCCACCAAGGCTCATGAACCATCAAAGAGCTGCTCCTTTTAGACTAAGAGGAAACACTTTCAACCTTTGATCATTAGTACAATAATTGTATCCTCTACACAGTACTTCAAACTCAAATAAAAATGTATTTGGGTCTTCTTTTTCCAAACCATGAAAATTTGGTAGAGAAGATGGGGGAATTATGTGCATTTATGTCACTCCTCCTAAATCTTTGATAGGGAATTCGAAAGTAGAAAGGTGGGCCATTTCTTACCATAATAGAAGATGTTCTTCATGTGTTTCTTTGAGGCTCCTCCTTCAAATGTTCCTATCAATTGGTTAGTGAAATGGGTGGTGCTTACATCACCACTTGAGTGGAATTATGATATTTTTTCAAAAATTCTACCTCTAAATTTCCTACTTTAATTCCTACGAAATTCTACTGAAAAGCGAGCGGAGGAGCAAGCACTTTACTTGCTTATTACGCAGGTTCTTACCTTCCGTTTTTAATACCCAATTCTTTCACAACAGACAAACATCAAACACCTACTTCAACTTCTATGCAATTGTGCTAAAAATTGGGCGGAGGAGCGAACACTTTACTTGCTCATTACGTAGGTTATTACCTTCCATTTTTAATACCCAATTCTTTCCCAACAGCAAATATCAAACATACATCACTCTCCTCGGAAACGATGCCAAAATGTTGGGTGCTAAAAGGTTTCTTTTAAAACTCCTAATTGCCTCACATTAATTATCAACCTGGGTAAATCTTTTTTTTCAAGAGTGTACACAATATGTGAAAGCTATAAATCTAGAGAGTAATGATTTAAGATAATCCATTAAATTCAATACCAGAGTAATCGGATGCAATCATAAATCTCAAGCTGTAACTTTTAAAGGAAATAATACATCTAAGCATCAAGACTTAATCTCAAACAAAACCATAATCAAATCTAAAGCAAGCAATTCAATTGAAAATAGCATCAACTGAGAGCATAGTAGCATTAACCAATCTCTTTCAGCTGATTCTATATGAATCACACTCTATCTCAATTAAGCAATTCGAATGGAAATGATGTCAACTGAGAGTTTGGTAGCATTAACCAATAGTTTTTAGATGATTCTATACTAACCACACGTTTATCATAATCAACAAAAATCAATGTCTTAACTGATAATTAATTCAACCTGCAGTGAGCATAAATGAAATCAAATGGAAAAGTTGCGAAGTACATGAGACTAGAATAAAGGAAAGTAAACTAACTGCAATGTAAACTCACAAGAAATCAGAAGATATAAAATAGAATAAACTCACAGGAAATGCAAATATATAAAACAGAATAACCTTACAAGAAATGGAAAAGTATCAAATAGGGAATAACAGTAAGATCCGCCAAATACCGGGCCCTTGCCACCAGCAAATACTGCTAAGCTACTTCAGAATATTTAAATGACCAGCAACGCAAGTTATATATTAATCATTAAATTCACTCCTCATTACAATATGATCTATCCTTTAGAATAACATTCTGTATATTGAAATTACAATTGAGGTCCCAAGCAAAAAGCTAAATCTCTCCATTATCCCCTCTCCTCCTATCCTATCCTATCCTATCTCTAATTATCCCCTTCTTTGATCTCTGTTTTCATTTAAATACACAAAGAGTAGAGAGAAGTTACAACAGAGATGATTACAAAATGATTCCCATAACAAAATTGGATTGTTCACAACAAATTGATCAGCAAGATCATGTCTGAAATATCTTTCCATCAACATTCAACAGGAACAGGTTGAATTTGGTATTGCAACTGAGATAATTTGGAAAACGGCTGCAACAACGAATCTGAGAAAATCATCTTCAGAGAACCTTCCATTTCTCTTAATACGGACCAAATTTGGGAAAACTACTCCCTATAAAACTAATTCGGTATGTTATGGACAAAACCCATGTTTTGAATTTTCCAGATTATTCTCCATTTTCCCTAAATGTCCAATGCAAAACTATCACTTCTTATTTCAGCAAATTTCTGAGTTGGAATATTTAATGATGAGCTGGAGATCAAATCTGCAATCTGGAAAATATCTTGGAGGCTAAAATGGTGAGTGATGTTACAACAAATTTATTAATAAACCACCATTGGTAAAATAATGCATAATAATCATCAATTTATTAAAAATAAAGGAGAAGAAATAATATTTATCCATAAGAGCATAAATAATTATAAAATGGAATTATATGATAAAGTATGATAAATGACGTGATAAAAAATGGTAGAAATGGATGAAATAGGCATTAAAGAGAAATAATAATAATGACAAACTAGCAGCCCAACAAAGAGTATAGGGGGTCTCATCATGAGGCAGCCTACCATGATCATAAGGACGTAATAAGTGACATTCCAATTTGGCTACCAAACCAAGGCAATGATCTTCTTGATAATTAATATGTCAGAAGAACGGGGGGTCTCATCACGAGCCATCCTGATCACTTTGTTACACCCTAGTGAGTGGTACTATGGTTATCTGGTCACCATGCCAGCATAGTGGTCTCTTTATGATGAATTTTCTGTAAGAAGGACTCTGTCTCATTTCTGGGGGTTAAAAAGCAACCCTGTCGAGGCTATGAATGCCTGCTGGCAGCAGTGGCTCTGCTTGTGGTATTGGAGTATCATCTTATATTGCCATATGTCATCTAGCTCTTATCACCTATGAATTTATTTCTAATGAGAATTTCCATTTAGGTAGCACTTTTACAAGCTGAATAGCATGGTGACTTTAATCTATATTCATTATATTCCATATGTCCGATCATTAAATGACAATCATTAAACACATACCGCCGATTATGCTGATGTGATTAATTCCACTCACGGTAAAGATCTTTGACATAATGACTTAAAATTGTTGTTTTTATTTGATTTGGCCAATTCACGTCTGACGACGAATATTGCTTAAATGCTTTACTGATTTGCGTGCTGTGTTTTTTTAGATTGGTTGCTGACATTTATTTCGCATTAGTCTATTTGCTTGCTTTTCACGTGCTGAAAGGACGTGGACGCCCTTTTCTCATCAGAGGGGGGATGGCTTGCATATGCACGACACGTATCACAGTTATCGATAACTGTGTGACAATCATTCGGATTACCTCTAGAGTGTGAATTGCATGATGAGCATGAATGTGTAATAATTAGCAGGAAATTCCAACTAAAAAAAGAATGGAAACCATTATGGTAGACATGCGAACTTACGATTCTGCGTTAAGTATGGCTGATAGGACAAATAACTTAACTAAAAGTGATAATAATTGTCCAAGCAGTGTCATTTCCATGTTAATTGCTATAATATACATTGTTATTGTTTGGCATTACAGAGGTGAAACACAATTGTATACAGGTGAACCAGTCTTAGGTGCAGCAGCCATGGGCGAAAGAGCTATCCGTAGTGAACCTCTAGTACTGATGGTGTTGAATCAAGCTCACAAAATCCTTGAACTCGTTAGCTGGCTACAATATTTAAACATATTGTAGGGATTTCATGAGGAGTCAACACTAGAATTTCTATAAAATTTGCAGAATGGTAGCGCAGTGGTAAAATGTATAAGCATGATGGTTTTTGATGAATTCCTAGCCGAAGTCACCAGACTTCTAGCAGAAGGGGTGAAATGGGCAGATAAACGTGTCCTTTTATACAACGCAATTGAAGTATTCTGGGACTCGGGCGAGTGGCTGGTACAAACAAGGAAAGGAATTCATCCTTCGGCGTTGCAGCAACCATGGCAAGAACTGGTAGTCATTGTCCAAAGATACATCCCCTGCGACAACCGACACGATGTGGTAAAGCCCCGACAACTAAAACTTCTAGCCATTTTAAAGCAAATAATTTTAGTTAATTTACCATTTTATCTAAATTCCCTGTTACACGATGTCGCCCGATGGGTAAGGACAGCCAAGGACTCACATAGTGTAGTCAACCATCATGGTTTAATTAAATTAATTATCAAAAATAGATTGGCCCAACAACAATTAACATGGGACAATATCATAAATCCTACCTTGGCTCCGAGCCCGGAAAATGTGGAAACAGAGCAGCAAGGGCCAAGAACTGTTGGGCGCGGGATCCTCCAAGGGAAGTTTTGGGGCTTAAAATCCATATTTTGACTAAATCTGATGTAAAGACTCCACGTTTTGTGGGCGTTGAGCACGAGCTTGTAAATGAGTCATATGTTTGTCCGCCCTCATCTTTGTAATGTAATGTCGGCTTTAGAGATCTACCCATGGTCAATGGGCCATGGGATTGTATAAATATACGAGGCTTTAAGTTGTAAATCAATTAGAGAAGTGGAAGCAATAGATGGAGAATTAAGTCTTATCTAAGTGTAGAGTCAAGTCTTTGGGTCGTAGAGTAGAAGAAGGCTCTGCAGTTGGGTGTGAAATGTTGGGTGTGGAGCCTGATTATCTTCTGTATTCAAAGGTATCGCTGCATTGGACCCCAGTAATGGGGTGGCAATGCCATCCATAAAATATTCGATGCGGGGGAGATCGGGGGCAGCGACCCGAAGCTAAAATTAGATGTAAAATTGCCTTGTAAAATGTTGTAATTTCGTAGTCAATCTGGGCCGTTCATTAGGCGAAGATCTGATGGTAGAAGTTATGTTTAATTTAGGGTTTTTTGTCCTAAGGCAACCCCTTGCTATATATGAGGGAATTGTATTGTGTCTATGTAGATCATGTATTCTGAGTGAGGAAGAGAGAGGAAATTGAGAGTGAAGAGGGAATTATAGTGGATCTACTGTAGGTTATATCTATTCAGTTTGTTGGATAATATAAATTGAAGGACTAGCTGTTTCTCCGTGGATGTAGCCCAAACTAGGTGAACAACCTATATCTATGTCTCTCTTGTTTTATGCATTTTCTGTGTTTATATTTCTGCAATATTTTATGTGTTCCATTGCTCTGTAATATATAATTTTCTAACATGTAGAGGCCTAGTAGTCCATAGTTGAGTGCGTGAACCACTGCAGCTGAGTGTGCAGGGCGAGTCAAGTCTGTAACTATTAGAGAAGTAATAAAAAGAAGTTTCATATCATTTATGTGTATCTTTTTCCTGTTTTTTGCATTGAATGTATTGGGTATAACTTGCATTTATGTTGTTTATAAGATGCATGAACTTATATGATTATGTTGATTAAGTGAATATAAGATAAGGTATCAGTTTACGCGAAGGTAACTAACAATTATAAGACGATAAGTGAGATTTGTGGTGTAACTTGGAGAAATAACACAGATCACTGCTTTAGCAACGCGAAAGCACCTCAACCCCTGGTTAGGGCTGCGTGAAGGTGATTATAACAGATTGTGAAGGCCTCATAGGTTAGGATAGTGCGTGAAGTGACCTGTACGAAGGTATCCACAGTTGGACTAATTTGACCCCTCAGACATCTCAAGGGTGCGGAAACTTGGTTCCAGCATCCCCCCATATTGCTTCGTGTGAGACCTCTATTCGTGCTCTGTGGGCTGTTTCTGAAAGGGCTAGTAGTGTAGGGATTTGTTTGGCTAATTAACTTCAAACCTGGGTCAGGCCCCATCAAGCCAACAAATGGTTCCATTGTTGGGACCAAAATATGCATAGAGATGTCTGATGTCATATCATTGAAATCCAACTAAGAAGGAAATTAAAGGGTGGTTCGACAGGAGAATTCACAAGTTCACGGCACAAGAGAACAAGATTCCGCGACTTACAAAAGAAGAGTGGTTAATTTGCTACATGTACACAGAGATCCATGAAATATTCTTTGCATATTTCCCTATTGAGTTGTACGAGTGGATCACGAAGTTCACAGATAGCCAAGGAAGGTGGAAACTCGACAATCCTATTGTGTGGACCCTATAGTTGGTGCGCATATTGGAAGCATCAGAGGATAAGATCACGCACGTTTTTTATCACTGGCTCGATCGGATTATGGGAGGATTCATCATTGAATTCACGGTAGACACTTCAATTAGCTATAATGAGGTAGAGCAACGCTTTCTCAAAGGACCGCGAGGTAAGTACACAAAGTCCCTGAATACTTGGATTAAAATGCTATTGTGCGAAAAAAGTATTATGCAGTTACATTGATGTTCGAGGCTACGCGAAGTGAAAAAACCTACAAAAACGAAGGAATTAAGGGACCAGAGAATAGCCCTTTGATTTCACCTCTGCAAGGGGATGAGGAAGAGCTCGTGAAGGTATCACCGTGAAGTACGATCAATTTGATAAGGCAAAGGATTCCGTGCATACCACCCCAACCCACACCGCCACCAGTTTCACCACCTTCACCACCATCTTTGTCCATACCACCTCTGCCACCATTGTGAGTCAATATGACGAGCACAATAAAGTTGCCTGTGTTCAAGGGAGTAGGAAATGAAGATCCGGACTAGTTTTGGTTCATGATAAGAGTTGTCTGGGAAGCATAGGGAGTTACAGATGACAATATAAAGAAAGCGACACTAGTTAGCGCCTTGCAGGACCACATGTTGACTTGGTATATTAAGAATTCTAATGACAATCCAAATGCGGGAACCGAAAATATCTAAATTGCGCTAAATAGAGAATTTATCGGGCCAAAGTCAGAAGCGCAGTCAATCATTGGATTCAAAGAGATTGCAATGCTAACATGCAAGACTCCTTGGGTCTTGGATCAAAGACTGAAGTGTATGATTTGCGAAGCTAATATGACTTTGACGGATGGACAACATCGTGAATGGTTTGTAGCATCGTTAATGCCACATTTTAGGAACACGCTATCGCAACAGAGGTTAACGACTCAGGTAGAGGCCTTGGAGATCACGATGAGGTTACATGAAACCCTGATGTAGGATCCTAACTTGGGAGTTCAGCAGATCCACGCGAAGTTGAAAAACTTATGCCTTGAGATGCATAGTCTGAAACAGGACAGGACAGCCTGACCAGAAGTGCGCGAAGAGGTGTGGTGCATAAATTGCAAGGGTCAGGGCCATGATAAGGACCACTACCATGTGTTTCCAAATTACCTTGCGGGAGGAGGACCGATGTTGTTAAGGCTAGAAGCACAAGTAGGACCTAGCATGGCACCTGCTCTGTGGTGCGCAATTTGTCAAATAGGAGGAAAGCATGCTACGGAAAACTGCCATTTGTTACAGAAGTACACATAGAACTCGCAACAACTATTTTGTAATTTTTGTAGATCATTTGGACATGATGAGCACACTTATAGAAGCTATGAGTTGATGATGGATAGAACTCCCACCTATAGACTTTAGGCCAAAGCACGGCCCCTAGACCAGAACGCATGAGTGGCGCGAACTAGATTTCAAGGGTGCGAATGAGGCCGAGGTGGAGAAGGACCTGGACAAGGTCACAGACAGTTGATATGCTACAATTGCAGAGGGATAGGACATTATGCCTGTGATTGTATGAACCCAACATTTCCATCATGTTTGTATTGTACCTTGTTTGATCATGAGATGAAATATTGTCCTATGCTGATAGCTAGGATACGTGATAAGGGAGTGCTATTGCCTCCCCCGACTTAGAACCTACAGATGATGAGGTCTGAGCCGTGCAAGGAAGTTACAAATGTGAACATTGTGCTCCGAAGTGGAGTCACAAAAGGAGATTATAAAGACAAACAACCCGAAGATAGTACTTGGGTTCGCAAAGCTCCAAAGAAAGAAGTAGAGTTTTATTTGGAGCGCGCTAAGGAAACATTCACGAAATCTAAGAAGAGCTTCGCTGATGCCTCCACTTCAAAAATAAAAGATAGAACGGAGTCAGAAATGGAATCATCTATGCTTACGACATTCCTAGAAACATGCATGAAGCTACTGCGCGACAATAAGGCTGTAAAATGATTGCAGGAACTCACTAACATATGTGTTGGGACCACTCTAGGAGAACTGCGCGTAGTCCGGAAGATTGGAAAACACAAGACTAGGATAGGGAGAGAAATGAAGCTAACCGCACAGATTGGAGAATATGAGATGGACCAAGTAATTCTAGACTTAGGATCAGATGTAAACATTTTTCCAAATTAGACATGGCAGTGCATGGGGAGGCCTACACTGCAATGGTCTCCTATTCAGATGCGAATGGTGAACCAGCAGAAGATAATACCCATGGGGCGATTGCAGGTAATTACTGTGGATATTGAGGGAGAGAGCATGCTAGCAGACTTTGAAGTGATAGAGATTGTTGATGAAAACAATCCCTACCCTGCACTCTTAGGAATTCATTGGGCCACTGACATGAATGGGGTGATTAATCTGAAGAAGTGCAAGATGATTTTTCAGAAGAAGTCTCTGCATGTAGTTATACCCTTGGACCCTGCTGAAGGATCGCACTATACAGAGCTGGTGCGCGACTATGAAAGTGACGATGATTTGGACTGTATCTACAAGATAACTACACGAGAGAAAGATTGGGTAAATCCCACCACGGATGGATGAATTTTGTGGGAGCGTGAAAGCTCTTGCACTTCAGATTCGGATGAGGAGATAGAGCGATGGTAGAATCGGTTACACAAGGTAACCACGCTGAACTGTAATATGATGACAAGATTGCTGCATTGTGTATCGATAGAAGTGAGGGATCTGCCTACTTATGATGGGTTAAGTGAGGTAGATACTTTCCTAGATAAGTTTGAAAGGGAGGTGCCGGAAAAGCAACGTTTCTAAGCCTTGAATTGGGTGTTGCGTGCTATGCCCGCAAGGTGGTGGGGTATGCACAAAGGGAGCTTTGAGGACTGGTGCGAATGTAGAAGAATGATGCGCACATAGTTTGGGTAGCTTAGAGTGCAATTGATAGATAAATGCAATGGGCAGGATCAACCATGCACACATCTAGCCAGGTGGATGCTGACATATGGAAAACAACCTCTGCGGATGCACATGAACTTTGCGTTGGGAGATATGGTCAATAAGCCTGTGTTGGGGGGTGGGGGGTGCATATGTAGATGGCTTTTATTGTTCCAATAATATGATTTTGAAGTTGTTGTGAAACCTGGATGAATGAATGTAGGACCGGATCACCTGTCGTGCATTGAGACAGGAGAGGAACGTACTAGTTTGGAGGAAGGATTACCTGACACACAGCTCTTTGCTATGCGCATACCGGATGGAAACTTTGAAGATATAATCCACTTTCTTACTAGTGGAACTACGCCGAAAGAGTACTCCATCCAGCAGAAGAAGGAACTAGTGGTGCGCGTGGTAGATTTCTTTGTCATTGCGAGGCACCTATATAAGATGGGAAATGATGAGATACTATGAAGGTATGTACCTAAATTTGAAAGAATCCATATCCTCATGGATGTGCATGGGGGTGCTGCGGGAGGACATTATGCAGGGAGAGCGACCGCGTAGAAGATTCTCCGTGCAGGGTTGTGGTGGCCAACTCTTCATCAGGATTCAAAAGCACATTACAAGGCTTGTGATGTATGTCAAAGAACAGGTAAACCATTATTGAGGGACGAGATGACTTTGAATCCGCAAATAACGCGGCAACCCTTTGAAAAGTGGGTGATCAACTTCGTAGGACCTATCAAACCTCAAGGATAAACGGGCGTGAGATATATTATCACTGCGATAGAGTACTTGACTCGGTGGGCAGAAGTGAAACCGGTAAAAGATTGCACGGTTGCCACATCCGTGAAGTTTCTATTTGAACACGTACTGACACGATTATGATGTCTAAAGATCTTGATGAGTGACTGTGTACACATTTCCTGAACGAGACGATCAACGCGCTGACAGAAGAGTTTCAGGTGTATTGTTAGAAAAGCACACTGTATCATCCACTAGCCAACAGGACAGTAGAAGTGTTTAATAAAGTACTAGAGACTACACTGACCAAAGCATGCAATGCATAGCGAAGTGGTTGGAACCTGCACGTACCTGCAATATTATGGGCTTATAGGACGACATGCAAGAAACTGATGGGACAGACACATTTTCGGCTGGTATATGGAATGGAAGCCATAATGCCAAGGGAATACATTGTGCTTAGTCTGAGCATAGTAGCGCTCATAGATATGATAGACTGTAGATCCCTGGAGGAAAGACTCGTGAAGTTGGAGGAACTCAAGGAAGAACGATTTTTGGTTGGATTTCACCAACAGGTACAAAAGCAGTGCGAAAAGGCTTGGCACGATCGACATATTAAGTTGCACACCTTCAAGGTGAACAATTTCGTGTTACTGTATGATAGTAAGTTTGATAAATTCCTGGGAAAATTTAGAATGCATTGGCTGGGATCGTATGTTATTAAGGAGGTCACAAATGGAGGCGCGGTGTAGTTGGTAAAGTTAAATGGAGAACCTTTCCCAGGAAGAGTGAATGGCAGTCAGTTGAAGCCATACATGGGTGGCCCGGCTATCTGACTAGCCCACCAAAGCAAAGTCTTAGCGCTCCATGTAGTTGAAAGGAGGCGTGGGACTATAAAAAAATGTAGGGAACATAGGAGAAGATACAAGGAAGTAGTTCAGATACAACGGTCTCTGAACAGCGCATGCAAAAGATACAGTAGGCAGCTGCTTAGTGCGCTGCCTATCTTGCAGCAGTTCGGACAGAGTCGGGAGGTCTCTGCATGAAGGTCGCCACACTGACAGAGTGACTCAAGGGCGAGTCATGGTGTTTGTATTGGGGGCCTGTTGGGCACGGGATCCCCCAAGGGAATTTTTGGGGTTTAAAACCCAGATTTTGACTAAATCCAATGTAAAGACTCTGTGTTTTATGGGCGCGGAAGGCAAGCTTGTAAATGAGTCATAGGGTTGTCCGCCCTCATCTTTATAATGTAATGTCAGCTTTAGTGATCTACCCATGGTCCGCAGACCATGGGATTGTATAAATAGAGTGAGGCTCTAAGTTGTAAATCAGTTAGAAAAGTGGACGTAATAGATGGAAAATTAAGTCTTATTTAAGTGTAGAGTCGAGACTTTGGGTTGTAGAGTAGGAGAAGGCTCTACAACTGAGTGTGCAGAGGCCTAGTATTCTATAGCTGAGTGCATGGACCCCTGCAGCTAAGTGCGCAGGGTGAGTCTAGTCTGTAACCGTCGGAGAAGTAATAAAAAGAAGTTTCATATCATTTCTGTGTATCTTTTTCCTGTTTTGTGCATTTATTGTATTGGGTATAAATTGCATTTCTGTTGTTTATAAGATGTGTGAACTTATATGATTATGTTGATTAAGTGAATATAAGATAAGATATTTGTTTACATGAAGGAAACTAACAGTTATAAGAAGTTAAGTGAGATCTGTGGTGTAACTTGGATAAATAGCGCAGTTCGCTACTTTAGCAGTGCGAAAGAACCTCAGCCCCTGGTTAGGGCTATGCAAAGGTGATTATAACAGATCAGGAAGCCCTCACAGGTTAGGATAGTGCATGAAGTGACCTGCACAAAGGTATTCACAATTGGACTAAACCGAACCCTTAGACATCTCAAGGGTGTGGAAACTTGGTTCCAACATCCCCCCATACTGCTTTGGGTGAGACCTCAATTCGCACTCCATGGGTTGTTGCTGAAATGGCCAATAGTGTAGGGATTTGTTTGGCTAATTAACTCCCAACCTGGTTCAGCCCCCATCAAGCCATCAAGAACCCCATTCCCAATGAGAATACTAAAGAGAAAAAGTCCCTCTGCACCCTTAGAATCAAAAAAGCATAGGCACTCTATGCGAGTGAAAACCGAACGACACATCCCAATCCAAGCAAAGGAATCTGGACCATCCTACACACCTCCTCTTAGTCCGTAAGACCCTCCTTTGCAAGACTATGAGGAGGAAGTGGCCAGGGTATTGGGAAGCATGGGATTGTTTACCGAAGGTAGAGAACAACCAGGGAGCATTGAAAAACAGAATTGTACCCCTGATCGGTCAGCCCCTGCTAATAGCCCTGGTCATAAGCAAACCTAGCCATGCACTGATGCCATGGAGGAACATAGGGAGTCAATTCCTTTTATGGAAACACCCCTCGAATCTATTGGCTTGTTGGGAGTTAATTAGCCAAACAAATCCCAGTACTATTGGCCCTTTCGGCAACAATCCACGGAGCACGGACTGAGGTCTCACCTGAAGTAGTATGGGAGGGTGCTAGAACCAAGTTTTTGCACCATGGAGATGTTTGATGAGTTCGACTGGTCCTTTGTCTATTCCTATGCGAAGGTGGCTTCATGCAACTTCCATGCCTCGTGACTCGATACCCTACCCTCGCGCAGCCCTAACTAGGAGATGTGTCGTGCTCTGTGTTATTACCCGAGATCTTATTTATCCTTTAGTGTTAGTTAAGCAACTTCGCCTACCTAAATGTCTTAAGTTATATTTAACAATACAAAACATTCATATAGGTGTGCATAGTTAATAAATAGTATATTTGAAAATTATATCAATCATGCATTAACCCAAGAATAGATACATGAAATTATAGCAAAACTTCAATTTATTGATTCTCCAAAGATTACAAACTTGATATGCCTTGTGCACTTAGCTGCAGGGGTCCACGCACTCAGCTGCGGACTACTAGGCCTCTATGCACTCAACTATAGAGCCTTCTCCTACTCTACGACCCACAGACACACTCTACACTTTGACTCAACCACTTAGACTTCTCATTCTTTCATTATTCGTAACTTTTCTTTTACACTTAGAGCCTTGCTCTATTTATACAATCCCATGGTCCATGGACCATGGGTAGGTCTATCCAGTTGACATTACATTACAAAACTAGGGCAAACAACCCTATGACTCTAACATACTTTCGTGCCCCGCGCTCGTAATTCACGGAGCTTTACAACAAGGTTAGGTCAAAACATGGGCTTTAAGCCCCAAAACATGCCTTGGGGGGATTCCATGCCCAACAGGCCCCCAACACAAACATCGTGACTCGCCCTCGAGTCACTCTATTGGTGCGGAGATCTTTGCATGAAGTCCCTCCAATTGTTCTCAAACTGTGTCCAGGTCAGTAATGCACTGAGCTGCTGCTTGCTGGATCTGTTGCATATGCTGTTCCAAGACCTCTGTGTCGGGAGTGCTTCTCTGCATCTATGCTGGTATCCTTTGCATTTGTTTATAGTCCTGCACCTTTGTCTAGATCCTTGGAGCGTGAAGACTGTGCTTCGGCCAGTTAATTAGATAGCCGAGCCACCCATGTAGGGATTTAAGTGGTTGCTATTCGCTTTGCCTAGGAAAGGCTCTCCATTTAGTTTGACTAGCTGTATTGTGCCTCCATCTATGACCTCCTTAACAATGTATGGTCCTAGCCAATGCATTATGAACTTTCTCGGGAATTTATCAAACTTACTGCCATACAACAGCACTAAATCATTTACCTTAAAGGTGCGCAACTTAATATGGTGATCGTGCTAGGCCTTCTCATGCTTATTTTGCACCTGTTGATGAAAGTCAACTAGGAACTGTTCCTCCTCATGTTCTTCTAGCTGTGAAATTCTTTCTTCCAGGGCTTTGTGGTCTGTCATACCTGTGAGTGTTGCTATGCGTAGACTAGGGACAATATACTCCGTTGGCATGAAAACTTCCACACTGTTAGGTTCCTATACCAATAGGAGTCATAATTTTGAATGACTAAGGTTAAAGCTTGTAATATTGTACATACCTTTGCTTTTCTGCAAATGTTTTCCATATTATAAAAATAGAAAATGTAAAGAGGGTATGTCCTAAAAGAAAAATAAAAGGACAAAAAAAAAAGAGAAGGTAAAAAAAAATGAAAATATATGAACCCCAAAAAACAAAAAGAGACCATGAAAGTGTGCAAGTCTAAATGCCACTACTATTTACTTTTATGCATAATAATGATTGTGTGCATCTTGTTATTCATGCCACAATCCATGGTAATCGAACTATTTAGTCTTGGTTATTTCATACTTGAATTTTATGTTTATAGTTAGAGAATAAAATATGGCCAAACAATTTAATTTTGGCAGATCATAGATAAGGTAGAGAAATAAAAGGATCTCATAAGCTTAATCTGAGCCCTTGGATGATATAAGGTTAGAAATAGATATTTTTTCTTATAAAAGAAAAGAATAAGGGTTTGCTAGCCTAAATTCACCTAAAGAAATGAAGAAAACATGTTAGGGTAAGAAATTGGTAAGTAGACAAAAGGTTGTTGAACTACAAGGTTGGTTGGATCAAAACACGTTCATCACGCTTAGATATATTCCAACATTTATGATCAGTTATGAAGGAAAAAACAAAGGCTTACAAGTTAATGTGATTAACTCCCCCTCATTCATTTTCCCCTTTACTTACTAATTTCCTATCCACAAGTATGTTCTAGTACTTTTAATCCTATAATTCAAAGAGGCTCAGAGCATTTCTTTGACTTTTGGTGGGACCGGACCCTTGGGTTAATGAATTATGTACATTGAGTACTAGAATCCCCTTCATAAAATCCATTCCCTCTTCATTACCCCAAAAAACCCCTTTTCCTAAGGTTAAACACCATTTTCCTAGGAAAAGTGAAAACCCACAAAAAACACTTTATCCTAAGTATTGGGTATATGTAAATAAAGTGCGCAAACGCATACATTTTACCTTTTTACTTAAGGAAATACCCACCCCGCCCATCGCATTTCATATTAATTATTAATTTTATTGTATAATCCTCGATAAAACCCTTTTCCCATATATTAACTAAATCCCTATGTAAATACCCCCAACCCTTAGTTTTAATAGAAACTAATACATTGTCCCCTTATCCTGAAAAAAAAATAAAACCCCTCCTTAACCTTAAATAATCACAAATCACTTGTGATTAAAGCATCGGCCCCCCCTAAAGCCTCCGTACATTTCGTCCGTGCTATTCCCTCGCCCGACCACCGTTCGATCATTTGCACCCAAATCCAACGTCCATAGTCATATCAGCCGTGCATGATGGACGAACGTTACCCGCCTGATAAAGTGGTTTTCCTTGACCCCCCAAAGGCTACATGTCAAGCTTTAGACTATATTGGGTGACCCCTCCTAAAAACTGCCTTCACCTCATAAGCAGTGTGATGACCTCTAAAACCGTCCCCTCGCTAACCCGTAAAACCACCTATTATCCATTAATATTAATTTTCACGCCATATTCAAAAAGTTTCCCGTTAAGCTTAAAACCCTGAAAACCTTCATTTTTGTGCCTTTTGCCCATTTCACAGTTAAAACCGTTAAACCCTTTAGCGCCACCTTAAACCTCTGTAACATCATTTAACCTCCATTTATGTTCAGAACGTTGCCCCGAATCCTTCCCTACGAACCTGTGTTTTCTTAATAATTGTTGAATTTTGCAGGTAATCCACAAAATACTAGACCTTGGATAAACAATTCTGATACTAGTCACAGAACTTGTTTACTCCAAGACTCGGCAGGAAACCTATTCAAAAACCTGTATTCAGAAGAAGAACACAATTATACAAGGAACAAAGAATAAGACAATTACACACAGAGCCGAGAAGAAAACATTCATATAGAGCCTTGATTGTTAAAACAGAGGGACCATACAAAGTATGCAGTTAGAAGACAAACAAATGAAACATACAGAAAGTTGATCAATATCCATTACCATATGTTGATACATATAAAAAACTAAATGATTTACTGTTGAAATACACAGTAAAAAGTTAAAATGTACAGTAAAAGTAAAAACATAGTAAAGGATATTAACAGGTCATCAAAGTAAAAGTGTATCAGATAAAAGAGTATCAGTAAAAGTGTATCATATTGAAAAATCAAAGTAAAAAAAGATGAAATCAAAATAGAAATGGTACATTTTCTAGAAATTTCCTGTTTAAGTAATAATTTTGTAGAAGCTATTGTGGCCAATCCAAGATGCATTTTGAGAAACTGGAGGAGGTTTGTGTTCCTAAAAAGCCAATATACAAAAACCTATATCACTGTTTACACAGGTATTACAAAAAGGGAGATAAATTCATATCTTCATAGCCTATGGTTCGAACTGTGCAAAGTCTTGTTTTTGACATATTTTTGCAAAGAATATTGTGAATAGCTGGAGCTGAATTTTAGGAAACTGAAAGAGGTTTATCTCAATAATATAGTTATATACAATAACCTCTTTCACAGTTTACATATATATCTCAGATTGAGATATACAAAGGTATCACTGGACCCTAATTTTGCAGATTTTCTGGGGCAGAATGCACAAAGGAGGGATGTAGTTAGTGACTTGGAAGCCTCCTCATCAATTAAGAGTTGCTATCAAATTCGATTTTCTTTTCTTTGCCACCATCAATCCATAAATATATTTCCAAATAGATTCATTAGTGTTTTAGTTTCCCTTATTTAGTTTCTATTAATGTAAAACAGTTTGAGATATTTGTAAAACCAATCTTGATATTTTCTCAAGATATTTAAGTTTAGAATTTGTATAAATACTTCTTCATTTGAAGTATTTTGGGGTGGATTCTTAAACATTTCTATAGACTTATTGATCAAAATATTGTAAAGCCATTGGAGCATCGACTGAACCAAGAAGCTAGATTAATGAATAAAGACTAGATATTTCAAAGGATTCATGTGTTGATTGAAGTGTAGACAAGTATTCTCTCACGTTAGTGCTATCTTCTTTAAAGTTTTTCCATAATTTTATCTGAATC
This sequence comes from Pinus tabuliformis, assembly GCA_031772625.1. Lineage (NCBI taxonomy): Eukaryota > Viridiplantae > Streptophyta > Pinopsida > Pinales > Pinaceae > Pinus > Pinus tabuliformis. The sequence continues at coordinate 607,690,193 of CM062806.1, forward strand.
TGAATACTATAACATGTAATGATATCTCATAATTTTCTTAATTTCACTCTATTTTAACTATTAGGCATTTAAATGTTTTCAACTCATATCTAAGTTAAGGAATTATTAATTGCCCCTTGGTTTAGGTTGTCTCTCTATAATCTATAGCAAAGGATTCTTAATTTCCATTTGTTTCCAATTACCTCCTTTTCCTCGTTTAAATCTCGGTCTAATAATTCTCAATTTCCCTCTCACCCTGGTTCCAACCAATTCACCCTTCTGCTCCAAAGACCTGCACTTCATTCTGCTATCTTGCCCTTTGAACATTCCCTTTAGTGAGTTAATCCCAGCTCTGTTGCCCTTCTGTTGACTCCATAGCCCAATGGTCCAAAGACATCATTATATCCATCTGTTTTAAGGATTCCACCATCCAATCTTCATTACAAATCAAAACCCCCCCTGAACCTTTAGAACTAGCCTAAAATCCCAGCAAACAAAGTTAAATTATATAGAGAGAGCCCTCTCTGAGCCATAGGTTGGCTAGAGCCTATGCTCCAAAGTTGGTTTGTGGTTACCTCATAAATATGTTTCTTCAACCTTGAGAAATTTCTGAGCAATAACACATGCCATAAACTAACCGGAAAGGTGTCTGTCCCGTCAGTTTCTTGCATGTTGTCCTATAAGCCCATAGTACTGTAGGTACGTGTAGGTCCCAATTGCTCCACTGCGTGTTGCATACTTTGGTTAATGTAGTCTCCAGTATTTTTTTGAATGCTTCTACTGTCCCATTGGCTTGTGGGTGATATGGTGTGCTTTTCTAATGATACACCTGGAACTCTTCTGTTAGCGCACTGATGGTTTCGTTCAGGAAATGTGTACCACGATCACTCATTAAGATTTTCGGATAGCTAAATCGAGTCAACACGTGTTCAAACAAAAACTTCACAGTCTTTGACCAGCTGTTCTTCTGCCCAACACGTTATGTACTTTGTCACGGTGATAATGTATTACACGCCCGCTTTTCCCTGAGGTTTGATAAGTCCTACAAATTCGATTGCCCATTTTTCGAAGGGCTACAGTGTCATTTGTGGATTCAAATGCATCTTGTCCATACACGATGGTTTACCTGTCCTCTAGCATATATCATAGGCCTTAGTATGTGCTTTTGAATCCTGGTGAAGGGTTGGCCACCATGACCCTGCCCGGAGAATATTTTGCGCGGTCACGCGTCCTGCATAGTGTCCTAATGCAGTGCTGCCATGCACTTCCATGAGGATCTTACTTCGTTCAAATTTAGGTACGTACCTTCGTAGCATCTCATTGTTATAGCTCCAAATCTCACTCTTATGGTTTGTGATGCTGCACTCATGGCCTAGGGCAACCCCTCCTTCCAGACTTGGTCCAAAAATTTAAAAAACAGTGTTTTATTCCCTATACGCGACTTTGCCCTGAGTTAAACACGTGTACACGCGGGTCTGTGTATACCCAAACCACGTGTATGTATTAAAACACTTAAAAAATATATATAATTCCTTATTTTCGGGCGGTGATCGCGGGTTTTACCTGCTGGATCACCTGTTAGTGCCCGTGGCCCAACTGTTCCCAACCAACTCCTAACTAAAAAACTACTTTGGAGATGGTATAAAAAGACATCAAAGGGAAGGCCAAAGGGAGAGAGAAATGAGAGCAAGATTATTATGCTGAGATTTTCCCCTTAGACCAGGTCTGAAGTCCTTGGTGCTTTCTGCACTTCCCCCATTTTGCACAGGAAACCCTTGTTTCCATGTGTATTGGTGATCATTCATCCTTGATATCATCATTGAGTAAGACTTGGAAGGAGATCTTGTTGGAGGCTTGAGGCTGGAACGAATCCGGGAGGAAGCTTTGCTTGGAGCCTGCTGAAGGTGTTCAGGTGATATATTTCCGTTATATGTACTTTATTTGTCTTTATATATAAAGAAACACGTCTTTGTTCCTGAAACAATCTTTCTTTGTGCTTATGAGATTCTTGTTTTGAATTCTTATGCAAGTAGTTACTTAAAGATTTTTATAACTAACTTTATAGCATAAATATGGTTTACACATAAGTATTTGTACATGTAGTGTTGTGTTCTTTGATTTGTTTGTCTTGCAGGTCAAAGGAAGAAGAAGGGAACTCCAAGAAGGGTTTGGACCCTAAAGGCCTTCTCGAACGTAGGACCTTAGGTACGTACCCTTAACATTAGAATTTGCTTAAAAGTAAAAATGATGGTTGTGTGTGTGTTTCTTTGAATAAGCAATTTTCAGTCTGGTAGAGTCTTAGCCCAAAGGACCCTAGGGGTACTTTCCCTTCAACCAGAATTGGCGACTCTACTAGGGACAACACTCTTGTTGTTCCTAGTTTGGGTAGTCTTCAAGCCAATCAAGGCTCAGCCCCTCTGTTTGTTGGCTCTGACTGTCTGATCTGTTCTTGAACTCCAAGCTTTTCCAGTTTTTCAGTCTGTGTTTTTTTTATTTTTCTTGAAAGACTTCAGATACACTCTTTTTCTGGATTACAGAAGCGTATATACGCAAGTTGCACTAAGTGAACCCGCGTATACGCAGGTTTCCTTAGTTACAGTCGCGTGTACATGCATTCTGCACATAATTGCAGGCGCGTATATGACATAATTTTCAAGATTTATAAATTTTCTTTTTGCTGAATGTTTGTCTGGTGGTTTGGGTCAGTTTCAAGCAGTCATTTTCCAGTAACAATCCTCTGTTTAACAGGGGGCATCTTGTTCTGAACTCTCTCTAGTCATAAGGAGTATTAGTCTTGTTTTCGTTGATTGCAAGCGTCATTGATTTTTGACACACAAGATTTCTGTTTAAGAATCTTGATTGCTCTGTTTCGGCAGAGTAGGAAGATTGGGTTCAATCTTTGTGTCCATTTTTGCTTTGATGACACTTTTGTTTGCTTAACGAAATCATTTTTGTGACCATTTGCTCCTTCGTTTCGGGAAAGTTGTTTGTTATCATTTTCTTGAAACTTGTCTTTTGATCTTTTGGACTTTCATTGTTGCTTCTGATTGTCAAAAGCGATTTCAAACACATTTATTTTTGTTGAGTTTTCATCATTTGAAAGGTGTCAATTCACAAAAGTGTTTGGTTGCCTATTTATCAATCTTTGGTGTCAGTATTTTTGAGAGCTTTCCTTTGAAAAAGACTTTTTGGTTTGATTGAAAGAAAATCTTTTGAAAGTTTTGAGTTTCGCTTTCTTAGACCTGCTTTTCATTTGATTTCCTTTTTACGAAGTGAAAGTGCTTTGTTTTTATCTTAGAACTTGTTTTTATTGTTTGGATGAAATGATTGGTAACACATCATCTTCTATCTAAGCATTTTAGTGGCAAGACAAAATTTGGTAAAGCAGCAACTTTCCTTCTTTGTTTTTAGAAGTAGTCTTTAAATCTTGCATCCACATATAGTTCTTGCATTAGGATAGATTTGCATCTCTTATTAGGTATATTTAGTTTTGTTAGTTTTTGTGAGTGTGGAGTCTGAAAAGAAAAATAAAATTTGTTTATATTACAAGTACCTCTGAACCTCATAGAAATTTCTCTTCATCGAAAACAAAAAGTGCATGTGCATGTAGCTAAGTTTTATTAATTTCTTTTGCGTCTATAAAAACACCACAAGTTTCATCTCCATTACCCTGTGACTTAAAGAACAGCCTAATAAAATCAAGCGCTTAATTAAAATCCACTAGAACTTTTTGTTTTAGTTTTTACACCAACAAGTTTAGGATTTTAGGGCCTTGGATTAGGCGAGTGGAGAGTTAACTCTCCAAGGCCACATAAAACGTCAAACATAAGAGTCTGATTAATGAGAGTAAATCCAATAGCGTTAGGAAGACCAGGAAAGCTTTGGATCTGGGAGTTAAGCACGAGGGTCTGTGAAGACAGGGAAGAGAGATACCCCCTCTCCTACTTGTCCGAACTTACCTCACGACTGTTCCGCCTGGCTTCTGCGACGAGTTGGTACCCATAGTTGCCTCTCCTAGGGATCTGCATAGGTGGCTGCGGAGGGGAATCCCGTGGCACCTAAGGTCGACGTTGCATCACTCTCGACAGTACTACTAGAGGGCACCCTTGCGAAGCTTGGGGGCTTGCACCGACGCAGGCTGTTGTTAGGAGGTCAGCGTAACTTCCTCTGATACCTTCGCTGATAGGACTGGGCCCTCATCATCCCAGACTATCTTCGGAAGGCCCTTTGATTCACTTTCTCGTATTTTGGTGTCCGGTCCTAATCACCCGGAGCGGAAATACTTGGAAGTTGTTTGACTGGCTGTATCTTTAGGAACTTTATAGTGTGTGCTCTGTGCTCCTAGTCGGCTTAGCTTTTAATTTTTTGAGTCTTTAGTTAGATCATAACAAGAAATTCAAAGTGGCTGACCGGTCTCCAAGATGGTCTCGAAGACTTCGTGGTCTCTCGCCACCTAGTTTAGAGCCTTCTCCTAGAAGGCGCAGAGGGGATACTACCGGTGGGGTCCGTCCCACGCCGATTGACGCATCGGGGATTGATCCTCCTCTCGGGGATATTAGCGGCCAAGCAAGGCCTGGCACTTCTGAGCAAGAGAGGGACACTCCAGTCCTTTCTCGAGTTCGCTTTCAAGCGGAGAATAACGTAGAGGTAGAAGAACTTTCAGAATCATTACTGGTTCCAAATTCTCCTCTACCATCTAGTTATCCAGACGTATTGCAATACGTTGGGACTCCGTCACATAGACCATCGAGTCCAGGTTACGCTACGCGCTTACCATTTATGATCACTACTGGAAGCATGGCTTCTACGAGTGCTGCGACTATGCAAACCCCAACATCGGTGCAAGGGGGAGGAACCATTTCCATCCCCTCCGCCTCCGTGTTCGGATCTTTTGCTAGCACGTCTTTAATTGGGTCTACCTCCATTCCGTCCACGAGTGGAAATGCCCAAACCAATGCTTTTAGTACTGGTTCCTTCCTTTTTGGCACCCAATCACAGCATATTCCATTGGTTCCGCTTAGTGCCGCTACGTCCATGATGGGCGGATCGGCTTCATTCCAGGGTTTTCCTTTCGGAAGTGGTCATATACCACATTCCAACCCAACGGTAGGATCCATGCCTTTTTCTTCAATAGGACAAAGCAGCAATCCTTTCCAAGGTTGGAATAACCCTGGGGTTAGTAGCGCAGGAACTGCGAATCCATTTATCGGCCAACAAGGAAGTAGGCCGTATTCCACCGTTAGCATGTTTCAAAGCATTCATCCCCTTGCTTCGGCTTGGAACCCATATCAGGGGTTATCAACTCCTTACCATTCTCTAGGAGGAAACTTTGCAGGCTATGGAGGTTATACGGCAGGAGTTGGTCAAACTCCGAATTTTGCTGGGCCACAAGGCTTGCCTTTTGGTTCAGCCGGTTCTACTGGTCACTTCGGGCAGCCTGGTGCCTCCCAAATCCCAGGACAATCTTTTCAAAACTTTGGGAGTTCTGCCCAGTCTGGGTGGAATCCCCTAGGTCCCCCTAGGCTTCCGTTTCTGGCAACGTTAAACTTGCCAGATCTCACTAAGCTAACGAACGACCCAATCAGGTATAATCCGGCCTGGCCTCTGGTCCCAACCAAACTCCCTTCGGACATTCCAAAATTCGAAGGGAAGAGTGGTGAAGATCCGGGCGATCATGTAACCACATTCCATTTGTGGTGCTCATCCAACTCCCTCATCGAGGATTCGATTAGGTTGAGACTCTTTCAGCGCACCTTGACTGGTAATGCGGCTAAATGGTACATAGAGTTGCCAGGGGGCAGCTTTACATCGTTCGCTGACTTAGCTAATATCTTCTTAAATCACTTCCAGTTGCCTGTCCGCTATGATGCCAGAACTGAACTTCTGGCCACCTTTCGCCAAGATAAGGCAACCCACATTTTTGATCACATTCAGGAATGGAGACGGAGAAAGAGGCTCATCAAAGCCGAAATCCCTCCGGAGTACCGTCTAGAGTGGTTTTTGAAGTCTTTGCAACCTGAGATCTCCAAGGATGTCTCCATGTGTGGGGTCTATTCTGAGGAGCAAGCCATTTTCAGGGCCCAACAGTTAGAACTGATTTACTCTCAGTCTAGGATCCTCCAAAAGTACTTGCCAGATGCTCCTGGATCTAAGGTTGATTTAGCTAAGCCAAAGCCAGGTCCGCACGTGGACGGTATCGTTGGGTCTGTAGACACATCTACAGTGAACTTGTTCAATCAATTGCAGCAGTTGTCTTTGCAAACTGCTTCTAACAACCAAGTCACATTGTCTAATCCTCCCGCTTCCCAAAATTCTTCGATTAACGCCGTCCAATCCGATAAACCCAAAGGAAATCAAAATTCCAATGGGAAAAAGAAAGGACGTGGTAAGAAGAAGAACTCGGATGGGAAGCCCGATGCAAATAAATCCGGCAACAACGCTGGTGGTGGTAAAGGTGAGTCGAGAAAGAAAGTTAAGTTCCCTTGCAAGTTATGCAGCGGGGACCATCTAACTCATCTCTGCCCTAGAATTGAAGACACTCAGCGCTTGTTAGGACAGCAAGGGGCTTCTAGTTCACAAGCTGTGTTGACTAACCCGTTTCCCCAAGGGCAGCAACTTCTTGCTGGCGCGAATTCGAATCCTGGGACCTCCTCAGGGGGCAACCAAGAAGGGGAAAAAGCATCAAATGTTTTTATGATGGGTTCAAATGTTAACGTGACTACTCGGTCACGTGATTATGGTGAAGCTGAAACATCTGAGGATAAAACTGTTCCCGGAGGTAATGACCTTCATATTGAGCGACCTCCTGTTGAGACTATACCTAGGATACCGAAAGGTTCCGCCAAACGCGCGACGATTAACCCTAATGCTAGGGCCGCCCAAAATTACTCCATTGTGGAGGATTTGGCTCAAAGCCCGTGTGCTATGTCCGCTTTGGAGGTTCTCCAGTCGTGTCCGTCTCAGAGAAGTGCTTTACTCTCCGCCATTGGAGCAGTCGATCCAGCTAACTCTTTAGTGCTCTCTTTTGACATGTCAAATGTCAAAAAGAGACTCCCTCATCATATGGCTTTTCAGATAAAGTCTACCTACCGGAAAATCAATATTTTTCGTACCGTTATAGATGAAGGAGCTTCCACATGTGTCATCTCCATGTCATGTTGGAAGGCTATTGGTTCACCTTTGGCTGTTCCTTCACCAACCGTCTTAACTGCATTTGATGGCCATTCTCACAAGCCGCATGGGATTATCCCGGCCTTTCCTATATGTGTTGGAGGGAAGGTCGTTAATATCGAAGTTGAAGTCGTAGATGCTAACCTAGACTATAATCTCCTATTAGGAAGGAACTGGGTGTACGAGATGGAAGCCGTTGTATCGACTCTGTTTTGTGTCATTTGCTTTCCTCGTGAGGGGAAAATCGTTAAGGTTGATCAATTGGACTATTCTCCAATCGATCCTCAAGCAACCTCCGACTCTACTGTTCCTTTGGTGGATAACCCTTGCCCGCCGACTGAGAATTTAGGAGTAGGGATGTATTCCTCATTGATGGGTACGTTTGATCTTCCCTCTCCTTTTGCAAGAATCAATGCTATTTCATCATCCAAGGAGTCTTCTCGAGAAGAGTTCTTTCGAACTCATTATTTTTCCGACCCTTGGACCTTGCCTTCACCTGCCACCACATTAGTTGAAGGACAAGTGAATGGAATGGCGTTTCCTATATCTACAGCTGAGCTTAGATATCAGTCTATCGTAGACTCTGCAAATAACCATTCTACTCCTTTTTCCGAAGAGGAGTTAGATGGTCATGTAGCCCCCGCTTGGAGCTTTGATTCTAACTCTGCTTTGGACTACTTAGATTCGGTTCTACCTTCTGAAGAAGTAATCCTCGAAGTAATGATGGGTATAGATCGACCTTGGGAAGACTTACACCATCGTTCATATTTTCTTCCTCCATTGCAGGAAGTGGAATCTAGATTCTCCGAGCTCGTTGGTAGTGATGTTTGTACGGTGTCGAACCCTTTGGCTCCAACACACACAAGTGCCGAAGGTAATATGTCGGTAATCTCAAAAACGATACCTATAAACATCTCTAAGGATCCTAACATCATCGAGAATATCTTCATCGGAATTGAGTGTTCCCCTGAAGAAATTCAAATTTATACCGACCTATTCAAGGAATATCGTGATGTATTTGCTTGGTCTTCTCAGGAAATGCCCGGCATTGATCCTTCTATAGTCCAACATGAGATCAAGACGTACGAAAATGCAAAACCGATTCGTCAAAGGCTTCGGCCGGTTAACCCTAGGAAAGCAGCGGCTATCAAAGCTGAGGTTGAAAAGCTGCTAAGGGCGGGTTTTATATACCTTGTTCCTCTTACGGATTGGGTTTCGAATCCAGTCCCTGTGGACAAAAAGCAAGGAACAATCCGCGTATGTGTCGATTTTAGGGACTTAAACAAGGCTTGTCCAAAAGACAATTACCCCACACCATTCATTGATCAGATTATCAACGAGTGTGCGGGTAATGAAATTTTTTCCTTCATGGACGGTTTTTCGGGTTATAATCAAATCTCTATCCGCCCTGAAGACCAACATAAGACAACCTTCATACGTCCCTGGGGTACCTTTGCATATCGAAATATGCCTTTTGGTCTTAAAAATGCTGGAGCCACTTTTGAGCGGGCCATGTCATACGCTTTCCACGACATCAAACATGTCATCGAGGCATACTTAGATGATCTCGCTGCTCGCTCTCGAAAGAGAACTGATCATCCTAGTCACCTTCGATTAGTCTTTGAGTGATGTCGTTTCTACAAAATACGGTTGAATCCCAATAAATGCGTTTTCGCGGTTACATCCGGTCGGCTGTTAGGGTTTATTGTGTCCAATGAAGGGATTTGGGTTGATCCCTTCAAGGTTGAGGCAATAGTTCAGTTGCCTCCCCTGTCCTCAATTCGTCAACTTCAAAGTCTTCAAGGGAAGGCTAATTTCTTAAGACGGTTTATAGCAAACTATGCTGAGATCACTAAAGGGTTCATGCGTTTGCTACGAAAAGGAGTTCCATTTGTATGGGACGGCTTTGCGCAGTGGTCGTTTGATGCTTTGAAAAAAGCATTAGTCTCTGCCCCACTTTTGAGTCCACCGGATTATGGTAGAGACTTCCTTTTATGTCTCGCTGCAGCAGAATCTACCATTGGTATGGTTCTAGTTCAGGAGGACGATGCTCTTGTCGAGCACGTGATCTATTATTTGAGCTGAGGCTTAATAGGCCCTGAACTCCGCTATTCTCTGGTTGAGAAGTTGGCCTTGGCGGCTGTCCATGCTGTCCAGAGGCTCCGTCATTATATTTTGCTACGCAAAACTTTTGTCTTAGCGGTGGTCAATCCATTCCAATTTGTCCTTAGTAGGCGAGTGATTGGGGGCAAATATAATAGATGGATAGTCATCTTACAAGAATTTGACCTCGAGTTCTTGTCAGCCAAGTCTAAGAAATCTATGGTCTTCGCGGAGCTAATTTATGAGCTTCCTTGTGGAGAGGATATTGTTTATGAGGAAAGTTTACCCGACGAACATATATTCCTCATCTCTTCACAAGACCCTTGGTATGGAGATATCATTGTTTATCTCCAGACTTCGAAGTTTCCCTCTACTTTCTCCAAGGATGAACGATGCAAGTTACGTCACCTGGCTAAAAACTATGTTATCATTGGTGACACATTATACCGTCGAGGGGTTGATTCAATTCTTCGACGTTGTTTAACCTTAGAGGAAGCAGAGTCTATTCTTAATGACTGCCACAGTGGAGTTTGTGGTGGTCATCTATCAGGGCTTGCTACAGCCCAGCGCATCTTACGTGCCGGCTATTTTTGGCCTCCACTCTTTAAGGACTGTGTGGAAGCGGTAAAACGCTGTCACCCGTGTCAAATTTTTACTCACAAGATGCGCGCACATCCAGCTCCCCTTTTTCCCGTTGTCACCGTCGGTCCCTTCACTAAGTGGGGTATTGATTTTACGACTTGTAATCCGCCTTCAGCGGCGAATCACAAGTACATTATCGTGGCTGTAGACTACTTCACGAAGTGGGCCGAGGCCATGCCTACTTATAAGAACGACAGTGACACGACAGCTTTGTTTCTTTTCAATCAGGTTATCTCAAGATTCGGTATCCCAAGAGAGATTGTCACTGACCATGGCAGTCATTTCCAAAATTAGCTAATGTCTGAATTGGCTCTTAAATTAGGATTCCGCCAGGAGCATTCGTCCCCTTACTATCCTCAGGCCAATGGACAGGTCGAGGCGGTCAATAAAACTCTTAAGACGATACTCCAACGAACAATCGATAAAAATCGGTCCAATTGGCACATTATGTTGTATCTGGCTCTTTGGGCATACAGAACCTCCGTCAAAATGGCTACTGGTTTTACTCCTTTTCAGTTGGTTTACGGGATGGAATCTATCTTTCCGGTCGAATGTGAAATTCCATCTTTGAAATTGGCTGTTGAGCTTCTTCCTGAGACTTCGAGTCTCGAGGAGCGCCTAGTTCACCTGGAACATCTCGATGAGCAGCGTCGAGATGCCGCCACGATGAATGAGGCCCATAAGAAAAGGGTCAAAACTCAGTATGATAAGTTTGTCTGTCCTCGTGTCTTTACTGAAGGTGACCTTGTCTTGGTCTATGACCAAGATAAGGACGCCTTGGGGGCAGGCAAATTCAAGCCTATGTGGTACGGTCCTTTCATTATCAAACGAGTCTTAGAAAAAGGATCGTATGAGTTAATTGATTTCGAAGGAAACAAGCTGGCGGAGCCCCGAAATGGGCTCTATTTAAAGAAGTATTTTGCTTAGTTTTACCAGGCAATAGCTTCTTTGTATTTTATGTATATTTGTACATATATTATCGAGGGTTTTCTGATATCAGCACTTTTTGGTCTGCCTTGGCAGGTGTTGATGGATGAGTTGGTTTATTTTGGGTTCGCCGATGGTGCTAGTCGGCACACTCGGAATCTTGCTTCCGCAGCTTGGGTACTTTATTACCCAACTGGTCAGTTGATGATATCGAGAGGCGTGTGTATTGGTCCTGCTTCAAACAATATGGCCGAGTATACAGCTGTCATCAATTTATTATCCGAGGAAATCTCTTATGGGATCGACTCGTTGGTAGTATATCTTGATTCTTAATTGATAGTGTCTCAGTTAAACAACATTTATCGGGTTAGAGATCCATTATTATATCGCCAATATTTAAGAGTGAGGCTGTTGCAAAGATCATTTGTTTACATTAATTATTTGCACATTCCAAGATCTCAAAATTGGTTAGCTGATTCTGTCGCTAATCAAGCATTAGATTGGCATATCAATCATTCATCATCATAAAATCATGCATCAAAAAGTCAAACTGTATATATATATATATATATATATATATATATATATATATATATATATATATATATCGCAAAGCGTCTCGAGTGTACATATGTGTGTTCAAAAATATACAAAAAAAGGACTCAAATGCCCATAATCATGTCAGGCATATCTAACGCCTCGGCTCTGGATGAGCAGCTAAATATGTAACTATAGCATTGGCCACGCGCCGAAAGACGCGAACCCAGTCACGTGGCATCCCAACCACATGAAGCTGCATATCTGGAGGAAGATCCTCTATCTCGGCCATCGGTACTTGGCAGCTCAGTCTTGCCAAGTGTCGCTGGACGTTGTTGAGGGTCCTTTCCGCATCCGCAGCCGCCTCTTCGGCTCCTCGGCCACGCCGTCCATGCCGCGGGAATCCATCTGGTCGCACGGGCCCAATGTCTGGAACATGATCATCATATTAGTCATTTGAATCTCATAAAAAAAAAAAATATTTTTCAAATTTATCATTATATTTGAAAAATCCAAAAAAATCATAAAAATCAAAAATCTTACCAATCTCGCCCCATGCTGCATCCGGTGGTAACACTAGATCAGGATCTCCTCGGAAATCCAGTCCGGCATAGGGGTAATCATCTATGGCGATGATTTGCTGCTCCCACCAGGTAAAGAAATCATCGTCGAATGCATTCTGAGGGACTTCCCCACCCCCCAGACGTTTCATCAAGTCAGCCCACCGGCCCATGCGTGGATCACGTGGACTACTGATGGAAACTGCTACCCTGGGGCGGAGTGCGGGAACCTTCTCGAAGAAGAATGTACATAAGATGGTTCCGAACCCAAAGTTCTTGGTCTGTCCCCTCCTGATAGAAGTGAGTTGTTCCTTCATGTTGGCAAGGAGAGGAGTGCACCAGTCAAACACTGTAGTGAGACAGTCCACTGCTACGCTCATGTTTACCCGTGACGCCTGATGTAGTGAGGATGATCCATTCACTCGACCTATGGTGAACAAGATTATCCTGAGTGACAAACTCGCCACATGTGGAATAGAAATCTGACTCCCGACCTTCCGATGACCCGGGCAGTAAATCTGTACATAGTCATCCACACTGAGGCTATTCCGTGTCCTGCCCCGGGAGTGCACTACCTCTCCCCTTCGGGAAAGGCCCGTGATAAAATATATATCTTCCACTTCTACCCTGAGTGGCATCTGATCAATGATGAATGCTTCCTCATCGACATCCCAATAATCAATGAGTCTCTCGAGCAAATGCGTGTTGGCTTTCATGTTTGGCAATTTGAAGAATTTTAGCAACCCGCATCCCCGTAGGGCATCTAATGCCTCATCATTTTCCATAACTTCATTATCTACAGCTGAGTGCTCTCTTTCACGCCATGTGAGAGTCATCCTGGAAGAAAAAAATCATTTTCATCCGTTAGTTTTGTGTATAAAATTAGTTTGTTGCGCACACGCGGGTTCCCTTGTATACAGTTGCGTGTAGGGCCTTCGTATACGCGGGTTCTATACAGCCAACCCGCGTGTACGCCGCAGAGCAATTTTTTGCAAAAATCTAACAGTGAAACATCAATTAAAATTCCTAAAAACTATCACAATTAATTGCAAGACAAGTTTAGTGCTTACCTGGAAGTTTTCGGCAAGTTTGGACGGTTGAATAAGTCACAGGGAATTTTTCTCCTTTTGCTCCACAATTTTTGCTCTCCAAGTCAAATGGTGAAAATGGTAAGTCCAAAATTTCTTTTTATAAGTTTTGAAAATGCAAAATTTTTTCAAAATTTTATTTTATTTGGTTTCATGTCACTTTTAACTTGGGAGCTTGGAATGTCGAGATTGGGTTGTTTTTCAGGACATTTTGGACATTTTTCGACGGTTCGAGACAGTTCCATGACTGCTGACCCATCATGGCAGGTATCGTGTTCTCACTGGCATATACGTTAGGGACACCATTTTTCCGTTGCATTATGCATACTAGCCTCCATTTGACCGATACATCTGCCATAGGGTCGATCCCATCGTGTTATGGTTCATTAGCCATTTTCACTCGCCGATTCTTTAAATCATGACACGATGGTAGAGCCATCCTTTACATGGGCATCCTAGTTAGCACCTCACTGACATTTGTTGCCCATGCTGCTTCGTTTTGAGTAGGCTCGGGAGTCCTCTGTAGTCCCGCCATGACTTATGCGTTGAAGACTCATTCCTCTTTGCTTCTTCGCTTCGTTCTGGCCTTATACCCTAGAGGCTCCTATGAGTGTCGAGTTGTACTTTTGCATTGCATGTTGACCATTTGCACCTTTTGGCCTAGAGCCGGCTTCACTTGGACTCGTGTTTAAGCCAACTTTTGACCATGACGTCTGCAAAATCAACCTTGCATACCTTTGACTTCTGCAGCTTGACATACCCAGATCCGTGGAAGGAACATACCTCTGAGTGTCACTGACCGATTTTCACCTCCCTGCATTGAGCATAGGAACGTTCCTTTTCCCAGGAACTAGATCATCTGTTTCACCGACACTCGTTCTTTCCACTGTACCATAGCATTCTTTTATTTTTTTTCCGGCTTATCAGAAAAAGACAAAAAAAAATTAAATACTCCAAAAAAGAGCGGGAACAGGGACATTATTTCCATTTATTGTTGGCAGCTAGAGTCAGTCATGTCGCCCTTGAACAAAGCACTCAAAGCAAAGTCTCCTCCGCATGGGTGGGATTTAGTTTGACTTAGGTATGCCATAACCTTGTTTTTGAGTCAATTCCCCGATTGGTTATCTCTTCCAATCATATGGAGGGTTCGTTCGTGCCTCCTGCATGACGAACTTATACAGATTCATCATATGCTGCCACATAGTCACATTGAGTCGTGCTTTTGTTCAAGGGAAGTTAGCCTGAGTCGGCCTTTCTGCGGTGTCTCTTGACTCATTTTTCAGTCGGCCATCCCTGGTTGTCAGTGTCATGTCTATCATCACATCAGTTATATTGGTCCTTTACTCGTGCCGGTTTGAGAAGGTCCCCATTGACTTCTTGCTGGCGGGTCTTGTCCTTATCGACGACGACACCTTGCTCTGAGGACAGGCCTAGAGCCGCACCCTGGCCCTATTTCCATTATTGATAGGTCACCTTGTGCTCAGCATCGATCAGTATCATGGGTCTTTGACTGAGTGGTTTCCCTTGTGTTCGACGTCAGCATACATTATCACACATTGGGATTCGTGCAGTACCTTGGTTTCCATTTGACCCTATTGGTGGATACCTCGCCTCTATGTCAGCTTTCATTATTGGTTGGTTCAGAGGGTTTCTGCCGTGCGCTAGCCACATCTTGTGTACGCCGGAAACGTACTTCGGTTGGGTTACTACATCTTTTTCGTCCGATTCCTTCCACATTATTGGCCTACGGGTTACACTCACGCTAGATTGATGGAGGATGCCTTAATGCCTTCCTTCTAGCGGATCTTTCCCTATCGACTCCGACTCATTGCTCTGGGGCAAAGATCTAGAGTCCATTTGGCAGTACCTTGGGGTTTGCAGTCATTAGTGGCAGATCCTTCACTATCGACAGTGGGAAACCATCATTGTCTCCTGATCCATAGATTCTTACAGGTGTTCGACTTCAGCTCATCTATTCACACTTGTTAGATTGTACTGGGTACCTTGACGCTCATTATCATTATCGGTGAGTAGTCTCGCGTTTGTTAACGGTATACATCAATGACCGGTAATCAAACGATTTCTCACATGGTCGACTTCAGATCATTTATTCCCATGGTGTAGAAATGTACCACGGCGGTCGGTGAAGACCTCAGGTTGTATCAGCATTCATTGGTTCACTTGACAGTTCCTCCTGTTGCTGCTAGTTGATACCACTCCACCTTATATGTTGCAGTCAGTCATGGCGACATTCTATATGCTGGCACCTGAGTTTGCAGTGTAGTACCATCCTATTCCATCATGTTCATTTGGTACCTTTTGGGATCAGTCTTTGATATCAGTGATCCGTTGCATCTTTCAGCATCATTGACAGTTTTATATGTGATATTCAGACATGTACTTACTCATTATGATCAGATGATCCATTATGTATCTTCCAGTCATTCATACTTGTATACTTAGTGGATCCGCTTGTACTTGATATGTGGACATGCTTTACTTTTCCTGAGCATGGGTATGCCCACCTCAGACAATGTTTCTTTCTGATCTCCTTTCGGTGGCTTGGCAGGCTGAATTCTGGTGCAGTCCTCCTCGGTTTTTCGACAGAGTTCCTTTCCATGTACTTACATAATATATTTCGGCCATCATGTTCCCCTTCTGACCTTATACATTAGGGGGCATCTGTTATAGCTCCAAATCTCACTCTTATGGTTTGTGATGCTGCACTCATGGCCTAGGGCAACCCCTCCTTCCAGACCTGGTCCAAAAATTTAAAAAACAGTGTTTTATTCCCTATACGCGACATTGCCATGAGTTAAACGCGTGTACATGCGGGTCTGTGTATACCCAACCCGCGTGTATGTATTAAAACACTTAAAAATATATATATATATATATATAATTCCTTATTTTCAGGCGGTGATCGCGGGTTTTACCTGCTGGATCACCTGTTAGTGCCCGTGGCCCAACTGTTCCCAACCAACTCCTAACTAAAAAACTACTTTGGAGATGGTATAAAAAGACATCAAAGGGAAGGCCAAAGGGAGAGAGAAATGAAAGCAAGATTATTATGCTGAGATTTTCCCCTTAGACCAGGTCTGAAGTCCTTGGTGCTTTCTGCACTTCCCCCATTTTGCATAGGAAACCCTTGTTTCCATGTGTATTGGTGATCATTCATCCTTGATATCATCATTGAGTAAGACTTGGAAGGAGCTCTTGTTGGAGGCTTGAGGCTGGAACGAATCCGGGAGGAAGCTTTGCTTGGAGCCTGCTGAAGGTGTTCAGGTGATATCTTTCCGTTATATGTACTTTATTTGCCTTTATATATAAAGAAACACGTCTTTGTTCCCGAAACAATCTTTCTTTGTGCTTATGAGATTCTTGTTTTGAATTCTTATGCAAGTAGTTACTTAAAGATTTTTATAACTAACTTTATAGCATAAAGATGGTTTATACATAAGTATTTGTACATGTACTGTTGTGTTCTTTGATTTGTTTTTCTTGCAGGTCAAAGGAAGAAGAAGGGAACTCCAAGAAGGGTTTGGACCCTAAAGGCCTTCTCGAACGTAGGACCTTAGGTACGTACCCTTAACATTAGAATTTGCTTAAAAGTAAAAATGATGGCTGTGTGTGTGTTTCTTTGAATAAGAAATTTTCAGTCTGGTAGAGTCTTAGCCCAAAGGACCCTAGGGGTACTTTCCCTTCAACCACTCATCATTCCCCATTTTGTACAAGTTCCCTGTGATGACGGAAAAGTAAGCCGCGTGCACCATTAGTTCCTTCTTTTGTTGGACGGAGTATTCCTTTTGCGAAGTCCCTATTGTCAGAAAGTGGATTATATATTCAAAGTTTCCATCCGCGACACGCACAAAAAAATGTTGTGCATCAAGTAATCCTTTCTCCAAACTAGTAGGTTCCTCGCCCATCTCAATACGCGATAAGTGACACGGTCCTGTGTTTAGGCGTCCAGGCTTTACCACGACTTCAAAGTCATACTCTTGGAACAATAAGAGCCACCTACATATGCGCCCCCCCAACATAGGCTTATTGACCAAGTATTTTAGTTTGGAATGGTCTGTATACATATTAAAATGTCCTCCTAGAAAATAGTGCTAGTATTTTTGGAGCGCGTGCACCATAGCCAACCCCTCGTGTTTGGTTGTGGAATAGCTTTTTCGGCTTTCGACAACTTGCGACTTGCAAACGCAATAGGGTCGTCCAAGCCCTCTCCGCCTTCTTGTGTGAGAACCACTCCCAGAGCTATACACAACGCATCCACATGGACATGAAACTCCACATCCCATTTCGGGAAGACCGGGATTGGGGCGGAGGCTAATTTCTCTTTTAGTACATCTAGGATTTTCATGCAATCATAATTCTTGCAAAACGTGACATCCTTTTTCAATATTTCCTCCATTGGCATGGTGATCTGGGCATAGATTTTGATGAACTTCCTATAGTACCCCATATGTCCCAAGGTAGCACGCAACTGTTTAACACTTCGCGGTGCTTCCAAATTCAGAATTACTGCAATCTTCGCGGGGTCTACCATTAGTCCCTATTTGCAGACCACATGTCCCAACAGGTTCCCAAAGGGAATGAGGAACGTACACTTTTTGAGGTTTAGTGCAATTTGGTGTCGTTGGCAAGTATCCAGCATCAAGCGTAAGCTTGCTACATGGTGCTTAACCAATCCAAATACAATCCAATCATCCAGATAGACCTCCAGGAATTTTTGGATATACTCTTTGAGTGCTGCAACAACTATGCGTGAAAAGATGACCAATGCATTCTTTAACCCAAATGGAAAAATGGTGTATTGAAAGCAGCCCCACTCAATCGCGAAGGTGGTATTGCTCATATCTTCTGGCGCGATTTTGATCTGGTGGTACCCTGAGAACCCATCAATAAACGAATATGCTTCTTGCCCGCCGACATTTTCCAATACTTCATCTGTGAATGGAGTTAGGAATAGGTCGTGCACATAGGCGTCGTTCAATTTCCTAAGGTCCACGCATATTCTTATCTCACACTTTTGCTTCTTCTCTTGTACTACCATAGGGCTTACCCAATTAGAGTCTTCCACTAGCTTAATGATTCCAGCTGTGAGCATTTTGTCTAGTTCTACACGGATCTTTTCCTTATACTTTGGATTCAAGCGGTAAGGCCTTCGCATAACTAGCTTCGCGTCAAGTTTTAGGGTGATCTTCATCATCCCTAAATCGCCAACGATCCCCTTTAAGTCCGTGATCTTGGTTGGAAATAAGTCTTGGTACTCACGGAGTAACTCAATGACCTTATCCACCATGGCATCATCCCAATAGTTTCCAAGCGTTGCATACTTTGGTTCGGCCTCCATACCAATGTTCACCTGCTTCATTTTTACCAGCATGGTTACATCAGGGTCTTCAATCAATGGTCCTTGAACCTCGTGATAGCCCTCAGTTTCTGGGATGTTAAATTTTCATGGATCTTCATCGTCTTCTTCAATGTTTACATTGTAACACTCCAGCACGCAGCTCAGCTAGATCGCCCATTCAAGCTGCAGCACTTCCATTGGTTCCCAGGGTATTTTAAAGGTAGCGGCTTTTACAGCTTGTAGTGCATCATCAACAATATCCCACCACCGATCCTCAAACGTGAAGGTTAACAGGAATCCTTAGCGCAAGATATCCCATTCATTCGTGCCATGGCAGAGCTCTATTTCTATATACCAATTCATGGGTATAATATCTAGGGTAGGACAGAACAGGTGCACCCACTCAGGTCATGGCTCTTCCCCATAGACCTTTTTCCATTTTGCAAGGTGTGCACATGGATCATCCCATCTGTCATATTTGTCATTCAATCGCATCTAAGACTTCCCAAACCGCATGCATATCATATTTCTGCATTCATGCCAGTCCTCAAAACTTCTTTTGTGTGTACCCCACCATCTTGCGGTTGTAGCACGCAGTACCCATTTTAGAGCGTCGAAACACTATTGTTCAGGTACTTCTATTTCAAATTTGTTCAGGAAGTCATCCACCTCGCTTAGCCCATCATATGTAGGTAGATCTCTTACCTATCTCCTCGTCAAGATCTGATGTGTAGGAGATTTTTCTCTCCCAAGAGATTCGACCATCCGCAGTTGGATTTACCTAGTCTTGCTCCCATGCGTTTATCTTGTAGATACTGTCCAGATCGTCATCATTGTCATTGTCACGCACTGGTTCTGTGTAACGCTATCCTTCCGTAGGGTCTAAAGGTACCACTAGGTGTAGTGAATTTTTTCAAAAATAATCTTGTGCTTCTGTAGATTTATCACTCCATTCATGTCAGTGGCCCAATCTATTCCCAGTAGTGCAGGATAAGGATTGTTGTCATTAACAATCTCTATCACTTCGAAATATACTAGCGCGCTCGCTCCTTCGATATCTACTATGATTCCCTGCAATCTCCCCATAGGTAGGATCTTTTGTTGGTTTACCATTCGCAGTTGGATAGGAGACCATTTCAACACAGGCTTGCCCATGCTTTCCCATGTCTGCTTTGGCAGGACATTCATGTCCGATCCTAGATCCAGAATCAATTGATCCATCTCATATTTCGCGATCTGCGCGGTCAATCTCATCTCCCTTCCTATTCGCGTTGTGTGCTTCCCGAGCTTCCGGACTATGCATGGTTCTCCTGGCATGGTCCCAGCACATCTAGCTAGGAGTTCTTGCAGCCCCCTCATAGCCTCGCTATCATGAAATAGCTTCATGCATGTCTCCAAGAATGTAGTGAACAACGATGGGTCCATTTCTAGCTCCAATCTGTCTTTACTTCCTGAAGTGGACACATTCGCTAAGCTCTTCTTAGCTTCCATGAGTGTCTCCCTAGTGTGCTCCAAATCAAATTCTGGTTCCTTTGTTGGAGCCTTGCAAACCCAAGTACTTTCTTTGGGCTACTTGCCTTTGTTGTCCCCTGTCGTAATACAACTTCGGAGCAAGATATTTACATTAGGGTCTGCGTCACGCGGTTCAGACCTCATCATTTGTAGGCTCTGAGTCAGGGGAGGTTGGAGTGCTCCTTCATTACGCAACGTCACTATTAGTGTGCGACAATCCTCCGTCTCATGATCAAACTGTGTACAATATAAGCATGATGTTCTCATTGGATTTTTACAATTGCGGGCATAATGCCCTGGTCCTCCGCAATTGTAACATATCAGTTGTTTCTGATCTCTTCCTGGCCCCATTCCACCTCGGCCTTGTCCATGCCCCTAAAATCCAGTGACGTCATTCCTACATTTTATCGAGGGCTCACGTTTCGACCTAAACTCTGTAGGTAGGAGTCTGATCCATCATCAGTTCATAACTTCTACAGGTTCGCTCATCATGTCCTACTGATCTATAGAAATTACAGAACAATTGCTAGGAATTCTGCGTATAATTCTGTAATAGATGGCAGTTATCTGTAGCATGTTTCCCTCGTATCTAACAAATCATGCACCACAATGCACGCGTTGCGCTTGGTCCTACTTGTGCCTCCAATCTCAATGGCATTGGTCCTCCTCCCGCAAGGTAATTCACGAACACCAGGCAGTGGACCTTGTCGTGCCCCTAACCCTTGCACTTTATGCACCATACCTTGTTGCGCACTTCTGGATGAGCCGTCCTATCTTGTTTCAAACTATGCATCTCAAGACGCAATTTTTTCAACTATGCGTGAATCTGTTGGACTCCCAAGTTAGGATCTTGTATCGAAGTCTCATGAAATCTCATTGCGACCTCCAAAGCCTCAGCCTGAGTGGTTAGCCTTTGTTCTAACAACGTGTTTCATAGATGTGGTGTTAACAAGGCTACAAACCATTCATGGTGTTGCCCATCTATTAAGGTCATGTTCACTTCGTGAATTGTGCACTTCACTCTTTGATCCAACTCCCATAGGGTTTCGCTTGGTAGCATTGAGATTTCCTTGAATCCAATGATCGACTGTGCCTCCAACTTTGGCCTACTAAATTCTTTGTTTAGCACAGTCTAGATATCTGCTATCCCCACATTTGGATTGTCATTGGAATGCTTAATGTACCAAGTCAGCGCGCGATCCTGTAGAGCGTTGACCAACGTTGCCTTCCTTATATTGTCGTCCATGACACCTTGTGCTTCCCATACAGCTTTTATCACGAACCAAAACTGTTCCAGATCTTCATTCCCTACTCCCTTGAATACTGGTAGCTTTATCGCGCTGCCATACTGCTTCATGGTGGTGGCGGAGGTGGTATGGGTGAAGTCGGGGGTGAAGATGGTGAAATTGGTGGTGGTGTGGGTGGGGGTGGAATGCGTTGAATTCTCTGCCTTATTATATTGATCGCACTTCTTGGCGAAACCTTCATGAGCTCTTCTTCGCCCCCTCACAGAGGTGATATCAAGGGGCTAGTTTCTAGTTCTGTGCTACCTTCATTTCTATAGATTCTCCCACTCTGCGTAGCCCCAAACATCAATTTATTCACATAACCTGCTTTTAACACAGTATCATTTTAATCCAAGTGTTCAAAGATTTAACGTACTTAGCTCGCGGTCCCTTTAGGAAGCGTCGTTCTACTGAAGTATCTACCGCGAATTTAGTGATGAATCCTCCTATGATTCGATCCAGCCTATGATCGACAGTGCATGTGATCTTATCCTCTAATGCTTCCAGTGTCACCAATTCTGGGGTCCACACAATAGGTTTGTCGAGTTTACACCATCCTTGGTTGTCTGCTAGCCTTGCGATCCACTCGTACAACTCAGTAGGGAAGGATGCAAAGAAAATTTAGTGGATTTCCATATATAAGCAGCAATATAACCACTCTTCCTTTGATAATTGTGGATTCCTGTTTTCCTGTGCCACGAACTTGTGAATCTTTCTATCAAACAACTTTTCAATTCCTTTCTTTGTCGGATTCTAGTGATACGACATCAGACATCTCTATGCAGATCCCGGTCTCAACAATGGAACCATTTGTTGTCTTGTTGGGGCCTGACCCAAGTTCGGAGTTAATTAGCCAAACAAATCCTGGTACTACTGGCCCTTTCGGCAACAATCTGCAGAGTGCAGACTGAGGTCTCACCCGAAGTAGTATGGGAGGGTGCTAGAACCAAGTTTCCACACCCTGGAGATGTCTGATGAATTTGACTGGTCCTTTGTCTGTTCCTGCACCTAGGTGGCTTCGAACACCTTCCGTGCCTCGCGGCTCGATACCCTGCCCTCGCGTAGCCCTAACTAGGAGCTATGACGCACTCTACGTTATTACCTGAGGTCTTATTTATCCTTCAGTGTTAGTTAAGCACCTTTGCCTACCTAAATGTCTTAAGTTATATTTAAAAATACAAAACATTCATATAGGTGTGCACAGTTAATAAACAATATATTTGAAAATTATATCAATCATGCATTAACCCAAGAACATATACATGGAATTATAGCAAAACTTCTCTTTATTGATTCTCCAACTGTTACAGACTTGATCTGACCTGTGCACTCAGCTGCAGGGGTCTGCGTACTCAGTTGCAGAGCCTTCTCCTACTCTACAACCCAAAAACACACTCTACACTTTGACTCAACCACTTAAACTTCTCATTCTTTCATTATTCATTAATTTTCTTTTACACTTAGAGCCTCGCTCTATTTATACAATCCCATGGTCTGCGGACCATGGGTAGGTCTATCCAGCCGAAATTACATTACAAAACTAGGGCGGAAAACCTTGTGACTCTAACATACTTTCGTGCCCTGCGCCTGCAATTCACAGAGCTTTACAACAAGATTTGGTCAAGACTTGGGCTTTAAGCCCCAAAACATGCCTTGGGGGGATTCCATGCCCAACAGAGCTGAGGAGGGTGAAGGAGAAGCCAGCAGAAAAGAAACTCATATAGTAGCCACCGGTCTAGGGGACCCCGTAGTAGAAGGAAACCCTGAAGATGAAAACTTGAGAGATGCCAATCAACCAACTGATACTCCCTTTTCAAAGTCCCGTCTGGATGAGGCCTACCAAGGAGAAGACCTCGAGAATTATAATTTTTCAGGAGATATCAGTGCATTGGGATCTCCTGAAAACAAAATACATAATAACAATGAGTTAGAATGAGAAATTCCACTAGAGGACATAGTTCCAATTGGGAACATCCCCGATGATGACAGAGTACAACCTATACAGGAAATAGAAGATAATGCAACTAACCCACTGTCAGATGAAGGCCCTAGAGTAGAGAATTCCTACAGAGCTAGGCTTAGAAATATTCTCAGGAAGTATAGAAAACAGAAGCAAGTAATTAGGTAGTTGAAACATTGGTTAAAAGAGGCAACCAGAACTAAGAAATTGAAAGTGGAAATGGAAACTCCAGGAATGTAAACAGAACAATGTTCTGGGAAGGATGGTGATGCAGGAGCATTCAACTCAAGGAAAATCATTGTATTTTAGTAGACATAGGGGGTCATGTGTTTTCAAGGAAGTTGGTTCCTAAGAGTGAATTAAATATAATTATTAATGTTTTGAGTGATTTTAACGAGAGAAGCTATAGAATAGGGAATTGATTGAATATTGTGAGGCATATTTGTAAATTTTCTCGAATGTAGGAGAACATGAGAGAATTAGGATAGTTGAGAGATTGAGGGATTGAGAATTGATTGTAAAACTCAGATTAGGAGTCAGATCATGAATTTATGGATTAGAGAGGAGTTTTAGGAATAAGGAAGAGATTTAGGAATTTTGTTAAGGAATTTATGGATCTAAACTAGAATTGGTTTTAGAATCCCTTTGTATAAATGTAAACCTAAAAGGAAAAGATAGAGGGTTAGAAAGTTAGAAGCTAGATAGATAGGTGTGACAGGTTTGATTGTAAGCCTACAGGAAGAGTGTGCAATAGAGGCCACTAACATTGAAGATCAGGCCAAAGAGAGTCTTTTATGTAAATATATGGTTATTAATACAAACAACTCAATTCTGAGTTCGAATGTGTATTTCGAGTGTTGAATGATGAGTGATGACTGAGTTGGAATTCAGTATAAATATTCATGCAGGCAGAGTCGAGGCAAATACACAGAGGAGGAGAAGAGATAGAGGATATTAATGGGCGTTGAACGATTGCAGAACCAAAGTAATGGTTGAATCATTCGTGAGTGAAGAACTGATAGAGTTAAGCTAGGAGGAGTGCTCAGCGGAATAACAAGTATGATAAACCTTTGAAGAAAACCCAAAACCCCAAAAGAACATTGAAGAAAGGCAGATTTATAAAACCACAAGTGGATATCGGGTGGAAGAAAGGCCATAAGTGGTAATTTCCCCATTGGCTCCGATTCCATACACCATTTGACACATAGCACTCGGAGGAGAGAGAAAACCACTTTATTGGGCGGTTATCCTCCATGCTTGTGTCTCACCCGAATTTGTTGTCAGCCATCAGATCCGCTAAGTGCAGATCTACGGTGGAAGATCATTGGGTGACTTTTGGATCGGGAAAGGAGATTGACCATTGGATCAGAACCAGATCAACGGTCATGATCTAATCGCAAATCAGAGATCGCAAGGGCAAGCGACAGTGGACAATAGAAATGCGATGTTGCGATGGGCCGATACGTCGATCGCCGATGAAGCGCTGATCGGAGGTATCAGGCATCGGCGATAGCGATGAGGAGATGAGCCGATAAGTGATAAGCGATTGCGATAAAGGGCAGACCCGAAGGAGTTATAGATGCGGGTGGAATCTATTTGAGATCCGGCCTTGGCTTTCGGTCGGGTTTCCACGTATTCCTGTGTATTGTGATAAAGGGTTGTTGTTCGGGTTTTTATTACAAAAGCGCAGTTAACGCTTTCGATAGAAGTGATGAAGTGATGAAGGGAGTAGACCCGAGAAGGTTATAAGCACAGTTATATAATATTGGAATCTGATATTGCATTATCGCATATCAGATGCGACAGAGAATGTGTTAACGAAACCCCACGGAGGAGCGATTAGCGATAGTGATAAAGGGACATCTCGAGAACTGTGCAAAGGCTAAGGAATAAGCAGAAAAGGTATGTTACACATGGGTTATGTGATTTCTATTATAAAAGAATTATAATAGAATTAAAGTGATATGAAGGGTTGGTGGTTTAAGTCATATATAACCAATGTTAAAGAGTGGGGAGAATTATACATGCGGGCATAAAGTTAATGAAGGTTTAGAAGGGTGAATGAGTCCCGATATTAACCTTAATGAAGGTTATGAGGAGTTTTAAAGTTCCGATAGTAATGAAAGGATGGATTAAAGGTTAGACTTTGTTAGTCTATAAATCATTTCGGACAGTTAGATAAAGGGGCCTAAACCATTGATGGTTGAAGATTTGACTCCTTAGAGAGTTAAAATTCCTGGGACAAACAGCTATATGCATAGACATATGCATACTGTGGGTAAAGCAAGGGTAACCCTGCGTCAGATGGTGAGACTCAGACAAAGTTTCTTGTGTTGAATTGAGGCTTCTATGATCCATAACATTTATAAGAAGATTTTCAGCGTAAATCACATGTAGAAAACCTTTATTGACACCTTTTGAACCAACTAGCGTGGTTCATCGTCCTGATAATGAACCACACTAGTTGGTTCGAAACGCGTCGACAAAGGTTTTATACATGTGATTTACACTGAAACTCTTCCTATAAAATTTCCTTGTGGTCTGTCCAAAAGAAACCTAGACTGAGCCAGCTATGATAGAAGCCACTGCCCTGTAAACTGAGGACCCATGTATCTTTTCACAGGGAACTGAAACGAACCACCCCACTGTGAATACTGATGTCCAAACAGATGTTGAAGAAGATGTTCGAGTTGATTGTATAATTCAAGAAGCAGCTGAAGCTGCTATGCAAACTGACCCTACAGAGACCCAGGATGGAGAGGCCCAAATAGATGAAACACCCCTTTACACCCCCTTGGTAAGAGAGGTCATCATCAGAAAATTGCAGAATGAGCTACTGATGGTTCAACAGGAACTGGCTCAGCACAAGGAAAAGGTGGTCCCTCTACATGAACATCAAGGGTTAAGGAAGAAGTTTGAAGCACTTACCAGGACTGAAGATGAGACCTTTGCTTAGTATAAGGCTGAGCAAAATAAGGTTGAAAGATTAGAGGGTCAATTTCAAAAAGCTAGAGAGCAAATGGAGACTGTCTACTCTCTTTATTCAGACACCCTACCTTGTCGAGCTCGCGCCACGAATTATGCTTTATTTCTTGTGGAAAGATACCTCATGTTAAAAGTTAAGGTTGTTAAGACTGGTAAACTAGAAGAGATCAAAACCACTCCCGACTTTATAAAATGATTCAGAGAGCATGATGAGAAGGTTCAGCGCCTCCTTTGTGAACTCTATATGCATAATTTTTTGTTGGCATTATGTTTCAAGTGTTGTCCTTGATGGCAACTCACTCAGAGGTTGGTACAGGTGCTCAGAGGTTGGTACAGGTGATGGCAACTTGATCAGAGGACAGATCTCAGTACAGCAGGACAAGAAAGAGATATACGCAGGTTCAGCAAGGAGAATCCGCGTGTACACGCAGGTTGGCTTCAGTAAAAGCGCGTACATGTGAAAAGTACCTTTGGTCCGTGGTAGTTAGACCTTGGAAGTTGTGCCTATGGTTTTGGACCATAATGTCTCGACGGACGTGTTGATCCCTAGTTTCGAGGTTGATGGTATTGTGTTTCTATGGTTTTGGCTCTTGGTATTGAACAAGGCCTAAGGCTATATAAGGATAAGATCACTAGGCAAAGGAGTATGGATTGTGAGTGTCTGACGCAGTGAGAGGATCTGGTATTGCTGGTTATCTGTTCGGGACGCTTGGTAAGGGTCGGATCTGACAGCGAAGGCAGAAGTAATCATTTCTAGATCTGCACGCGGGTTGCCTTTGGAGAAAGCGCGTATACACGCGGTTTTGGTACAGTGAAGTAGCGTATGCATGATAAGGGTTAATATTTCAGGTTGCTGCTGATTCTGGTGGTTGTTACAGAGTTCTGGATTCTGGTTTGGGTTCTGTGTTCTTGATGACAGGGTTTCAGTGATTCGGTATTGGGTTGTTTAATGAATTATGATGCAAGTATAAGTTGATGATTGTATTGCGGTAATGTTTGCTTTGTATTCTTGGATCCAGTCTGAAAATTGATGAAACGTGGTCCCTGAAGGTTGTAGGGTCAGCACCTATGTACTAGTAAATGGATCAGCTAGTACAAGAGCTGAGGGGGTTGTAACTCCCTTCCAGAAGTAGTTGGAAAACGAGAGAGGGTTGTAGCCCTCTGCAGGTTGTAGCCTGCGTACTGGTAAAGGACTGCACCAGTACATTGTAAAAGAAGTTTCTCATTAAAGAAGAAAGAGACGAATTGCAGCAGGTGGTTTTCACCCACATTGGGTTTCCACCTTATATCATGGTGTTCATGTGTGTGGCTCTTGTGTGATGTTCTGTTCTGTTATACTGCGCCTGTTTACTGTTAAATTGCTTAATAATGTTCTGATGCATTTACTGAAGATTAAGCTAACTGAATTATAAGATCTCTGGGTATACGCTAGTTGCATTAGACACAGTCGCGTGTACACGCAGGTTCACTTATCTGAAGTCATGTATATGTTTCTGAGTATGAAATTGAAAAGTTTTATCTGATCTGATAATACTGATTCACCCCCCCCCCTCTCAGTATTATTTCCAACATTTTTTTTTTGAAGATGACAGGGACAGCCACCCTGGCCCTTTTATAGGAGACATCCAATTTCAGGAATTCCTCTCATTTGCTGCCAATCAGCTAAAATGGGCCAAGTCTCACAACACTTTCAAAAGACGTGAGTATGGCATTGACCTATGGGTCATAGGAGAGCCTACACAACCATTACTCCTATCGGTCAAGCATAAATAGTTTATGAAGTGAGACGGTGTTGTAGGAAAATTGGGGCCACTCCATACTGATATTATCTAGGCCAAAAAGGAATTCTTCCAGGACATTAATGAAGAATTCTTGTCTGCACCAAGGTAGAGGCGGGAAGTCTCCAGTAACACTGTGAGGGGCTAAGAGCCATTTGGGCATCGAAACTTCCAAGCTGCCTCTTCTCATTTTTATAAATATAGTAATATGATTTTAACAATGGGGCTAGATTGGATAGGATGTCGTTACAGAACCCCAATCATATGGTATCCTCCTTATCAATACCGCAATGACTATAACTTGAAGGATCATGAGGTAACCTAGGCTTTCACTGTCCTTAAGCAGAAGAATGGTTTTAGGAATTACAAGGAGGAAGTATATCTTGCTTCTTCTCTAACTCAGTTGCATTTAAACTATTCGCTTGCATGAGGATGTGCAACAAGGTAAGCTGGGGAGTATGTTGGGACAGGAAAAAGGTATGATTTCTCTTCGTAAAATGCTTCATTTATCATTCATCCTTATATGTTTATCTCAGTTTATAGATTAAAATGTGGAAAATGTTAGCTAAAGTTGGATGAAACTATTTGGAGATATAATAGGCAAATCTAGTACAAGAAACTAATTCTTTTCTATCTTTGTGTGCAAAGATGCGGACTGGGAAAAAGTCGTTCAGTTGACAGAACATCACGAGGCCATAAAAGGGAAAAGCGACAACGTCTTGGGTAGAAAAGGAAGCGGGAGATCATCTCGAACAATGCTATTTTATCACATGATCAGATTATATATTGAAAAATCCTCGGGATCCCCTGATACTAAGGATTCTCTTTTATCTAGTTACTCTTTTATGTTATATATAGGGTCGTAAGGAAATTAGATACAGTTTAGACTTCGATAATTTGTAATTATTCTTTTTTGAAACATATACGTCGTTATATCAGTGACTCTGTCAGTTGTTACTTGCAATTAATGAAAGAAGGTTGTGTTTGATACATCTTCGTATTCTGAGTTCTTATTAAGCAGAGGCTTCTACCGACTCCAGGCCCAGTCACAAGAAGTTCTACTGCTCCTTTTTGTTATAGTTTTTATATTTAGTCTTTGCCATTGATTTAATGTTCAATTATTTCATTTATCGTAAAGGTTTGTGATATTGATTCATACTATTGTTCAATTAGATTCGATTGAAGTCGTGTGACATACTTAAGTAGCGCTTTGATTGGAATGAACGAATTAGTGTTGATAGCATATTGATGTTCAATTGAATAGATGTTATCCTAGATCTTGGAGATGAAACTGATTAACTTATACGGATTACAATATAGATCGTTTTCTATTTAGGAATCCTTTATTGCTATTTGTTGTTCAATTACCAATTGTTGTTCAATTACCGATTGCTGTTCAATTACCAATTGTTGTTTAGTTACCGATTGTTGTTTAATTATTGTTGATGTTCAATTCAGAATTGCAAGTTGATTTGGGTTGTTATAGATTAACAATGTTGTTCAATAGTTATAGTTTCTTTACTTGATTGAGTACGATTAGCCTTAAGTTTATTTGAACAATTCCAAGTGTAATTCTTATTTTCATTCAGTTTCAATTGATTTCGAAACAAGTTGCATAGAATTGCAGAGTGTGTTGAGATTATTTCTTCCATAGATAGTTCTTTTCAGAATTATGTGAATTGAATTGAAGAATTAGCCATTAATGATTGCAACGATTCATCATGATATAACCTCTAGATTCACTACATATACTGTGCTGGCACTCTTGAGATAAGAAGACTTACCTTGGGTTGACAACTAATGTAGGGATTAAGATTACCTGTAAAAAGACATCTTAGTGAGCCAACACCAGCCTTGGAAAAAAATTGTTTTCACTCCTTTAACATGATTTCAACCCAGAGCACCAATTTCCTCCTATGAACATGCTATGTTTCTAATGCAGGTTTCCAAACCTCCATATGGTCTTCAATCCATAAGGTTTTACTCCATATTTATATTCAAATTGTTGCTCAATGCAAAGTAAGGATGATCCATATCAATACATTCACAAGATTGATTCCCTACAACCAAAATCCATAAACATAATGCAAAGGATACAATATCTATCCAAATCATATTAGTAATTTAAAACTAAATCTACTTAGGACCCATGACACCTAAACACAAAGACTTGATTCATATTAACCATAATTATTTCACTTGTTGAAAATATCAAAACCCTTCTACAGGAAATTCCTGTAGTTGTCTACTATCAAGAAATCCCATTAGAAGAACTGCACAAATGAAACTCTTTACATATAGCTAAACACACATAAATTTACTCATAGACATGCATAACTAGATATAGATTTAATGTACACATAGATTTCCTTCCATCATAATTATTACATAAAATCAATGACCTGATCATGTCGAAAGGGCATGCTCTTCATTGGCCCTTTCTCCAATCTAACACACCCTCTCGATGCCCTTAGGCTTACTTATTTAAACCATATTATTTTGAAAATGTAAATGGTTTAGGTCCACAAAATATCAACTCATCAATATCTAGGCTTTAGATCCACAAAATCCTCAAAAGATCTCTTTAATATCACAAATCTCGAGATCTACTCAATAAAATTAGATGTAATTACATATGAATTATTCCTATACAATCCTTCTTGGATTAATAAGAACATAGGAAATTAAAATTATTTACAATTAAGGAACCCACTGATTTAATAAATGTAAATACCCCCCTAGGTCAAATCCACAATGTTGATTTTGAGAGCCTATGCTCCTACATCAAACTTCCTAGGTAAAAAAAATTCATGACCTTCTAGTCATGTGCTTTCAATAAGGAAACCCTCTAGGATCCCATGCTTGATTCTACCATTTTCCATTTGTTTTGTTGTCATGTTGTTTCATCATTTCATATAGTATTCTAAGATCTCACACACTTATTTTCTGCATCATCAACTTGTCTACAAAGGCATTCCAACTGGCTGCACTTTGTTACTACTTCTTTGTTTCACCCCAATGCCAACCTCAATATATGTTGGTACCTATATTTGCTACTCATATCTTGTTTTATTTTAACATATGGAATTTGTATAGTTTCTACCATTTCTTCAAAATGTTCATGGTTCATATTTTTTTCTTCATCATAGCCTTCATACTCTTCACCTATCAACATATATCTTTGTCTCTATTCTTTGGATATCATGGCTTCACTGTTATAGTCATTTTCCAGAATTTGATGACAAATTCCTCATCTCATCCAAATAATCCACCCTTCATTTAATTTTCTTAAATTTTCATCTTGTTTCTTAGTTGCAAATTTTTTCTCACCTTCTTGTTATCCTAAGTCTAAAATTTCTATCCCTGTCTTGTCTTGATCTTTGACTATTCCTCTTGGAATAATTTCCATCTACATTTGTTTTTCTTCTTGTTGGTTATCTTAATTCTTCATAATTTTATGTGTCCCTTCTACAACCTTTTCAATTGAGTTCTCAATTTTAGTTTCCATCTCATTCCTTGGAGATAAAACTCTTCCTTGGTTCTATCTTCTTCCAATACTTGAATTATTTCATTCTTTTCTTTTTCCATCGTAGACAACTTTGCATCCTTTGATTGTTTCTGATCTTGCTAATATGTTTCCTTTAATTTGGAAGTTTTTATTTCAAATTACATCATCTTCAAAACCAATAAACACAGTCTCAAATACAAAATTAGTTTGCAAAATTATTCACTTATCTACCTCATTCAATAATTCACACATATCTTCCATATTCTACTCTAAGCATTCCACAAGATACTCATGATATTCTCCTAATATAGATCCTTGGTCAGGCTCACAAGCAAATTAATTCTTCATTTTCCAAATATTTCTTCTCATACTCAGCTACCCTGATTTTTCTGCTCTCTTAACTAAACTTTCAACCTATGCTTCTGTCTCCTTGCAATCAACTACTTAATAGGCCATCTAGAGAACTTCTTCATTAAACATTTCTATTTATTATATTCCTAATTCTCTTATAGCAGCTCCATTAGCACATGAAGACATGCATTCATCTCAATCATCTCTTTCTCAAATTCCTCATCACTCATCTTCCTCTTTATGTCATTTGTCTTGACATCTTCCTCCCCTCTTTCATGGGTTTTACCTAAACCTTCACAATTTCCATTTGTAGTCATATTTTCTTCCCCTTTGTGAACTTAATCTTGTTCACTATGAGCTACAATCAAGCCAACACCTCACCAAGCTACCTCTAAACCTAATGTTGAAGTGTGAAATTTTTTCCTTTTTTACTACCTTTTTCCCTCTCCTTTATCTTTTTGTGACCATTTTGCAGCAATCTCAGCCTAATCAAAGTCATCTTAGACTTATTTGAGCTTATAAAAAGGTATTAATCATCCATGTTTTAGAATATATGTTTCTTTATGAATTATAATGAAACCATCTCTACAATTACATAATCTTTATCATTTTGTAGCTAATGTTGAATTACACAACCATATCCATGATTAGACAAGTTGCAATGCATCAATAAAGGGATAAAAGGTATCTAAAGATGAAAATTTTTACCACATGGACGACCACCTATTGGAATGACTTAGCAGGCTACAGAGATTGGCAGATCTAAGAGTCAAACCCAAAGTCAAACTTTGGTTATGAGGGTGCAACAGTTAAGCAAAGTGCGGAAGGAGATAATGATGAGATTAGGCGAGCATGAAGGAGACTTGCTAGATCGCAAGGATAGGAATCGAGAAGAATCCCTCATGATTTTCTCTTTCAATAGAAAATAATGAGGAGATAAAGTTGAAATTTAAATTTACTTCTTTGATGGAAGAACAATTTCATTTCTTCTCAACATTAGAATCTTAATTTAATCTATGAATTTTTTATAAAAGCCACCAGGCAAAACCAAAAAGTTTAGTTTGGAAGTTAAGTATGTTGTGGTTTATTTCGAGTATTGTGAAACTAGATTTTGAATTAATATAATCCTTTGTTTTCAATACATGGTTGAGAAATCATTTGACCAGTGACAGACTTATGCTCATGAGAGGGCCCCCTGGAGATTTGTAAGGATAGTTTTGTTAGTTTCTTTTTTATTACATTGATAGATAGTTCTTACATTCCGTATTCAATTTCATACAGTTTTCCTTCTGTTAATTAGAATAGTTACATCTAAGTTATTTGATCTTAATCATTTGTTGTTTTGATTTTAGAGTGCTCATAAAAGAGAAATACCAAAAATATTTGATTCTCATATGCATTTACTTCTAGTAATTTAGTTTCATTACTCAATTAATTTGGTGGATGATGAAGAAATGTATTTTTAGAGTAATATACACATATCAATAATCATTGGAAGTTACAACTTATCATTTGATTTTTCTTTTGAAAACATTTACATTAGTGCATTCCTTTCTGGAATCATAGTTAATTTCGTTCCTTTCTGCAATTAGAGTTAAGTTTCCTTTTTATGCAATTAGACTTGATTTCCTTTTTTTGCAATTAGAGTTAATTTCCTTTTTTGCAAAGTAGTGTTACGATTTCTTTTCTACAATTTAACATTAATATTTTTCATTCTACAATTAAAGATAGACTTCCAATTCTACAATTAGAGTTAGACTTTTCAATTTCACAGTTAGAATAAGTTGAGATTTTAAGTTCTAGATTAATTTTCAATTCAGTTTGGCATTTGGTTTGGATGTAGCTTTAATGGAAAGAAAATGTGCATGATAAATCTTTAATTTCATTTAATATTTATCCACACTTAGATCAATTTCATTTCAATATATAATTCCTAGCATATATGGTGCACATACATCTCATAAGTACACAAACCTTGGTTGACAATTAATGAAGTAATTTAAGGACAATTAAATTACCCAACACCTAGCCTTTTGGTATTCCAATGGTTCACTCCACTTGAACCTAGTTGAACAGTCCTTTCTCTTCTAGCTATTGCACTTACTTACCTCACTCAATGAGAACTTCCATTTTTTCTCCTTTACAACCTCATCTAGAACTTGTTAAAGTTTTTTCCATGATCAATAACATCACTTGTTCTTGGTTACAATTCTCTTAGTTATAATCCATTGTCATAGTAACTTCCTCCGCTACTGTTACTTTCAAATATTTATTTTTTTCAATAATTAAATAGAAACATGAAGAAAGAAAACCAAATTTACTTACCACCATTCATTCAAGTCAGCATTTCTATAATTCTCCCACTTTGTATAGTATCTCATGCTAAACTTCTACTTTCTGCAAAGAATTTACAGAAAACCAATTGCTTCTTTCACTGAAAGACCTTCTTACTTTGATATTTGTTTTTAAAAGAGCATAATTATTCCCTAATACCACGTTATTCTAGATAAAATAGGTAGTAGGATAGTAATGCTGCCAAATATTCCCTTCTTACCTTAAACCACACTTTCACCCTTGTTTCAGGAAGTTCCAATATTGGATATTCAAACCTCATTTCAGGATTTTCTCCAATCATATAAGACCACCTGTTGGGTTGCATTAAGAGGAATAATCACCAATAAGACCTCATCATGCAACTCTACTTCTAAATAAATGAAACACCCAACCTTCTTACCTGCAACGTAGGTTCCTCCAGGGGTTTGTTTGGCATACAAAAATGATCTCATTTCAAATTTACAGTTTGGATGTGCAACCTGGCTTCCAATTCACTACTAATTTCTTTCCAATTACATAGAGTTTTCCTCTAGTCATTAAATACTAGATGAAGCTCCACCATTTTTGGCGCACTTCCCTTATTCCAACCAACCCCACAATCTCATAAAAGTGTAGCAATTCTCTAGAAAGCAATCATACTTCTCATTTCTAAGATAACAGTCCCTCCTAAATGATTTCCATTCACCATTTTAACCACTTTTTCACTTATCACAATTGCATGATCTTTCACGTAAAGATGTGGTCCCACAAACCATTGCATATAAATCAAATTCAAAGATGCATTGCATGTTCTTAGCACTCCACACAATGATCCTCTTGGATTTAGGTAGAGTAATGATTTCTCCTTCAAGATTTGAACATGCCCCATCATTACCCTTTTTCCCATGGACAATAGTTCCTCACTAGTGATTTGAACATGACTTTCTCACAATACATTGTTGGGTATAAGCATTGATGAAGGAAATACAATGTAGCTTGGTTCCTCAACCTTCAATTGAAACCTAACACACATAATGTGCAGTATTTGTGTTTGGTATCACTACCTTTTACCAATAAATTGAACACTCAATTTAATACCCTTCCATACTTTTGTTTAACAAAAAAATGTTGAGATGCAATGTCCGTAGTCACGAAAAAAATACCATTTTCACTCCTTTAACATGATTTCAACCCAGAGCACTAATTTCCTCACTATGAAGATTCTCTGTTTCTAACGCATATTTCCAAACGTCCATATGATCTTCATTCCAAAATAAAGTTGTATCCACATTTATATTCAAATTGTTTCTCAATGCAGAGCAAGGCCTATCCATATCAGTAGGCTTGCAAGCTTGATTTCCTCCAACCGGAATTCAGAAACATGACACAAAGACTACAATATAGATGAAAATGATATTAATCATTTAACAATGACTCTTATTAGTACCCATTAACCACAATGATTCATATTAACCACAAACATTTCACTTCCAAAAAATATCCAAACCCTTCTAACAGAATTCCTATAGTTGTCTACTATCAAAGAAAACCCATTATAAGAACTATACAAATGGACCTGTGTACATATAACTAATCACACATAAATTGAATCACATGCATACATAACCAACTATAGATTTAATGCACAGAGAGATTTCGTTC
Organism: Pinus tabuliformis; assembly: GCA_031772625.1. Taxonomy (NCBI): domain Eukaryota; kingdom Viridiplantae; phylum Streptophyta; class Pinopsida; order Pinales; family Pinaceae; genus Pinus; species Pinus tabuliformis. Next base: position 607,725,913 of record CM062806.1, read on the forward strand.
CATCATAATTATTACATAAAATCAATAGCTTGATCGTGTCAAAATGGCATGCTCTTCCTTGGACCTTTTTCTAATCTAACACACCCTCTCAATTCCCTAAGGTGTGCTTATTTAAAACAAATTATTCTAAAACCATAATTGGTTCAAATCCACAAAATCTTCACTCGCCAATCTCTAGGATCCTTTAGATCCCAAAAATCCTCAAAATATCTCTCCAATCTTAGAACTCTTGAGATCCACTAAATAAAATTATATTTAATTACATATAAATCATTCTCATTTAATCCTTCTTGGATTAATAAAAACATAGGAAATCACAATTATTTAAAATTAAGTAACTCACTCCTTTGGTAAATGCGAAGACCCCCAAGGTCAAATCAACAAATATGAATTTTAGAGCCTATTCTATTACATCATAAGCCTAGGTGCATTTGGAGAAGTCATCAATTGAAGTGAAGAATTAATTGAACCCAAAAAAGGAAGGAGAATAAATTAGGCCACATAAATCACTGTGAACAAGTGAAAAGGGCCTAAGTCATGGTAAGAGGCACACTTGTCAAAATCGTCCCAATATTTTTTGTCGAGAAAACAACCACCACAAACACCATCTCTACAAGAAATGAGAGGAAGACAAGTCACCAAATATTGATTACATAGTTTTTGTAGTGAGTAAGAGTTTAGATGGACACATTTCTCATGCTAAATTTTTCCTAAGTTTTCATTATGAGCAATAAAAACTAAGGAAAAATATGATGACCCAAAGTTGTTAAACTTGTATAATCAAGTAATATCAACAACTATTCTAGTGGTGATCTGATATTTGATCTAAGACAAACAATAAGGTATTACAGACTAATGTGCATGGGTGTGCCTATGTTATTTTATGCAACGGATCGATAAGATTGTGAAATACACATGCAATGAAGCAGTTAAGGAAAACACAATAGGCAACACATATAAACACAACAAGTTTAATAAGGAGTTCACCCAATACTCCTAGGCTACGTCTCCTAGTCCAGCCTTCAGTGGTAGCCTCTCTATTATGGTTTCAAAGCAGAGTTTTTACAACAGTGAGCTCAATTTGAGTATCACTCAATATATATAAATCAGTAGGACTATACTTGGGTCCCCCAAGTCTTTGGAGTACACAGACTCTCCTTATTGACTCTCAACCTCTATTGGTCACGCTAGTATGAGCCCAATCTGAGACTTAATGCATGACAGAGATATACAGAGGAGTTCGCTTGAACCTCTCAAGTATTCTTTGGAGTACACACACTCTCTGACCCTCTTTGTCTCTATCCTAATATTGGCTCAATTTCTGCCTTTGCTTCTGTAGGTCAGCTCAGCTTCTTCTCTCTACTTTCAGCTTACTGCCTACTACTTACTACTCTTAACTTGCTTCTCTCTCTGTTAGTTTGTGGCTTTAAAGCCAATCTAATCCCTGACTATTCATTTTCACTTCCCAGCTTTCCGATTCCCTTGCCTCTATCCATTTGAATCCCTCTGTCCTATGTAATCAGCCACTATATGACGCCTCATAGGGAGGTGGCCACTATTTCATAACGGATGAGTGTCAGTTCTCTTGGACATATTTCAAATGGTCGTTTTTTCCGTTAACTCTAAGAATTCCCGTGAAACATGACCTTCTGCCAATGAATTGTCCATATTGGAATCCAAATCCTATGTGATCTTTCTTTATAATCTTGTCAAATCTGGTCATCCATCAGAATGCATCTCCACCATTGATGTAGGGGCCCAAGATCCAACAGTCATCGTTCATATCAGGTGGCTAAGCAGCATGATGTTTACTCATCCGATGTGAGTGGTTCTCTCTCTCCCTACCAGGATGCGTGGCGATCACTATGTGGCATCGGGCAGAACTTGGTCGAAACCACTTACTACTCGAAGCCCATCCGATATCCTGCCAGTTTTGTGGAATCCCGCTCTGATGGAACCGAAATAGTATTTTCCGCGTTTTATAATTATTTCGGGTCGAGGTGCTCGGGGCTTATCTTCATTGAAAGGTTTTCCTTGTCGCTAATCGCATATCAGAAACTACCTCCATTGCTTAAATTTGACCCTGCATTTGCTGGTTGGTGTCAGCATGTGTTACCATGGTCCGTCGCTCTGCGCGCTAGATCGATGGCCCTCATTGATCCGCATTGATCGCCATTGCAATTGTTTGAGGATTCCCTCCGATAGCTTGATCTTTATAAGACTTTGAGTCTTTGGCATGATTTTTAAAGAGTTCATGAAAACTTAGAGAGTGTTCTAGGATCCATTTTGGATCATGCCTTCCCACTGAAAAAGCTTTTGGACCACCAAAAGTTGGTTTTTAAGCATCAATCAAGTGAGGATATAGATTCCTCTCTTACCGAATTTCTATCCCTCTTGAATTGCTTGGTTTTGAACCCTTGAGTCCAATCCTGAGGTACTCAACATCCCCTCTGCGCGTAGTTCTCACCTTCTTGTCCAGAACTGTATCTTCCTACAATTCATCGAGATATTCAGGCAACAGATCATCAATAGAAGGCAATTGACTCTGCTCTTCAGTATCTTCAATCAATGAAGGTTCAAACAGTCTCAAGCTTTCTACATTAACCACTGAATAGATGTGCATGTAAGCTAGAAAACCAAGGTAAAAATCATTCTCACCAATTTTCTCAAGTATCCTGAAAGGTCCATACCTTATTGGCTTCAGCTTTTTACCTTCACCTTGCATTCTGTCTTTGCTGATATATAGCCAGACTTGATCACCAACTTAGAAACTATGCTCAGTCCGATTCTTATCATGCCTTGCCTTGTACTTGGCTTGGCTCTTTTCCAGTTGTTCCTGTACTGCCAGATGAATCTCTTGGATTTTTTCAATGAACTTGGTTGCCTTGTCCACATCACTATGTCCATCAACCGCTATGTCTTTACCAAAGACAAAATCCAAGGGAGACCTTGGGGTGAACCCAAAACAGGTCTCAAAAGGAGATCTCTATGTAGAAGAAAGTTTAGCCTGGTTGTAAGCATGTTTCACATAACACAAGTGTTCATCCCAAAGCTTGGGATGCTTGATACAATAGCCTTTGAGCAACTGGATCATTGTCCGGTTCACCACCTCTGTTTGGCCATCTGTTTGTGGATGAAAATCTGTACTCTTCTTCAGTCTAGTGTCCATCAATTCCCACAAACTTGACCAAAAGTTCCCAACAAATCGGGAATCTTGATCAGATACAATGGAAGTGGGTAATCCAAAATGAACCCATACATGCTGAAAGAACAACTTTGTTGTTTGTTCAGCCATAATCTGTTTGTTACAAGGTATTAAAATACACATTTTTCTAAACCTGTCCATAATAACATATAAATAGTCATGACCTTTTATAGATTTAGGCAGTCCCCCAACAAATTCCATGGAAACACTTTCCCAAGGATGAGAAGGAATTGGTAGTGGAGTGTACAAGCCTAGTTTTCTATTGTTGGGCTTGCTTTTAGCACACATGGTACACCCTCTTACATATCTAGAAACTGTTTCATTCATTTTTGGCCAATAACAAAATCTTTGCAGTTGTGCAACTATTTTACTTACACCAAAATGACCTGATATCAGGGAAGTATGTGCCTCCCTAATTATGTTAATTCTCTCTGTTTGTGGGATGCATAGCTTTCCCAAATGATACAAGAGTCAGTCCTTAATATAGTAATCCAGTTCCTCTACCTTTTTGCCATTACTTAAAGCTGCATATACATCTTTAAATTCTATATCTTGAGCATATTGTTCAAAGTAGCTTTCATGTATTACTGAGTTATGCTTAAGTATAGTAGATGCATTTATGATTGGTCTGAACAACATATCTGCAACTTTATTGTGTATGTCATTTTTATATTTGATGACAAGATGAAACTGTTGTAGAAAACCCATCCACCTATAGTGTCTTGATTGCTGCAACCTAGTTTGTGAGTGTAAATATTGAAGTGGTTGATGATCAATATGCATAACTCTCTCTTTGCCCATTAGATAATGCTTCCACTTTTTCACACTCTGTACTAGTGCACACAATTCTTTATCATATGCGGGATAATTAACTACTGCAGAATTAAATGTCTCAGAATGATAACATATGGGTTTACTATGTTGCCATCAACACTGCTCCCATGGCATAGTCACTGGCATCTGTTTCAATCTCAAATGGTCTTTGAAGATCGGGCAGTGCTAGTACTGGTGCTATACTAATCTTTTCTTTTAAGGTGTAAAAGGCTTTCTGTTGTTTGCCTCCCCACTGAAACACCTTTTCCAATCCTGTTAAAGCATGTAAGGGAGTTGCAATCAATGAAAAGTTAGCAATAAACTTTCTCCAATATTGTGCTGCTCCTAGGAAGCTTCTACCTTCCGTAGCAGATTTGGGTTTAGGCCAGTTTACAATGACTGCAACCCTAGAGAGATCTATCTTCAATTCACCACCCCCTATAATATGACCCAAATAATTCAAATATGTTTTGCCAAATTCACATTTTGATAGCTTAGCATAAATTTTTTTTCTTTTAAAAACATCTAGAGTTTGCTTTACATGCTTCAAATGTTCTTCCCATGTTTTACTAAATATAAGAATGTCATCTAGATATACAATGAGAAAATCATCAACAAAAGGCCCGAGTACATCATTCATTACTCTCATGAAAGTAGCAAGAGCATTAGTTAAGCCAAAAGGCATAACCAACCACTCATACAATCCCTGCTTTGTTTTGAAAGTAGTCTTCCATGCATCTTCCTCTGCAACTCTGACATGATGGTAGCCATTAAGCAAGTCCGACTTGGAAATTTAAACAACTTCTTTTAACTGATCTACTAGATCATCTATGCGAGGAAGGGGATAACGATTTTTTATCATTATCTTATTCAGTGCTCGATAATCAATGCACATTCTCCATGAGCCATCTTTCTTTCTCACCAAGACAAATGGAGACCCACATGGTGATGTGCTAGGTCTTATGAACCCTTTCTCGAGCATCTCTTGTACCTGCTTCTTGATTTCTACATTCTCTAAAGCGGACAAATTGTACATTCCGATGTTAGGCAATGGAGCATCTTGCTAAAAATTAATATCATGTACTATTTCCTTTTTGGGTGGCAGACCTTTAGGTTCTTGAAATAGCATATCATATTCTAAAACAACTTTTTCTAAATCAGCTTGCTGTTTAGCATTACAGCCTTCAAATACATTGGTTTTATCAGGTTTCTTTTCCTTTACAATCATTAGTAAAAAAAATTTGCATGAATTTACAATTATTTTCATCTACCCTGAGTTTATGAGAGTATAATTATTCTTGAGTTTATGAGCTCTTACAATGTATTCGATTCCATCTTTAACGAGTTGATACTTGTTTTCAGCTCTATAGAAAATGGTTTTTCTATCATACAAGTAAGGACTTCCTAAAACAATTCCACATATATCCAAGGGAATTACATCTAACTCAACCTCATCTAAAAATGTTGAACCAATGGAAAACCTAAGTTTACATTGTCTAGTCACTTGTAGCTTTGTTTTATCACATAACCAACCCAATGGATATGGCTTCTTGTGAGGTGTGTTTAGCAATCCCATCTTATTTACAATTGTTTCAGAAATTAAGTTTACTTGTGAGCCACTATCAAACAAAGTATCAATCTTTTGATGCTTGGAAATAACTCTAATATGAAAAAGCTCATGTCTTTTTCTCTCATTTTCTTCATTATCAGTAGATTGTGCAGAATTACTAGTAGATGCTTCAGAATTTTTACCTTTTATACCTATGGCTGTGATTGTTGTTTCATCCCCTGAGTCTGACCCCAAATCCTTCTGAATAGCTGCAATAGTCTTCTTCTTTTTTCCATCGAACTTCTTGGGCCTCAGCTCTGAATGCAGAATCTAGCAGTGTTCATCATCATGCCCATCCTTCTTGCAGTGAGTGCATGAAGGTTTGGTCTTTTGTACAGCATTTGTCTTCCTCTCTTTCCATTTTTGCTTTCTCTTTTCCTTGTTCTTGCTTGCACTGGGTTTTGATGATCCCCCAATCTCTAGGTTCACATTCTTGCCTCTAGCCTCTAGATGTGTAGCCTGAATAGATACCTCATCTATGCTAGTAGGATTAAACATGAGAATGGTATGTCTCAAATAACTATGTAGACCACCTATATACTTCAACAAAGTTTTAGGTGAGTCTAAAGAAATGCCTAGAATCAAAGCTCTTTTTATAAATTCTTGGGTGTAATTTTGTAAATTTTTCCCTTTCAATTGGCGAAGAGTTTGCCAACTCATCATAGCTTGCTACATATAATCTAGTGGATAGAATTTTTTTTTAATTGCAGAAACAAATTCACTCTAGACAAAAAGGATTTTACCATGCTTCTTCATGTCAGCTTGTTTTCTGCCTTCCCACCATACCAAGGAAGTTCCTCCAAGGTGTAGGCTGGCCAGCTAAATCTTAATTCTGCCTAAATCAATGCTTTGCACCCTGCAATACACATCAATCTATCTAATCCAATTATCCAGCTTCTTTACATTCAACTCTCCATCATATATCGGAAAATTAAATTTAACATCTAATTTAATCAAAGATGTTTTATTTTTATTTTCAGGGCTATTAGGAGGTGTGGGAAGCTTTTCTTCTTTCCCTTTGCCTTTAGAATGGTCATTGAGGAGAGATTCTTCTGCTCCTTGGTTATGCTGGGAAGTTGAAGAATCTTCACTTCGACCTTTCTTAAATTCTCTATACATTTAATCTACCATGGCTCTCATAGTCAAGAAACTATCCATGAACTAAGGTTCTGATTCCTAGGGAATCTCTTCTGACATTTTCCTCCTAGTATAGACTCTACCAATTTCTGGGTTAAATTTAGCTAATTATCCTCCTCCTAGTTTAAGCTTTGATCTAGTTATCATTCACAAACAGTCCAGCACAAGTTTGTCCAACCTTAGCAACCTAAAGCTCTGATACCACTTGATCTGATATTTGATCTAAGACAAACAATAAGGTATTACAGACTCATGTGCATGGATGTGCCTATGTTATTTTATGCAACAGATTGATAAGATTGCGAAATACAAGGCAATGAAGCAATTAAGGAAAGCACAATAGGCAACACATATAAACACAACAAGTTTAATAAGGAGTTCACCCAATACTCCTGGGCTACGTCTCTTGGTCCAACCTTTAGTGGTAGCCTCTCTATTATGGTTTCAAAGTAGAGTTTTTACAATAGTGAGCTTAATTTGAGTCTCACTCAACAGGTATAAATTAGTAGGATTGTACTTGGATCTCCCAAGTCTCTAGAGTACACAGACTCTCCTTATTGACTCTCGATCTCTATTGGTCATGGTAGTATGAGCCCAATCTGAGACTCAATACATGACAGGCATATACAGAGGAGTTCACTTGAACCTCTCAAGTCTTCTCTGGAGTACACAGACTCTCTAACCCTCTCTGTCTCTGTCCTAATCTTGGCTCAATTGCTGCCTTTGCTTCTGTAGGTCAGTTTGGCTTCTTCTCCTTGCTTTTGGCTTACTGCCTACTGCTTACTACTCTTAACTTGCTTCTCTCTCTGTTAGTTTGTGGCTTTAAAGTCAGTCTGCTCCTTGACTATTCATTTCCGCTTCCTGGCTTTCCGGTTCCCCTACCTCTGTCCGTTTGAATACCTCTGTCTTGTGTAATCAATCACTATATGATGCCTCATAGGGAGGTGGCCACCTATTTCACAACGGATGAGTGTCAGTTCTCTTGGACATATTTGAAACGGTCGTTTTTCTATTAATTCCAAGAATTCCCTTGAAACACGACCTTCTGCCAACGCATCGTCCATATCGAACTCCAAATCCTATGTGATCTTGCTTTATAATCTTTTCAAATCTAGTCATCCAACGGAACATGTCTCCACCGTTGATCTGGGGGCCCTAGATCTGACGGTCATCATTCATATCAGGTGGCTAACTAGCACGATGTTTACTCGTCCAATGTGAGGGGTTCTCTCTCTCCCCGCTAGGACACGTGGCGACTGCTGTGTGGCATCGTGTAGAACTCGGTCGAAACTGCTTACTGCTCGGTTTTGTGGAATCCCACTCTAACAAAACCGAAATAGTATTTTCCTCGTTTTATAATTATTTTGGGTTCGGGTGCTCGGGGCTTCTCTTCAATGAGAGGTTTGCCCTGTCGCTAATCGCATATCGGAAACTACCTCTGTTGCTTAAATTTGACCCTGCATTTGTTGGTTGGTGATAGCGCACATTACCATGGTCTGCCGCTCTGTGCACTAGATTGACGGCCCTCGTTGATCCACGTTGATTTCCATTGCAGTTGTCTGAGGATTCCCTCTGATAGCTTGATCTTTATAAGACTTTGAATATTTGGCATGATTTTTAAAGAGTTCATGAAAACTTAGAGAGTGTTCTAGGATCCATTTTGGATCAAGTGGCAAGGACATGTTTAGGATATTTTAAATCCTCAATTACAACTTAGCGAGGTGAAAACTATAATGTTTTTTGTTCACCTTAATGATTGATTTTCTTTACTAACAGAAGGTTGCAGGAAAGACTTGGAACACATAATACATCATTGAAATGACTATTATCTACTTGAATTGTTCCAGATCCTATAATATTAAGATATTTGTCATCATCAACAAATATTTGTTTCTTACAATCATGAAGAGTAGAAAAATGGCCTTACCCTTATTCATATCATAATATGCTCCAAAATCAATAAGTTATTAAGCAAAAGAAGAAGTAGAGGTTGCATTGAAGGACAAATTAGAAGAAAAAAGTGCATTTCCATGAGAAGTGTTAGAAGAAGAATAAAGGCTGATGTTATGCTTCTTCATTGTTACTTCTAAGACCTCCATCCTTTTTAAACATTTGGGCTTCTTGTAGCTACTACAACCACCCTCAAAAATTCTTCTTGTTCCTTGATTTTGGAGGCTACCTTCTGCTCATAGGAACCTATTTTTCACTATCGTAAAGTATTCCTTTCGATTGAGAAGACTTGTATTTTCATGTTGTGTTTGTGATGACTTGATTAGATTATCTTGATCATAACTAAGCATTTTCTAACAAAAGCCATCTCCTGCCTTGATTTTGGACCTACTGCTGGTCTTCCATCTTAGAACTGCATAATCCATTGTCTATGGAAACTTTGATAGGGCTTGAGGATAAAAAGTGCACACTCCTTGAAGATAGACAACCATTGAGCATATAAACTGTGCTAACCCTCCCTTTTAGTCAGAAACTGTGAAATTCATTGAGCCAGTTGTTATGGCCTAAATCTACCTCAGGCTGAGAAAGGCAGGATCTAGGGTAACATCAAACCATGCTTAACCAAGTAGCTAGCCCTACCAAGTCGGGAGAGGGCTCTCTCCTTGTCAATCTCAGAAAATATGGCCAATGAAGCTTGAGATGACTAATGTAATGACTTATTTTAGGCTAGGTATGTGTATAGAGGTGTTTGATTGAATTTAAGATGGGTTTGTTGGCTCAATTGTGAAAGGCAGATTTGGGTCCAGGGAATGGACACAGTCTTGCAGAGATCTCTATGGGGTGAGGTAGGAAAATGGTTTAGCACTTAAAATTGAATGAGATGGAGAGCTTTTAGACTGGTGAGGAGGAGTTGGAGAGGGCATGAAAATCTCAGGGATCCTCTTCAACAGCTGAAAACATAGATAACTAAACAAACCCTAGGTAGAGAACTGCAATTTCAATGTATTCTACCTTTATCCTTGTTTGATTTAGTTAAGATGAAGCAAAGAGAGATGATGGCATACATAAAACACATATAAACTTGCAATTACAGAAGGAAACACAATACCAAATCAAGATGCCACAAGAATCCCATAAAGTGCTGCAAACCCTGGTCAATTCGTTAGCCAAACTGCTAAAAACAGTGTACAACAATGCTCAGAGCATTCACAAGAGTCCAGCCCTCTCAAATGACTGAAAAACTACTAGATATAGGCATCAAACAACTCATGCTAGGATTTAGGGGTCAAGTTCATGAGTTTAGGAGATATTTCAACAAGATCTAAACTATGAATTGAAAAGTAGGCAGTGGAACAGCATGCCTCTAAAACCTAGGAAACTGATTCATTCAGTTGCAAACTACTCTTTCATAATGAATCTACCTCTATGAGTGAAAATTTGGCATAATTACATCAAAATCCATCAAGTCACATTAAATTACATCACGAGTTTCACTATTAGAAAGTGAAAAGTCAAACTGTGAAGAAACTAGGCGAAAAACAAAGTTTTTTGGCCAAAATGAGCAAATTTCCTCCTATGCACCGCGCTGATTCCCTATGCATAGCGCCTTTTTGCAGCTGATTTTGGAGGCCTTCCCATGCACCAAATGTGCCCAAGTGGGCTTGTTGGAAAACTCTGCATGTATACATTCCAAAACGAGTGGAAGTTTTGAATTTGGCCTCCATTTTCCCATCCAAAATTGAGTTCTCCCAACACTGCTTCATGTGTGTCCAAAAAGGGGCATAAAGGTCATTTTTGAGGTGTTTTTGACCCTTTTGGAAGCTCAAAACCTGTCAAAATTTCTTGGCCATGTGAGGGAATTCATATTTTTCCATGACAAATCCAAAAATGCTAAGTTTTTCTCAAAAGGAGGTCTCTAGCAAAAGCACGTGCCAAGTGGCACGGGGCATTGGGTAGAAAAACCTGTTTTTTAGGCCAAAAATCTCAAAATTTCAAAAGGTTTCCTCATCAGGTGTTGTTTTTGGCTAAGGAAGCCTCAGCCAAGATCTGGAGTCTATTTTTCTCTTTTCTATTCCTCATGTTTTCTTCAATTTGGCCTTCAAATTCCTAATTCTTGCTTTGCACACCATATTTCTTGACAAGTAGTGGTATGCCATGTTCCTCAACATGTTTTTCTCATTGTTGGCCTTCTTTAGCATTCTTTCTAAGTGCATGTTTGTCCTCTCAAGCCAAGATTCACAATCAGCTTGAATTTCTTGCTTAAGTGAGGTCAATTTTATTTTCCTCCTCTTGGCAGCTTGTCGGTTTGCCCTTATGTTTTGGAGCTCCATGATATTTTGCTGATCTTTTAGCTGCTTGTTCCTCTGCTCCTAATAATTAATGATCCATTTGGCTCTTTCCAGGTTGAGAGACAAATCCTGAATTTCATCTTGCTACTCCTGAACGATCTCTTTAAGCTTTGAGCTTTGTGAGCCCAAATCAGTGTCCTCATCCTAAATTAGGATGAAATCTGTCTCATGACCTCCTGAAGGTCCCTCATCATGCAAGGGATGCTTACCCTTGTCATGTAACTGCTCTGCTAATGGAGGAAATGAGACCCCTTCCACCCCGGGTGGAGATAGTACTCATTTTTCTGCTGCAAACAACCTTCTAGTGCCCTTTTGATATGTGATAAACACTGGCACACTAGTGGTTTGTGTCTCAGAAATCTCCTGTTGATGTGAAGGCTCTCCTACCTCATGAAAAACTGTTGGGGGTACATGAGGACCTGTAAAGACCTCATGTGTAATGAAATCCTCCCATGAGATTCTCAATAAACCAAGTTGATGCAAGACCACAATTTTGATTTGTGCAAGATGATATATGCTGTTATACTGCTAGTGAGGAGGCTTCTTTTGCACTAAGGTGGTCATCTTCTTAATGTTCCGGTAAATGAAATAAGGGAGGTTCATCATCCTCACCCTAGTAAAGTGCATTAACAATCTGATATGATAAGCATACAGACGAGGAAATCTGCCCTCACAACTGAAATATTTAATTATGAGTTTCATCAAGGGAGCATATGTGTCCTGTAGATACTTGAAAGGAAAAACTCTACTAATATGTCTATGAAAACCAGCCTTGATGTAAGGCTCATAATGATCTCTATCTATTATTTGCCTCTTATACCATTGCTCACCTACATTTGGAATGCTAGTTACTTGAGCAACAGACTCAGGTGTCAAGGTGAATGTCCCACCTGCCAAAGTGACTTGACCATTATGAAGATGGAGCACAAACAATCTGGCCAACTCAAGGTGATACTTTACTCTCTCCACCATCTCACAGAACTAGTAACAAGATTGGTTTTGAAAGCATGTGATAGCAAGAGGATAGGCCAACAACTCGGCAAGTGAAGTAGGCTCCTCCCTATTATGTTTTCCACCCTTGTGAGGCCTCCTTGGTGCATGCATTTCTTTAGAAAAATCACTGACTGTTTCCTCATCTTTGTCATAGGAAGAATTTTACTCCATGTTTGCCAATGTTTGAGTTTTATTAGATGCGTATGAAGAGATTTTATGGTGTGTTTAGGTTTTTTGCTGCCAAGGATATAAATGTATGAGGGACTGTGGAGGGAGTGTGTATGAGGGATTTAGGAATGTTGCTGACAGGTTTTTGAGGAATAGAAGGGTTTAGGGGATGTTTTTTAGAGTTTTGGAATATCAATTAGGGTTTGGGATAATGGGATTAGGGATTTAGGGTTAGTTGTTTAGGGATATGAGGAATATGGAATGGGTAGATGAGAATGTAAAGAGAGGGAGAAAATGAAGTGAAGGAATGAGGGAATGAAGGAGTGAGGGAGTGAACAATGCTTAGGAGTGGAATTAGCAGCAAGAAATACAATTTATAAACCCTATGCAAATTTTTTTGGCAAAAGAAATGCAAGGAGGTGGGGTTTTAATTTTTATCCATTAAATCACCATAAGCACCAAGATAAACTCACTCATTGGTCATGGAGGGATGTTAACTTACTTGAACAAGTGAGGATTTAGCAAATTTGAAGTTTTGGAAGAGATTGGTAGTGATTTCGGGCCTTATACCCCTATGCGCCACGCCACCTCACAGGTGCATCACACCTTTTGACTGCGTCGCGCCCATTACAAATTTTCACTACAGAGCGCTACCCAATGCGCCGCGCTGGATGAATGCGCCGCACACTCGACCCAGTGCACCACACCCTGGTTTTCTCTTGTTTTTGGCATAAAACTCACTCTCTTGGCTCTTGGAAGACCAATACAATTGCTCTCTTTCTCCTGAGGATACAAATGAACTTTTTAAACATGAAAAATAGTTTATATACATGTAGTTTTGATTTTTCATTTACAAAAACCCACTCTTCTAATGTTGGGTTTTAACTTTCTTTTAAAACTCTGTTTTTGGGCAGTTTGCTTTATTTTTTCCTTTGATGGACTGAATGCTTTGACTTTTTGTTTTGATTTGTAGGTGGTGAAGTTGCAAAGGCTTGGAAAGGTAACCAGGGCTGCCTCTGAGGTTATTACATATGGAACAAATGAAATTACATCAACTTTATACATGAAAAGATAAAAAACTCTATTTTTCCTCAAAACAGGGTTTGGAAAAATCAATCACTGAGCATGTGATTATGGAAATTATTGTTTCTAAAACTTTATTTGACCTTCTCATGCACCTGTTGATCGTTATTGAGCATTTTGAAGACCTTATTGATGAAACCCTAGACCTAATGAGACCTAAAACCCTAACAATGACTTTTGTAAATTTAAAGACAAAAATTGACTATAGATGATCTAGATGTATGAAAATGGGCCAGCAGGTAAAGGACATGAGGGAAAATGTATAATATACCGCTACCATCAGATGATCCATGACCCTAATGGAATGTTGCTGATCAAGTGAGACACCTAAAATGCAATGCAACAAGAGAATTTGATCACTGAAGGAGGGATGAAGATACCGACACTAACATTGGCTCCAATGGGGATGGTAGCTCCTTGGAGGTGCCAAGAACTACAGACCTCTGGAAAGCAGACAGTGCCTTCTTCCATTGGGCTATGGAGTCAATAACTTCAACAAACCAAAACCAATATTTGACTCAATTTCAGGACTGAAATCTGACTCAAAACTGACTCAATTTCAAGACTGAAATCCGACTCAGACTGACTCAAACAATCCAAACCAAAACTGAAATCAAACCTTCAGTTTTATAGCCTTCACTTCGGGCCCCAAACTGAATGAGTGATTACAGTACACACTTGCAATGAAGGAAATAAAATGGTATATATAGTGATACATATGACAGCAAAAGATATTTCAAAGATGGTACCGTTTCAGTAGCCGACCATTGACTGGCCCAACAGGACAATCTTCTCCATCCATTTCTTTCAGTAAGAAAGAATTCTAATCTCGATATGCAGCAATTCTGAAGGTCCTTTCCACAGGTTCTTGAACTTGCCGTGTTTACCTTTATCTTCATTTCGAGCATCCCATTTCAACTCTATGTCTTCAGTTTGAAACTTATCCTCCTTTGCCTTTCGATCATATATCTTTTTGATTCTCTCTTGCAGCTTCAAGGTATTCTAAAAAACCTCCTCTCTAGTCTACTGTAAATGGATCATTTGATTGATTCTCCGCTGCAAATGATCTTCCTCACTACCAGCTTCCTACAGAAGTTTAACAACTAGAACTGCGAGAGATGTAGGAAAAACTATGTCCACACCATACACAATCTCGAAACGGGACATGCCTATTGACTTTTTCTGACTCACTCTATCTGCCCATACTGCATTAACCAATTTCTTGTGCTAGCTCTTCTTGTTTGTTTCCAATAGATTTTTGATGATGTTGACTAAAGATTTATTCGAGGATTCCGCCAAACCACTACCTTGTGGATAGTATGCAGTTGAGTGGCCCAAGGTAATTTTATATTTATTACAAAAATCAATCATCTTTTTAGATTTAAAAGCTACTGCATTATCTGTAATAAGCTTATTAGGACAACCAAAACCTGACAAAATATTGTTCTCAAGAAACTAAATTATTACCATATCAGTGGCCTATCGAGTAGGAATCGCCTCTATCCATTTAGTGAAGTAGTCTGTCATTGTAAGGATCCATTTATGCTGTGCTGAAGAAGTAGGATGGATCTCACTAATAAAATCTAAACCCCACTACTGAAAAGGAGCGCTTACTTCAACCGGTTTGAGTGGCAAAGGCTGTAATTTTCTCTTACCTTGAAAAATATGACATTTGTGACAACTTGTAACCATTTTGTACACATCAGAAAAGAGAGTTGGCCAATAATATCCCGCTCTCAAAATTTTATTGGCTGTTGTCTTCCAAAATAGATGACCTCCACAATCTCCTTTGTGAAAATCATCTGTGACCTGTTTTTCTTCTTCTTCAACCAAACAATTCAACAAGACACCACCGGGATCTTTCCAATAGAGTGCATTATTCATTATACAAAACTTTGTAGCCTTTAATTTCAGGGTCCTACTTTTTTTCTTAGCCAATCTGGGTGGCGATGAAATATGTTGGAGCACATAAACAATATCTGAATACCAAGGAGAAAGTAAAAACATTTTAGCTACTTGAGCAAGAGAACTTTCCTCATCGTCTTCGGACATAACAGCAATGAGATTTATGTCCAAGGCATGCAAATTAGATTCTGCCATCAGTTTGGCTAGCCCCTGTCCTTTGATGAGCTTTTTTGGTTTGATCTCCACATCATATTCTAACAAAGCAGCGATCCATTTGCCTCATCTCCCTTCTGGATTTGTTTGCACTAAGACATCTTTAATGGCGGCATTAGGAACATAGGCAAGGATATGAGAATGCAGAATATAAAATCTAAAATATTTCAATGTCTTTACCAAAGCAATGGCTTTCTTTTCAATAATATTGTACTTTAAAACTGCATCTCTTATTGTTCTGTTGAGAAAAACAATTAGTTTCTCAAGCTGGTCTCTTTTCTGCATTAAGACCGTTGCCATAGTATGATCCGAAGCAAATGAAAACAAAATAAAATCTTGGGAATAATCCGCGCTGATAAAAATTGGAGCTGAAGAGAGGGCTAGCTTTACCAAATTGAAAGACTTGATGGCTCCCTCGGTCCACTTCAAAACATTATCTTTCTTTAACATGTTTGTGATCTCCCTCAAATGTTCTGCAAGATTTGGCACAAAATGATGTAAGAAATTCATCTTACCGTTAAATGACTAGATCTCCTTTTTACTTCATGGAAAATCAATTTTCTGAATGGCCTCCACTCGAGCTGGATCAATGCGGATGCCCTCCTTGGATATGATATGACCAAGAAGCTTGCCTTCATCCATGGCAAACAAGCTTTTCTTTGGATTGAGGGATATGCCATACTTTCTACACTGCTGAAATACAATCTTCAAATGATAAAGGTGCTCTTCATCTGAATTAGAAAAAATTGTCAAATCATCAAGATAAACAACTAAAAATACATCTTTCTCATTTGCAAATGCAATATCCATAGCCTATTGAAAGGTTGCACCAGCATTCTTCAATCCGAAAGGCATCTTGGCGTAATGGAAAGTTCCCCACAGAGTGGTGAACGCTGTTTTGTCTCTATCATCCTCATGGACCAGAATTTGGTTATAACCAGAATAACCATCGAGTAGCAACATGCGAGATGCTCCAACTACTCGCTGAAGTATGTGATCCATCTTGGGCAATGGATAGTTATCTTTCAAAGATACTTTATTCAGATTTCTAAAATCAATACATAATCGAATCTCACCTATTTTCTTGCGCACGGGCACCAAATTAGAAATCCAATCTGAAAATCTTATGGGAATGATTATACCAGCTTTGTATAATCGATTCACTTCCTTCTCTATTGAGGGCAGTAGTTTTGGATTTATCCTTCTTAGCTTCTGTCAAAAAGGCTTTTGATTTGGCTTGATCGAGATGATGTGCTGAATTATACTTTTATCATATGCCTTCAAATCTGAATAGTCCCAAGAAAATACATCAGTAAATGAAGATAATAAACTAATGTATTTTTCCTTTACCTGTGGAGGCAAAGCCTTTGATAACTTGACCATTTTAGGATTTTCTGCTGATCCAATGTTTACATCTTCAACTCCTTTCTCGGTGGGTGTCAAGCTCGGTTTCCGGGCTACATCATCTTGATCAAACAACTCCTCTAAAGGTATTAGACCTTTAGGAATGACATTGTCCTTGAGCTGCAAAACTTCCATTTGATTTACTTCCATATCTACTTCACCATCATCATTTTCTCCATCTATAGAAGTGTCTTTGTATTTGCCTTCATTCTGCAGAAATTCCTCAATCTCTTTATCATCTTGAAACACCTACCAATATCTTTGGTTATCTAGGACAACAGGGCGATGTTTCACATGAATTTCAAACTTATTGTTTGAATTCATCGGAATCTTCAAATTATTTGTAGTTGTTGCAAGCAAATCTGCAATAACATTCTGAACACGAGGGACACATGTCAAAGTGTAATCTGGAAACATTCTCAAAATATCTAGCACTACATTCTGATAAGCTTGCATGCGAGGATGCTTAGCTTGGTATTCACCTTTCACTTGCTTGATAACTAACTCGGAGTCGCCATATACTGAAATTCTTTTAGCATTTAACTTCTTAAGGATTTTCAGACCAACAATTAAAGCTTCATATTCAGCCTCATTATTTGAACAATCAAAAGCCAATTTATATGAACATACCCTTACATTACTTGGCACTTTGTTTGGAGGAAATGCAGGGCTTCGTATCCAAATGCCAGTTCCAATACCTTCTCTTCCTACCGCGCCATCAAAGTCCATGCTCCACAACCTGGCCTCATCTTCCAAATGCTGAAATTCATTTTTCACTTCTTCCTTTGCTTGCTGTCCATCAACTTTTTGCTGCTTTCGGAAGGCTGATTACTTAGTGGTACTATCAAGCTTTCATATTTCTTGATCTAGTACAGCTGTAAAAATTTTAGTGATCTCTGGAATATCTTCTACTTCAACTACTTGACTATTTACATCATTAAAACTATCAGAATGTAAAACAAAAGATTCCAAATCAGTATGTACATAGTTTATTAGATAATTTAGAGGCTTCTCCTTGCTAGTGATCATGTACTTCATCTTTTTCTCTTGGTATAATTTCCTCAACTGACCGAACATGGGAATAGTAGCATAGGAGAAATCAAGCTGCAATGTCCCTTTGAGTTTTGCTCCACAATATCTGGAAAGAAGCATGCCAAATCTAGGAGGAATATTCCCCACAACTACATCCATCAAAAAATTCTTTGCCGGGATCTGATCTAAAGTGACAACCAAATCTTTAATAAGCCCAATGAATCTGACCCTACCAGAATCAAAGGAATGTAGATCATGGTACTTGCGAGTGATATCTAGACCCAATTTTTCCATGATTTCTTTAGGCATGAGATTATGAGTGGCTCTAGAATCGAACATGGCATTGTGTAATACAAAATCATGCAGTCTAAGGCTGATGTAAAATAGAGCTACATCACTATCCTCAAACTGACCTTCTAATTCTGGCCCAAAGATAAGTTCGAGCTGATCATCCTCCACATTTACCATATTGGATAATGGATCCAAATTCAAAATCATAGACACTTGACCTTTATAGCTGTCGTTTTTCATTAATTCAGTCAAAGGAATTGACACTTTTAACTTAGCAATTTCATTTTCTAAGCTAAAGGCTGATGTTTTCTCTACCTCTTTGACTGGAGAATCCTTCTTTTCAGTCTTCTTCTTTGATACAATTGACTGATTTGATCTTTCATTTGTTGATTGTGTTTTGTTGGTGTTAGGATCAGCTGTCTCTTTTCCCTTTCTCTGCGCTATAGGAGAATCGTTCTTTGGCGGTGACACTTCCTTCCTCTTCTGAATTGGATTGATGGGAACTTCTCTACTCCTAAGTGAATATTTTCACTACTTGGCTGTCAAAGCATTCATGTATCCCCTTTGATATTCATTAGACTCTTCTTCAAGAACTATTTCATTTGCCAAGATGAAATTTTTGTCTTTTTGTACAGCTGGGCTTTCTGAATACTCTTCATCTTCGATGATATAAATGGGCAGATCATCAGGTGTAAAGAAATGATTCTCCTCACCAATTATATTCTCATCATCATCTGATTCTGGACCATGTACAAAATTCTACTGTAGGGGTGTCTTCACTTGCTGTTGTGCCACTTGGTCTTGTGCTCTTTGTTCTCGTTGCTTGATTCTGAATTGTGGTTGCTGCTGGCCACGAAAGTTTGGATTTCTAACTTGTGCTTCAGGCTTATCAAAAATTGTGAGCCTATCAAACATCTTCTCAATCTTGCGAAGCAAATGATCAGAGGAAGAAGCTTCCTCTTTTATGGTCACCTTCTTTTCAGCCTTTGCTCTAGCTCTTTTGGCAAACAGATTTGCCTCAATGTTGTCTGCAATTTTCTGCATGTCCTCCAATGTTGCCGAATCTCTCTCCCTCAATTGATATGCCATGTCGGGATCAAAGCCATCGAGAAATTTAATCAAAGCCAAGCCCATAGGTGGCGTTATATCAGCAAGAATTGCATTGTAAACAGTATTGAATCTGACACAATAATCTAGGACACTCTCACCAACATTCCTCTTGATGTTCTCATATTCAGAAAGAATTTGAAGAGGGTTTTTCTTTACCTCCCAACGATCCAAGAATTGTCTCTAAAGATTTGTCAATGTAGTGATATTTGCAGCTGGAAAAGCTCTGAACCACTTCCGCACTTCACCTCCAAAATTTTGCACAAATAATCTCATAGTCACATTTTCGGCATCAATCTCATGAAGATCAAAGAAATATGTCATCCTATCCACATGCTGTTGAGCTATAATGCTTTGAGGAGTGCCATCAAACAATGGGATCTTGCTTTGGTAGTCAGCGGGCATGTCATCCAAATTTTGAGGCAACACAAGGGGTGCATATTAGGCAGCCATTGCTCTAGGTGGATTTACAACTGGCCTTGGAGATGTAGGAGGAGTCGGAACAATGATAGTAGCTGACGATGTATTTGGTGTATGAGGTGTCGATGGAGGGGATGAAATATGAGATGTTTGAGGTGTTGATGGGGTTGATGGGGGAGAAGAGACAGGAGGTCTCTGATCTGATTTAGTGGGCTGCACGGGAATAGTGGGAATGAATGGAGTTTTAGTAGGAATTCCTAAACTAGATGGAATTGCAGATGAACCAAGAGTTGCTGATGCGGATTCTAAGAACTCGGGAATATTTGAAGCCACAATGGAGGTCTGAATATTCAAGATGTAACTGTTAATTGATCTATTTTCCCTTTTAGTTTCAATATCTTTGACAAACTCTAGATTTAAAATAGTGGAACCAACAACACTTTCAGATTTAGTCTCGAACAACGACAGATCAAAACATTCGTCAAATTCAAGATCTTCAAGATATTCAAAAACAATAGGGCATGAACGATATTTAAACATGGGAATCACAGAACTTTCTTGTCGAAGAAGTCTTGCGATGAAATTTGGATTTTCATACACGGGAGGAGGATCAGGATTAGGATTGGCTCTGGTGTATCGTGTGGAAGCCAGTGTGTTGAATTAATCCCAAAAATCAAACGGACAAAATCAACTTGTTCAACCTATCAAATTCTAAACTCATCATCCAAAGTCTAGAATTGCTTAATGTGACTGGTGTAATCGTTTAGATCAGATGTTCAGTTTAGAAACTAGATCGGTGATTGACTGAAGCAACATTCATCTACTTTCACTAATGCAAAGCAAGAGCGCTTCGAAGGCTATCTGGCTAACTTCAGGCTCTGTCTGTAGTCTACAAAGCAAAACAATGATAATAAACTTTCATTCCCCAGTATGGTCGCCACTATGTTATGTCCTAAATCTACCTCGGGCTAAGAAAGGCAGGATCTAGGGTAACATCAAACCACGCTTAACCTGGCTAGCCCTACTAAGTCGGGAGAGGGCTCTCTCCTTGTCAATCTCAGAAAATATGGCCAATGAAGCTTGAGATGACTGATGTAATGACTTATTTTAGGCTAGGTATGTGTACAGAGGTGTTTGATTGAATTTAAGATGGGATTGTTGTCTCAATTGTGAAAGGCATATTTGGGTCCGGGGAATGGACACAGTCTTGCAGAGATCTCTATAGGGCAAGGTAGGCAAATGGCTTAGCACTTCAAATTGAATGAGATGGAGAGCTTTTAGACTGGTGAGGAGGAGTTGGAGAGGGCATGAAAATCTCAGGGATCCTCTTCAACAGCTGAAAACATAGATAACTAAACAAACCCTAGGTAGAGAACTGCAATTTCAATGTATTCTACCTTTATCCTTGTTTGATTTAGTTAAGATGAAGCAAAGAGAGATGATGGCATACATAAAACACATATAAACTTGCAATTGTAGAAGGAAACACAATACCAAATCAAGATGCCACAAGAGTCCCATAAAGTGCTGCAAACCTTGGTCAATTCCTTAGCCAAACTACTGAAAAGAGTGTACAACAATGCTCAGAGCATTCACAAGAGTCCAACCCTCTCAAATGACTAAAAAACTACTAGATATAGGCATCAAACAACTCATGCTAGGTTTTAGGGGTAGAGTTCATGAGTTTAGGAGTTGTTTCAACAAGATCTAAACTAAGAACTAAAAAGTAGGTAGTGGAACAACATGCCTCTAAAACCTAGGAAACTGATTCATTCAGTTGCAAACTACTTTTTCATAATGAATCTACCTCTATGAATGAAAATTTAGCATAATTACATTAAAATCCATCAAGTCACATTAAATCACATCACGAGTTTGACTATTAGAAAGTGAAAAGTCAAATTGTGAAGAAACTAGGTGAAAAACAGAGTTTTTTGGCCAAAATGAGCAAATTTCCTCCTATGCGCTGCGCTGATTCCCTATGCATAGCGCCTTTTTGCAGCTGATTTTGGAGGCCGTCCCGTGCACCAAATGTGCTCCAAGTGGGCTTGTTGGAAAGGTCTGCATGTATACATTCCAAAACAAGTGGAATTTTTGAATTTGGCCTCCATTTTCCCATCCAAAATTGAGTTCTCCCAACTATGCTTCTTGTGTGTCCAAAAAGGGGCATAAAGGTCATTTTTGAGGCGTTTTTGACCCTTTTAGAAGCTCAAAACCTGTCAAAATTTCTTCGCCATGTGAGGGCATTCATATTTTTCCATGAAAAATCCAAAAATTCTGAGTTTTCCACAAAAGGAGGTCTCTAGCAAAAGCACGCGCCAAGTGGCACGGCGCATTGGGCAGAAAAACCTATTTTTTAGGCCAAAAATTTCAAATTTGCAAAAAGTTTCCCAAATTTCTTGAAATTTGGGCTGAGTGTTCCTCATCAGGTGTTGTGTTGGGCTAAAAAATCCTCAGCCAATATTTGGATTCTATTTTTCTCTTTTCTCTTCCTCATGGTTTTCTTCAATTTGGCCTTCAAATTCCTAATTCTTGCTTTGCACACCATATTTCTTGACAAGTAGTGGTATGCCATGTTCCTCAACATGTTTTTCTCATTCTTGGCCTTCTCTAGCATTCTTTCTAAGTTCATGTTTGTCCTCTCAAGCCAAGATTCACGATCAGCTTGAATTTCTTGCTCAATTGTGGTCAATTTGATTTTCCTCCTCTTGGAAGCTTGCCGGTTTGCCCTTATGTTTTGGATCTCCATGATAGTTTGTTGATCTTCTAGATTCTTATTCCTCTGCTCCAAATAATTAATGATCCACTTGGCTCTTTCCAGGTTGAGAGACAAATGCTGAATGTCATCTTGCTGCTCCTGAATGATCTCTTTAAGCTTTGAGCTTTGTGAGCCCAAATCGGTGTCCTCATCCTGAATGAGGATGAAATCTATCTCTTGACCTCCTGAAGGTCCCTCATCATGCAAGGGCTGCTTACCCTTGTCTTGTACCTGCTCTGCTGATGGAGGAAATGAGACCCCTTCCACCCCGGGTGGAGATAGTACTCATTTTGCTGCTGCAAACAACCTTCTAGTGCCCTTTTGATATGTGATAAACACTGGCACACTAGTGGTTTATGTCTCATAAATCTCCTGTTGATGTGAAGGCTCTCCTGCCTCATGAAAAACTACAGGGGGTACTTGAGGACTTTTAAAGACCTCATGTGCAATGAAATCCTCCCATGAGATGCTCAGTAAACCAAGCTGATGCAAGACCACAATTTTGATTAGTGCAAGATGATATATGTTATTATACTGCTAATGAGGAGGCTTCTTTTGCACTAAGGTAGTCATCTTCTCAATGTTCCGGCAAATAAAATAAGGGAGGTTCATCATCCTAACCGTAGTAAAGTGCATTAAAAATCTGATATGATAGGCATACAGACAAGAAAATCTACCCTCACAACTGAAATATCTAATTATGAGTTTCATCAAGGGAGCATATGTGTCCTGTAAATACTTGAAAGGAAAAACTCTACTGATATGTCTCTGAAAACCAGCCTTGATGTAAGGCTCATAATGATCTCTGTCTATTAGCTTCCTCTTATACCATTTCTCACCTACATTTGGAATGCCGGTTGCTTGAGCAATAGACTCAGGTGTCAAGGTGAATGTCACACCTGCCAAAGTGACTTAGCCATTATGAAGATGGAGCACAAACAATCTGGCCAACTCAAGGTGATACTTTACTTTCTCCACCATCTCACAGAACTAATAACAAGATTGGTGTTGAAAGAATGTGACAACAAGAGGATAGGCCAACAGCTCGGCAAGTGAAGTAGGCTCCTCCCTATTATTTTTTCCACCCTTGTGAGGCCTCCTTTGTGCATGCATTTCTCTAGAAGAATCACTGACTGTCTCCTCATCTCTGTCATAGGAAGAATCTGACTCCATGTTTGCCAATGTTTGAGTTTTATTAGATGAGTATGAAGAGATTTTATGGTGTCTTTAGGTTTTTTGCTGCCAAGGATATAAATGTATGAGGGACTGTGGAGGGAGTGTGTATGGGGGATTTAGGAATGTTGCTGATAGGTTTTTCAGGAATAGAAGGGTTTAGGGGATGATTTTTAGAGTTTGGGAATAGCAATTAGGGTTTGGGGATAATGGGATTAGGGATTTAGGGTTAGTTGTTTAGGGATATGAGGAATATGGAATGGATAGATGAGAATGTAAAGAGAGGGAGAAAATGAAGTGAAGGAATGAGGGAATGAAGAAGTGAGGGAGTGAACAATGCTTAGGAGTGGAATTAGTAGCAGGAAATACAATTTATAAACCATATGCAATTGTTTTTGGCAAAAAAAATGGAAGGAGGTAGGGTGTTAATATTCATCCATTAAATCACCATAAGCACCAAGATAAACTCACTCATTGGTCATGGATGGATGTTAACTTACTTGAGCAAGTGAGGATTTAGCAAATTTGAAGTTTTGGAAGAGATTGGGAGTGATTTCGGGCCTTGTACCCCTATGCGCCACGCCACCTCACAGGTCCACCATGCCTTCTCAGTGCGCCATGCCTGTTACAAATTTTCACTGCAGAGCGCTGTCCAATGTGCCACACCGGATGAATGCGCCACGCCCATGACCCAGTGTGTCACGCCCTGGTTTTCTCTTGTTTTTGGCACAAAATTCACTCTCTTGGCTCTTGGAAGACCAATACACTTTCTCTCTTTCTCTTGAGGGTACAAATGAACTTTTTAAACATGAAAAATAGTTTATATACATATAGTTTTGATTTTTCATTTACAAAAACCAACTCTTCTAATGTTGGCTTTTAACTTGCTTTTAAAACTCTGTTTTTGGACAGTTTGCTTTATTTTTTCCTTTGATGGACTGAATGCTTTGACTTTTTGTTTTTCTTTGCAAGTGGTAAAGTTGTAGAGGCTTGGCAAGGTGACCAGGGCTGCCTTTGAAGTTATTACATATGGAACAAATGAAATTACATCAAATTTATACATGAAAAGATAAAAAAACTCTATTTTTCCTCAAAACAGGGTTTTGGGGAAAAATCAATCACTGAGCATGTGATTATGGAAATTATTGTTGCTAAAACTTTATTTGACCTCCTCATGCACCTACTAACCATTATTGAGCTTTTTGAAGACCTTATTGATGAAACCGTATACCTAATGAGACCTAAAACCCTAACAATGACTTTTGTAAATTTAAAGACAAAAATTGACTGTAGATGATCTAGATGTATGAAAATGGGCTAGCAGGTAAAGGACATGAGGGAAAATGTATAATATACCACTACCATCAGATGATCCATGACCCTAATGGAATGCAGTTGATCGAGTGAGACACCTAACATGTAATGCAACAAGAGAATTTGATCACTGATGGAGGGATGAAGATACCGACACTAACATTGGCTCCAATGGGGATGGTAGCTCCTTGGAGGTGCCAAGAACTACAGAACTCTGGAAAGCAGACAGTGCCTTCTTCCATTGGGCTATGGATTCAATAACTTCAACAAACCGAAACCAATATTTGACTCAATTTCAGGACTAAAATCTGACTCAAAACTGACTCAAACAATCCAAACCAAAAAACTGACTCAATTTCAAGACTGAAATCCGACTCAAACTCACTCAAACAATCCAAACCAAAATTGAAATCAAACCTTCAGTTTTATAGCCTTCACTTCGGGCCCCAAACTGAATGAGTGATTACAGTACACACTTGCAATGAAGGAAATAAAACGGTATATACAGTGATACATATGACATCAAAAGATATTTCAAAAATGGTATCGTTTCAGCAGCCGACCATTGACAGCCCCACTAGGAAAATCTTCTCCATCCACTTCTTTCAGCAAGAAAGCATTCTGACCTCGATATGCAGCAATTCTGAAAGGTCCTTTCCACTAGTTCTCAAACTTGCCATGTTTCCCTTTATCTTCGTTTCGAGCATCCCACTTCAACACTATGTCTTCAATTTGAAACTTATCTGTCTTTGCCTTTCGATCATATATATTTTTGATTCTCTCTTGCAGCTTGAAGGTATTCTGAAAAACCTCCTCTCTAGTTTACTGTAAATGGATCATTTGATTGATTCTCCACTGAAAATGATCTTCCTCACTACTAGCTTCCTGCAGATGTTTAACAACCGGAACTGCGAGAGATGTAGGAAAAAGTATGACGCGCCATACATAATCTCTAAAGGGGACATGCCTATTGACTTTTTCTGACTCACTCTATCTGCCCATAGTGCATTAACCAATTTCTTGTGCTAGCTCTTCTTGTTTGTTTCCAGTAGCTTTTTGATGATGTTGACTAAAGATTTATTCGAGGATTCCACCAAACCATTACCTTGTGGATAGTATGCAGTTGAGTGGCCCAAGGTAATTTGATATTTATTACAAAAATCAATCATCTTTTTAGATTTAAAAGTTGTTGCATTATCTATAATCAGCTTATTAGGACAACCAAAACGTGACAAAATATTGTTCTCAAGAAACTGAATTATTACCGTATCAGTGGCCTGCCGAGTAGGAATCGCCTCTATCCATTTAGTGAAGTAGTCTGTCGCTGTAAGGATCCATTTATGTTGTGCTAAAGAAGTAGGATGGATCTCACCAATAAAATCTAAACCCCACTGCTGAAAAGGAGCGCTTACTTCAATTGGTTTGAGTGGCAAAGGCTGTAATTTGCTCTTACCTTGAAAAATATGACATTTGTGATAGCTTGTAACTGTTTTGTACACATCAGAAAAGAGAGTTGGCCAATAATATCCCGCTCTCAAAATTTTATTGGCTATTGTCTTCCAAAATAGATGACCTCCACAATCTCCTTTGTGAAAATCATCCGTGACCTGTTTTGCTTCTTCTTCAACCAAACAATTCAACAAGACACCACCGAGATCTTTCCAATAGAGTGCATTATTCATTATACAAAACTTTGCAGCCTTTAATTTCAGGGTCCTACTTTTGTTCTTAGCCAATCCAGGTGGCAGTGAAAGATGTTGGAGCACATAAACAATATCCGAATACCAAGGAGAAAGTAAAAACATTTCAGCTACCTGAACAAGAGAACTTTCCTCATCGTCTTCGGACATAGCAGCAATGAGATTTATGTCCAAGGCATGCAAATTAGATTCTGCCATCAGTTTGGCCAGCCCTTGTCCTTTGATGAGCTTTGTTTGTTTGATCTCCACATCATATTCTAACAAAGCAGCGATCCATTTGCCTCGTCTCCCTTCTGGATCTGTTTGCACTAAGACATCTTTAACAACAGTGTTAGGAACATAGGCAAGGATATGAGAATGCAGAATATAAACTCTAAAATCTTTCAATGCCTTTACCAAAGCAAGGGCTTGCTTTTCAATAATATTGTACTTTAAAGCTGCATCTCTTATTGTTCTGCTGAAAAAAGCAATTGGTTTCTCAAGCTGGTCTCTTTTCTGCATTAAGACTGCTGCCATAGTATGATCCGAAGCAAATGAAAACAAAATAAAATCTTGGGAATAATCCAGGCTGATCAAAATTGGAGCTGAAGAGAGGGCTAGCTTTACCAAATTGAAAGACTTGATGGCTCCCTTGGTCCACTTCACAACACTATCTTTCTTTAACATGTTTGTCATATCCCTCAAATGTTTTGCAAGATTTGGCACAAAATGACATAAGAAATTCATCTTATTGTTAAATAATTAGATCTCCTTTTTACTTCGTGGAAAATCAATTTTCTGAATGGCCTCCACTCGAGCTGGATCAATGCGGATGCCCTCCTTGGATATGATATGACCGAGAAGCTTGCCTTCATCCATGGCAAACAAGCTTTTCTTTGGATTGAGGGATATGCCATACTTTCTACACCGTTGAAATACAATCTTCAAATGATAAAGGTGCTCTTCATCTGAATTAGAAAAAAATGTCAAATCATCAAGATAAACAACTAAAAATACATCTTTCTCATTTGCAAATGCAATATCCATAGCCCGCTGAAAGGTTGCACCAGCATTCTTCAATCTGAAAGGCATCTTGGTGTAATGGAAAGTTCCCCACGGAGTGGTGAACGCTATTTTGTCTCTATCATCCTCATGGACTAGAATTTGGTTATAACCGAAATAACCATCGAGTAGTGACATGCAAGATGCTCCAACTACTCGCTGAAGTATGTGATACATCTTGGGCAATGGATAGTTATCTTTCAAAGATAATTTATTCAGATTTCTGAAATCAATACATAATCGAATATCACCTTTTTTATTGCGCACGGGCACCAAATTAGAAATCCAATCTAAAAATCTTAAGGGAATGATTATACTAGTTTTGTATAATAGATTCACTTCCTTCTCTATTGAGGGCAATAGTTTTGGATTTATCCTTCTTAGCTTCTGTCGAAAAGGCTTTTGATTTGGCATGATCGGGATGATGTGCTGAATTATACTTTTATCATATGCCTTCAAATCTGAATAGTCCCAAGAAAATATATCAGTAAATGAAGATAATAAACTGATGTATTTTTCCTTTACCTGTGGAGGCAAAGCCTTTGATAACTTGACCATTTTAGGATTTTTTGTTGATCCAATGTTTACATCTTCAGCTCCTTTCTTGGTGGGTGTCAATCTTGGTTTCCGGGCTACATCATCTTGATCAAACAACTCCTCTAAAGGTATTAGACCTTTAGGAATGACATTGTCCTTGAGCTGCAAAACTTCCATCTGATTTACTTCCATATCTACTTCACCATCATCATTTTCTCCATCTATAGAAGTGTCTTTGTATTTGCCTTCATTCTGCAGAAATTCCTCAATCTCTTTATCATCTTGAAACACCTACCAATATCTTTGGTTATCTGGGACAGTAGGGCGATGTTTCACATGAATTTCAAACTTATTGTTTGAATTCATCAGAATCTTCAAATTACTTGCAGCTGTTGCAAGCAAATCTGCAATAACATTCTAAACACGAGGGACACATGTCAAAGTGTAATCTAGAAACATTCTCAAAATATCTAGCACCGCATTCTGATAAGCTCACATGCGAGGATGCTTAGCTTGGTATTCACCTTTCACTTGCTTGATAACTAACTCGGAGTCACCATATACTGAAATTCTTTTAGCATTTAACTTCTTAAGGATTTTCAGACCAGCAATTAAAGCTTCATATTCAGCCTCATTATTTGAACAATCAAAAGCCAATTTATATGAACATACCCTTACATTACTTGGCACTTTGTTTGGAAGAAATGCAGGGCTACGTATCCAAATGCCAATTCCAACACCTTCTCTTCCTACCGCGCCATCAAAGTCCATGCTCCACAACCCAGCCTCATCTTCCAAATGCTGAAATTCATTTTGCTCTTCTTCTTTTGCTTGTTGTCCATCAACTTTTTGCTACTGTCGGAAGGCTAATTGCTCAGCGGTACTATCAAGCTTTCATCTTTCTTGATCTAGTACAGCTCTGAAATTTTCAGTGATCTCTGGAATATCTTCTACTTCAACTACTTGACTATTTACATCATTAAAACTATCAGAATATAAAACAAAATATTCCAAATCAGTATGTACATAGTTGATTGGATGATTTAGAGGTTTCTCCTTGCTAGTGATCATGTACTTCATGTACTTCCTCAATTGACTGAACACGGGCATAGTAGCATAGGAGAAATCAAGATGCAATGTCCTTTGAGTTTTTCTCCCCAAGATCTGGAAAGGAGCATGCCAAATCTAGGAGGAATATTCGCCACAACTACATCCATCAAAACATTCTTTGCCGGGATCTGATCTAAATTGACAACCAAATCTTTAATAAGCCAAATGCATCTGACACTACCAGAATCAAAGGAATATAGATCATGGTACTCGCGAGCGATATCTAGACCCAATTTTTCCATGATTGCTTTAGGCATGAGATTATGAGAGGCTCCAGAATCGAACATGGCATTGTGTAATACAAAATCATGCAGTCTAAGGCTGATGTAAAATGGAGCTACATCACTGTCCTTAGACTGGCCTTCTAATTCTGGCCCAAAGATAAGTTCGGGCTGATCATCCTCCACATTTACCATATCGGATAATGGATCCAAATTCAAATAATAGACACCTGACCTTTATAGCTGTTGTTTTTCATTAATTAAGTCAAAGGAATTGACACTTTTAACTTAGCAATTTCATTTTCTAAGCTAAAGGTTGATGTTTTCTCTACCTCTTTGACTAGAGCATCCTTCTTTTCAGTCTTCTCCTTTGATACAATTGACTGATTTGATCTTTCGTTTGCTGATTGTGTTTTGCTGGTGTTAGGATTAGCTGTTTCTTTTCCCTTTCTCTGTGCTATGGGAGAATCGTTCTTTGACGATGACACTTCCTTCCTCTTCTGAATTGGATTGATGGGAAATTCTCTACCCCTGAGTGAATATTATCGTTGCTCGGCTGTCGAAGCATTCATGCATCCCCTTTGATATTCATCAGACTCTTCTTCAAGAACTATTTCATTTGCCAAGATGAAATTTTCATCTTTTTGTACAGCTGGGCTTTCTGAATACTCTTCATCTTTGGTGATATAAATGGGCAGATCATCAGGTGTAAAGAAATGATTCTCCTCACCAATTATGTTCTCATCATCATCTGATTCCGGACCATGTACAAAATTTTGCTGTAGGGGTGTCTTCACTTGCTGTTGTGCCACTTGGTCTTGTGCTCTTTGTTCTCGTTGCTTGATTCTGAATTGTGGTTGTTGCTGGCCACGAAAGTTTGGATTTCTGACTTGTGCTTCAGGCTTATTAGAAATTGTGAGCCTATCAAACATCTTCTCAATCTTGCGAAGCAAATGATCAGAGGAAGAAGCTTCCTCTTTTATGGTCACCTTCTTTTCAGCCTTTGCTCTAGCTCTTTTGGCAAGCAGATTTGCCTCAATGCTGACTGCAATTTTCTGCATGTCCTCCAATGTTGCTGGATCTCTCTCCCTCAATTGATACGCCATGTCAGGATTGAAGCCATCAAGAAATTTAATCAAAGCCAAGCCCATAGGTGGCTTTATATCAGCATGAATTGCATTGTAAACAGTATTGAATATGACACAATATTCTTGAACACTCTCACCAACATTCCTCTTGATGTTCTCATATTCAGAAAGAATTTGAAGAGGGTTTTTCTTTACCTCCCAGTGATCCAAGAATTATCTCTGAAGATTTGTCAATGTAGTGATACTTGCAGTTGGCAAAGCTCTGAACCACTTCCGCACTTCACCTCCAAAAGTTTGCACAAATAATCTCATAGTCACATTTTCAACATTAATCTCATGAAGATCAAAGAAATCTGCCATCCTATCCGCATGCTGCTGAGCTGTAATGCTTTGAGGAGTGTCATCAAACAATGGGATCTTGCTTTGGTAGTCAACGGGCATGTCATCCAAATTTTGAGGCAACACAAGGGGTGCATATCAGGCAACCATTGGTCTAGGTGGATTTACAACTAGTCTTGGAGATGTAGGAGGAGTTGGAACAATGATAGCAGCTGACAATGTATTTGGTGCGTGAGGTGTCAATGGAGGGGATGAAATACAAGATGTTTGAGGTGTTGATGGGGTTGATGGGGGAGAAGAGACAGGAGGTCTTTGATCTGATTCAGTGGGCTGCACGGGAATAGTGGGAATGAATGGAGTTTCAGTAGGAATTCCTGAACTAGATGCAATTGCGGATGAACCAAGAGTTGCTGATGCAGATTCTAAGAACTCGGGAATATTTGAAGCCACAATGGAAGTATGAAGATTCAAGATGTAGCTATCAATTGATCTATTTTCCCTTTCGGTTTCAAGATCTTTGACAAACTCTGGATTTAAAATAGTGGAACCAACAACACTTTTAGATTTAGTCTCGAACAATGATAGATCAAAACGTTTGTCAAATTCAAAATCTTCAAGTGATTCAAAAACAACAGGACATGAACGAGATTCAAACACGAGAATCACAAAAATTTCTTGTCGGAGAATTCTTGGGATGAGATTTGGATTTTCATACACGGGAGGAGGGTTAGGATCAGGATTGGCTCTCGTGTATCATCTGGAAGCCAGTGTGTTGAATTAATCCCAAAAATCAAACAGACAAAATCAACTTGTTCAGCCTATCAAATTCTAAACTCATCATCCAACGTCTAGAATTTCTTAATGCTACTGGGGTAATCGTTTAGATCTGTTGTTCAATTTATAAAATAGACCGAAGATTGATTGAAGTAGCATTCATCTACTTTCGCTAATGCAAAGCAAGAGTGTTTTGAAGGCTACTTGGCTAACTTCAAGTTCCGTCTATAGTCTATAAAGCAAAACAATGATAATAAACTTTCAGTCCCCAGTATGGTCGCCACTATGTTATGGCCTAAATATACCTCAGGCTAAGAAAGGCAGGATCGAGGGTAACATCAAACCACGCTTAACCTGGTAGCTAGCCCTACCAGGTCGGGAGAGGGCTCTCTCCTTGTCAATCTCAAAAAAGATGGCCAATAAAGCTTGAGATGACTGATGTAATGACTAATTTTAGGCTAGGTATGTGTACAGAGGTGTTTGATTGAATTTAAGATGGGTTTGCTAGCTCAATTGTGAAAGGCAGATTTGGGTCCGAGGAATGGACACAGTCTTGTAGAGATCTCTATGGGGCGAGGTAGGAAAATGGTTTAGCACTTCAAATTGAATGAGATGGAGAGATTTTAGACTAGTGAGGAGGAGTTGGAGAGGGCATGAAAATCTCAGGGATCCTCTTCAAGAGCTGAAAACATAGATAACTAAACAAACCCTAGGTAGAGCACTGCAATTTCAATGTATTCTACTTTATCCTTGTTTGATTTAGTTAAGATGAAGCAAAGAGAGATGATGGCATACATAAAACACATATAAACTTGAAATTACAGAAGGAAACACAATACCAAATCAAGATGCCACAAGAATCCCATAAAGTGCTGCAAACCCTGGTCAATTCCTTAGCCAAACTGCTGAAAAGAGTGTACAACGATGCTCAGAGCATTCACAAGAGTCCAACCCTCTCAAATGACTGAAAAAATACTATATATAGGCATCAAACAACTCATGCTAGGTTTTAGGGGTCAAGTTCACGAGTTAGGAGTTGTTTCAATAATATCTAAACTAAGAACTGAAAAGTAGGTAGTGGAACAGCTTGCCTCTAAAACCTACGAAACTGATTCATTTAGTTGCAAACTACTTTTTCATGATGAATCTACCTCTATGAGTGAAAATTTTGCATAATTACATCAAAATCCATAAATTCACATTAAATTACATCACGATTTTGACTATTAGAAAGTGAAAAGTCAAACTGTGAAGAAACTAGGCGAAAAACAGAGTTTTTTGGCCAAAATGAGCAAATTTCCTCCTATGTGCTGCGCTGATTTCCCTATGCGTAGTGCCTTTTTGCAGCTGATTTTCGAGGCCTTCACGTACACCAAATTTTCTCAAAGTGGGCTTGTTGGAAAGATCTACCTGTCTACTTTCCCAAACAAGTGAAATTTCTAAATTTGTCCTCCATTTTCCCATCCAAAATTGAGTTCTCCCAACATTGCTTCTTGTGTGTCCAAAAAGGGGCAGAAAGGTCATTTTTGAGGTGTTTTTAACCCTTTTGGAAGCTCAAAACCTGTCAAAATTCCTTGGCCATGTGAGGGAATTCATATTTTTCCATGCAAAATCCAAAAATACTGATTTTTCCTCAAAAGGAGGTCTCTAGCAAAGCGCGCGCCAAGTGGAGTGGCGCATTGGGCAGAAAAACCTGTTTTTTAGGCCAAAAATTTAAAAATTCCAAAAAGTTTCCAAAATTTCTTGAAATTTGGCCTAAGTGTTTCCTCATTAGGTGTTGTGTTTGGCTAAGGAAGCCTCAGCCAAGATCTAGAGTCTATTTTTCTCTTTTCTCTTCCTTGTGTTTTTCTTCAATTTGGCCTTCAAATTCCTAATTCTTGCTTTGCACACCATATTTCTTGACAAGTAGTGGTATGCCATGTTCCTCAATGTTTTTCTCATTTTTTGCCTTCTCTAGAATTCTTTCTAAGTGCATGTTTGTCCTCTCAAGCAAGATTCACGATCAGCTTGAATTTCTTGCTCAAGTGTGGTCAATTTGATTTTCCTCCTCTTGGAAGCTTGCTCGTTTGCCCTTATGTTTTGGAGCTCCATGATAATTTGTTGATCTTCTAGCTGCTTGTTCCTCTACTCCAAATAGTTAATGATCCACTTGGCTCTTTCCAGGTTGAGATACAAATGTTGAATGTCATCTTGCTGCTCTTGAATGATCTCTTTAAGCTTTGAGCTTTGTGAGCCCAAATCGGTGTCCTCATCTTGAATGAGGATGAAATCTGTCTCATGACCTCCTGAAGGTCTCTCATCATGCAAGGGCTGCTTACCCTTGTCCTATACCTACTCCGCTGATGGAGGAAATGAGACCCTTTCCACCCTGGGTGGAGATAGTACTCGTTTTGCTGCAGCAAACAACCTTCTAGTGCCCTTTTGATATGTGATAAACACTGGCACACTAGTGGTTTGTGTCTCATAAATCTCCTACTGATGTGAAGGCTCTCCTGCCTCATGAAAAACTACTGGGGGTACTTGAGGACCTGTAAAGACCTCATGTGCAATGAAATCCTTCCATGAGATTCTCAGAAAACCAAGTTGATGCAAGACCACAATTTTGATTAGTGCAAGATGATATATGTTGTTATACTACTGCTGAGGAGGCTTCTTTTGCACTAAGGTGGTCATCTTCTCAATGTTCCAGCAAATGAAATAAGGGAGGTTCATCATCCTCACCCTAGTAAAATGCATTAAAAATCTGATATGATAGGCACATAAACAAGAAAATCTGCCCTCATAGCTGAAATATCTAATTATGAGTTTCATCAAGGGAGCAAATGTGTCCTGTAGATACTTGAAAGGAAAAAATCTACTGATATGTCTCTGAAAACCAACCTTGATGTAAGGCTCATAATTATTTCTGTCTATTAGCTGCCTCTTATACCATTGCTCACCTACATTTGGAATGCCGGTTGCTTGAGCAATAGACTCAAGTGTCAAGGTGAATGTCACACCTGCCAAAATGACATGGCCATTATGAAGATGGAGCACAAACAATCTAGCCAACTCAAGGTGATACTTTACTCTCTCCACCATCTCACAGAACTAATAACAAGATTGGTGTTGAAAGCATGTGATAGTAAGAGGACAGGCCAACAACTCGGCAAGTGAAGTAGGCTCCTCCTTGTTATGTTTTCCACCCTTGTGAGGCCTCCTTGGTGCATGCATTTCTCTAGAAGAATCATTGACTATATCCTCATCTCTGTCATAGGAAGAATCTGACTCCATGTTTGCCAATGTTTGAGTTTTCTTAGATGAGTATGAAGAGATTTTATGGTGTCTTTAGGTTTTTTGCTACCAAGGATATAAATGTATGAGGGACTATGGAGGGAGTGTGTATGAGGGATTTATTAATGTTGCTGATAGGTTTTTGAGGAATAGAAGGGTTTAGGGGATGATTTTTAGAGTTTTGGAATAGCAATTAGGGTTTGGGGATAATGGGATTAGGGATTTAGGGTTAGTTGTTTAGGGATATGAGGAATATGGAATGGGTAGATGAGAATGTAAAGGGAGGGAGAAAATGAAGTGAAGGAATAAGGGAATGAAGGAGTGAGGGAGTGAACAATGCTTAGGAGTGGAATTAGCAGCAAGAAATACAATTTATAAACCCTATGCAATTGTTTTTGGCAAAACAAATGCAAGGAGGTAGGGTTTTAATTTTTATCCATTAAATCACCATAAGGACCAATATAAACTCACTCATTGGTCATGGAGGGATGTTAACTTACTTGAACAAATGAGGATTTAGTAAATTTGAATTTTTGGAAGATATTGGGAGTGATTTCG
Organism: Pinus tabuliformis; assembly: GCA_031772625.1. NCBI lineage: Eukaryota > Viridiplantae > Streptophyta > Pinopsida > Pinales > Pinaceae > Pinus > Pinus tabuliformis. The sequence goes on from CM062806.1 coordinate 607,761,477, forward strand.
AGCCTTGTACCCCTGTGTGCCGCGCCACCTCATAGGTCTGCCACGTCTTCTGAGTGCACCGTACCTGTTACAAATTTGCACTGCAGAGCACTACCCAATGCCCCACGCCAAATGAATGCGCCGTGCCCATGACCCAGTGCGCCGTGCTCTAGTTTTCTCTTGTTTTTGGCACAAAACTCACTCTCTTGGCTTGGAAGACCAATACACTTGCTCTCTTTCTCTTGAGGATACAAATGAACTTTTTAAACATGAAAAATAGTTTATATACATATAGTTTTGATTTTTCATTTACAAAAACCCACTCTTCTAATGTTTGCTTTTAACTTGCTTTTAAAACTCTGTTTTTGGGCAGTTTGCTTTATTTTTGCCTTTGATGGATTGAATGCTTTGACTTTTTGTTTTGCTTTGTAGGTGGTGAAGTTGCAGAGGCTTGGCAAGGTGACCAAGGCTGCCTCTGAAGTTATTACATATGGAACAAATGAAATTACATCAAATTTGTACATGAAAAGATAAAAAACTTTGTTTTTCCTCAAAACAGGGTTTTGAGGAAAAATCAATCACTGAGCATGTGATTATGGAAATTATTGTTGCTGAAACTTTATTTGACCTCCTCATGCACCTGCTGACCATTATTGAGCATTTTGAAGACCTTATTGACAAAACCCTAGACCTAATGAGACCTAAAACCCTAACAATGACTTTTGTAAATTTAAAGACAAAAATTGACTGTAGATGATCTAGATGTATGAAAATGGGCCAGCAGGTAAAGGACATGAGGGAAAATGTATAATATACCGCTACCATTAGATGATCCATGACCCTAATGGAATGCAGCTGATCGAGTGAGACACCTAACATGCAATGCAACAAGAGAATTTGATCATTGATGGAGGGATGAAGATACCGACACTAACACCAGTGAAATGCATAATCCCTTGTTGTTGGGAATCATGCAGTCCTTTCTTCCACTGTGAATGGGAATTTTCCTAGAAAAATACCAATCTTCATCCCTAGAAAATAGGGAGTGCACAATTAATGTTTGACAAGTGGCACAAAGATGCTTTTTTAACCTTAAGACAAGTGTCACTTTTACCTTGATTTTAGGCATGTGCATCATAAACCCTAACCTGAACATATATATATATATATATATATATATATATATTCTCATAGATCTCATTTTCACACTTTAAATTGGAGCTATAGCCTTCCCAAAAATATTAAGGAGCTTTCAATTAAGTTTGTAGTGCTTTTCGGGGTAAATTTTCCATGTGTAGTTTTTTATCAATTTTTCTGTAACTTTTGTTGATTTTGCCTTTATGACTGTTATTTTACGTATTTCTTTTCATATTATCTTGGATTTTAATGCTTATTATATTTTACAAGTTTTCATTTTGCCTTTCGTTCACTTTTTACAAGTGTCACATCAACTTCTTTCTTTTTCCCTTCCAACAGTTGTCATTGCTCGGTCATTTTGTGCATGTATGTTTTTCCTTTTGCATGCATGTTTCTGGAACTTAATTTTCATTGATCTAACTTCCCTTGAGTATAGTATACATTCCTTCCTGCCCTAACATTTAGATATCAATATTTTCTCTCTCCTTCCTCAAGAGATCTACACAATTTTGACCAACTGCTGCCCTCCCAACTGTGCAATTCGCAAGCTCAAGGATCAAGCCTCAACTTGGCCTCTGAGACACAATTTTTAGTAACTGGATTAACCAACTACACATTACATAGCGTTAGTGTTTGGAGGGAAATGTTCCCCTAGGGCTTTTGGGTTGAAACCCTAGCAGACTGAAAGTTGTCTATACAGAGAAACACACATTCACACAGCCATTATGCTATTATAAACAAATTCTATGATAAGGGAACGTACCTTAGGTCCTACGTTTGAGAAGGTCCTCAAGGGTCCAAACCCTTCTTCAAGTTCCTCTTGCTCCTTTGTCCTGCAAAAACCAATTCCAAAGAACACAACAGTATATGGACAAAACTTATAAAGAAACCATCTTCATGTTATAAATAAAGGTAGTTAGTTATGAAATATAAACAACCATTCACATATGTATTTTAAATGAATATCATAAACATAAAGAAGATTCACATCAGGAACCAAGACATGTGTTTCTTTT